>BSBM01001005.1:840000-1440000 GCA_027924585.1 Larix kaempferi | reverse complement strand
AGATCATCTTAAGCATCTTATAGCTATTTTTATTCAATGTTGCCACTATAGCATTCGTTTGAATCCACACAAATGCATTTTTTGTGTCAAAATGGGTAGACTCTTAGGCTTCATTGTCTCTAAATATGGGATTAGGATTGATCCCTTGAAAGTTGAGTCTATTTTGTCGTTGCATATTCCTACTACCCTCCTCCAACTTCAACATTTGCAAGGGAAGGAAAAATTTATACATCATTCTGTCTTTAACTACGCGGAACTTGATAAAGGATTCATGCATTTGATAAAAAGGGATGTCCCCTTCATTTGCGATGATGAAGTTCAATGCTCATTTGACTCCCTAAGGCATGCATTTACTCACGCTCCATTGTTGGATCCCCCCAACTATATGCGAGACTATATCCTTTATCTTGTCGCGTCCACTTCCACCATTGGAATGGTATTAGTTCAAGAAGATGATAATGGCCAAGAACATGTGGTATACTACTTAAGTAAGAGCCTCTCAGGCCCTAAACTTTGATACTCCCATGTTGAAAATTTGGATTTGGAAGTTGTCATCGATGTGCAAAGGTTTCGTCACTACATTTTGCTTTGCAAAACCATGATTATTGCAGATTCCAACCCCATGTACCACATTTTGACCCAACAAGTACTAGGGGGAAAATACTCACATTGGATCATCATCCTTTAGGAATTCGATCTGGAATTTTCCAAGTCTAAATCCAAGAAATCATTGGTTTTTGTTGAGCTAATATGTGATCTTCCCTATCCTAATGAAGAAACTGAGCCCATCAACTCTCCTCTTGATGATTCGTTGTTCCTCATTAGCACATCTGACCGATGATACAGAGATATCACTTTGTATCTCCAAACCCAATGTTTTCGGTCGGAATTATCCCGTGAAGATCATCGTCGAATTTGCCATCATGCGAAATATTATCTCATTGTAGGTGACACCTTGTATCGTCATGGTATTGATTCTATCCTCCGATGTTGTTTGACCCATGAGGAAGATGAACACGTTCTGAATGACTGTCACTCTGGAGCATGTTGTGGTCATATTTCTGGTATGGATACAACCCAAAAAATCTTTTGCATTGGGTACTTCTAGCCATCAATCTGTAAAGATTGTATGGAGGCTGTTAAGAGGTGCCCCCCTTGTCAAGTCTTTCATCCAAAGAAGCACTCTCATCTTGCTCCACTTCATCCAGTAGTTGTCATCGGCCCTTTTTCCAAATGGGGCATTTATTTTATGCACTATAAGCCTACCTCGACTGAGAGGCATGATTATATTATAGTCACAGTTGACTATTTTACTAAATGGGCCGAGGCTATGCCTACATTCACAAATGATGGCGACACTGCTTCCTTGTTTGTGTTTAATCACAACATCACTAGATTTAGAGTCCCTCAAGCCATCATCACTAATCATGGTTCACACTTTCGAAACCGTATGATGACTGAGTTAAGCACCAAATGGGATTTCCGTCATGAAAACTCATCCCCATATTATCCCCAAGCAAATGGACAAGTAGAGGCCATTAATAAGGTCTTGAAAACCATGATTCAACAGAAAGTATAGCTACCTTTGTCTCTACTACTCTAGTTGCATCACTCTACCTCTGGCTCTACCATTATTGTTGCTTGCTCTACTGATGGTTCCACCAATAGTTATACTAGTACACTTCCAGTGTAGCGTGTATGTAGGGACATACAAATCGAGTTGGCATTTGAAACTTTCTCAACACTTTGGGATTATAGGAATTCCATGGAAAATGCCACTGGATTTATGCCTTCTCAATTGGTCTATGGTCTAAGGGCAGTATTACCTATCGAATGTGAGATTCGATCACTAAAACTGGTCATTGATATCCTACCAAACACTTCCTCCAAGGAATAACGGTTCTTATATTTGGAAAAACTCGATGAAACTCATCGTGATGTTGCTCTCGCCAATTAGGAACACAAAGAACCCGTCAAAACCCAATATGACAAATCTGTCCATCCTCGTACCTTCAACGAAGGTGACCTAGTCCTAGTCTACAATCAAGACAACGATGAACTAGGGGTACGAAAGTTTGAACCCATGTGGTACGACCCTTACATTATAAAGCGATTATTACAAAAGGGTGCATATGAGCTGGTAGATTATGATGGAACTCCATTAGCAAATCCCTGAAATGGGCTTTACCTAAAAAAGTACTATGCTTAAGGTTATCCTATGTTTGTACTTTGTATATTACTGTACCATAAGTTGGTGTGTTTTTGTTTGGCGTGTTTTGCTTTTGAAAGTAAGATCTCATTTCACATATGGTTGCTTATCATGGTTTGTTCTTGAATACGTAGATGTCGGCATCCTTATTGATGTACGTTGGATTTGCAGACGATGTTAATAGACATGCTCAGAACCTTGCATCTACAGCTTGGGTGGTGTATTTTCCCACTAACAAGTTAGTGAGTTCAAGAGGGATTTTCCTTGGCCCCACAACCAATAATGCGGCAGAGTATTATGTTGTGATTGGACTTTGACAGAGGCTTCCTCTTTAGGAATATCCCACCTGATAGTTAATCTCGATTCACAACTCATGGTTTCTCACTTAATCTGAATTTATGCCATCTGCGATCATATATTACTTCCCCTGTACTGAAGGATTCGCCCCCTTGAGAGATTATTTGATTACATCCAATATCGATACATACCTAGGGAGTTTAACACTACAGCCGATTCGCTAGCTAATTTTTTGTTAGATTGACATTTAGCACACACATGAACATCCTATTATCACAAAGCATGTAAAAAGTGTAAATAATGAAAACCATCATTCGATTAGAACACTTAGGAATAACCGACTGAAACAAGATCCATGTATGTGTGTGTGTGTATATATATACACTATATATACACATCCACTATCGATACATACCAAGGGAGTTTAACACTACAGCCGATTCGCTAGCTAATTTTTTGTTAGATTGACATTTAGCACACACATGAACCTCCTATTATCACAAAGCATGTAAAAAGTGTAAATAATGAAAACCATCATTCGATTAGAACACTTAGGAATAACCGACTGAAACAAGATCCATGTATGTGTATATATATATATATACTTAAACTAAGTTCATTTAATTATGCCTATTATAACTTGTGCTTTCAATGTACTTTATGAAACATTCACCATGAAGATAATGAGACAATGAAAATGCAAGCATAAACACAAAACATTTGGTAACATAGTTCACTAAACTTCCCGGCTACGTCTCATCTAAATGCTACTTCCTGGATACCTAAATGTCACACCTAAATGCTGACATGCTTTTATCACCATGAAAATGTGGTTGTCATACCCCCCAAGTATGTTTGGAAGGACAATTTAATGTTTGTTTCACTGCTTAGTCATGTTTGGGAGGGAAATCCATCATTTGGAAGTTGAAACCTTATCCACGAGACTTGATTTGTGTCCCTTTTGGAGGATCATTTCCCCCCTACCTTGTATAGGGAGATATGACTTCTAGTTCCTTATTTTGTGGGAGAGATGACATCCTACTTCATCTTTGTATATCGATTGTTGGGGGAGCGATGACCTTGGTCTAACTAGTCAAGCTTTGATGTAGGATCTAGATTTTGGATCAGATTTGTTTGGTTGATTCCATCCTTCAAATCCTCCTTACATTTCCATTCCAAGAAGGTTAATCTTCCTTGATCCATGATATCCTCTCTTGATCCAACCTTCTCTCCATGGTGGTTGAGCCTCCAAATCCTATAAATGAAAGCCATACTTTTGGAAAGGAGCAGGGCTAGAATGCTTTAAGGCATCAAAATTATGGTTGGGTAACTCTCAAAAGGGTTGGAAGGTGAGCTTGGAGGAGTACTGCAAGACTAAAATCATGGTTGTAAGTGCTTCTTGTAAATGTTCTCCATTTTTATGAATACAAAGTTGGCCTATTCTCCCCTATTCCATGTCTCTCATGATGATGTATGAATGTGTCTATCAATTGACATTTAGATCTTTTTTTAATACAATTGTTTATTTGGAAAAGGTGTTCTTCTCTGTTTGTGTGCAGGTCCACAGGCTTGGATCTCAAATCTAGGAGTTGGATCAACTAGGAGCAGCAAGGACAACCATCGAAAGAGAGGTAGGTCATCTATCCTCTTTTTTCTCTTTCGTAGCTTGATTGATTGTGTATGAACTAGGTTTAGGGAGATGTTATGATCCACTTGTTTCCTTTTTGTCTTGGATTGAAGGAGTCTCAATCCAAGATAAGTTTAACCTATCTGCAGGGTAAATACTCTACCACACCTGATCACCAATTTCCTATTTTGGTATTGGATTTCATCCAAATATAGAAAAATTTCGTTCCTTTCTTCCTAGCTTTCTAAGAGAACCTTGCCAAATAAAGACTTGATTAACCAGCAAAGGGCATTTTTTTAGTATTCTATTTCCCTAGTCCTGGTGTATCTTGCGTCATGAACCCACAGTTTCATCTCCTCTACAGTTTTCTTAATGTTGCCGCATTCTTTCTCCAACTTGACTTGTACTTAATCCTTGGAAAGGTGGCCCTTTACAACACTGAATATTTACTCTAGGTAAATGTTTCGAGCTTCTCCCACATATTGCTACACCCTTGATTGTGGGAGCTCTTGCATCCACCCTTGCCCCATGTCCTTTCCCTCAACTCACCATTACAGCAACTATAGAGATCATGAAGAAAACAAAGCAGTGGAGGAAAACATGAACCAAAGGAGACAGAGCAAGGACTACAATATGGAAAGGATATTGCAGCTATAGCAACGAGTGAAAGGAGCCAAAGAAGAATCTGAACACAAGGGGACTTCCCTTACCACAATCTTAGTTAGCTATAAGCTCTTGTTCATGTCTTGCATGTTGAGGTAACTTCCATAGAGTCACATCATCCATCTCTCACTTTCTCAAATTCCACCAGTTAGCATGAGTTCCCTTACCTTCGTCCATCATTAAACTATCTGCTCCAAAGGAAACAATTTCCAATGTGGAATATTCCCTCCATCAAGCCCACCTGCATCTATCCCATATGATTTGACCTCTAGCATGCAAAACCTCAAGTGTAAGCACCAAAGCATGGTGGTGTTGTTCTTCATATGCGTTATCACTTTGTTGAGAGGGTGCTATATGAGCTACATGCCCACAACCATTTTGCGTCCCTAACATCTCATCTAAGGGATTTTTTTGTCTATATTTTTCCAATCCATTATTACAATTTATTATCTATCCAAATTAGGTTGAAGTTAATGGCAATGCATTTTGAAGATGTCATTTTAAGAATAATTCTTAGATTAGATGTCAAATGCAATGTATCATTTTTAAAGAAACTTTATCTAAATTGGTTTATGATAACAAGTGTTTAAAAGGATTTTTTAAATCGAAGTTTTGGTTGGAAATTCAACATAAAATTTGATGACTAACTTAGTTCTACAAGTCAAAGTTTCAAGCATAGTTACCAAATATGGCCAAATCCGTGAAATAAATTTGAAAATTCGAGGATTTGTTCGATTAGGATGAATTCTCCGTTAAAATTCGATTTGCTGAGGTGCTTGTCATGCTATAGGTTAGACTGCATTGTGAACATCTTGGTTTAGTATTCCTGTTTGCTCTAATTAAACTGAGCGTATTTGTTCCAATTGGAGATCTTCGACCATCTCCACTTTTCAAAGCTCCATGCCTTTATCATGTTGTTGTTCCCACTTTCTGAACCCATGTATAGTTCATTTGTCATTGGTATGGTGGAAGTTTTTTTGTTGCGACGTGGGTTTGGAGGCACTTGAGACACAAGTTTGGAGGCAGTGTGGACAAATTTTCAAATGAGTAGTTTCTGTATGTTCCTTAGGTACCCTATATGCCCTTGGCATGCATAGTTCTAAACACTTGGTCTTTGAGCTCTTATCCCTAGATTTTTTTGTACCATTATTTGTTGTTCTAAAGTTAGGATTACTTGAACCTATATGATATAATTACCCCAAGCTTGAAGGTTTGTGGATTAAAACCCTTATTAGTAGTATTTCTCCTAAAGCAACCTATGATTATGGGCTTCACTTGATTGACTAGTTGAATTGAGCAATGCAAAAGAATGAATGTAGGACAGGTCTATAATTACCCCAAGCTTGAAGGTTTGTGGATTAAAACCCTTATTAGTAATATTTCTCCTAAAACAACCTATAATTATGGGCTTCACTTGATTGACTAGTTAAATTGAGCAATGCAAAAGGATGAATGTAGGACACGTCTTTCCATTTATATGTTAAATTACATAAGTCATTTGCATCTCTATTTGTTTGTGTGGGAATACATGGATTACACTCTTAAATCATATGAATATATAGATTACACTTTTAAATCATATATATATCCTAAATTATTTTTCGAATTGTAACCAAATTCGAACTTGAATGTAAACTCATCTCGATAACTATGATTATGATTTCAAGAACTTAATTCCTACAAGGACTTTTTATGAACCAACTTTGAGAAATTATAAAATGGTCTAAAATCATGCCTCTCGGATTTTCTGACTCATTGGATTCCAAGAAAAAAGAAATTTCCGATTCTAAAAATTCTCACAAACCATGTAACACAAGCTATACGTCCCAAGAGAAGACATGAAAGCAGGGGGCATTGTATTTCTTTTTGAAATCGACGAGCATACACCAAGTCCTTTGTTGAATGAACCTTTTTCCTCTATGGCCCACTCGGTTTGCTGCTGGAGCAACTCGGCTCTGCGAACCGAACAGTCAAAGCGCCGTCCAAAACACGTCAAACAGAGTATTAAATGTTATGTCGAGCGACAGAGTATCAAATGTTAGCAACAGAGTCTTAAATGTTATGTAAATACGCATTCAATATAATCCAACAGTATATATTGAACCCAAACAACATTTACTACTCTGCGGTTTGGTGCTTAATATTCGGCCAACCGCCCTCCCAACCGTTAAATACAGTTTCGTGGAATCTGAGTCGGGATCAAGCATTTATATTTAAAACCTGCATGTTGAAATTATTAATTTACACACTACAGAAATGCCCCCAAATTTCACATGGTTTGTGTGCAGACATTAATCGATTCCTATTGGTCAACCTCGCTTCAAAGAGTGGCAGTAGAATCAAATTCATTCATTTAATTAATTAAATAATCAATGTTTATCTATTTGTATTGGAGCATTAGTTTTTTTTCTTGTTAAAAAAACATACTATTGATATTCATACATGATGTTTCTAATAATAAAAAAACAAATTTCTAATATTCATGATAAGCTATCCAACTTTTATACATAATCCATCCTCGAAATCTATGTATTAGTAATACCAAAAAGTTTCGGCAAAACTATCACTTAGCGAAAAAGTAATACCAACATTTGGTGTAACTACAAACTTTACAGAATCTCAAAGCTGAGATCTCACCCAAATATATCCAAATGGATTATAGATAGAGTTACTGTAAAAATTACTCTATAACATAAAAAATTTAAATGTTTAGGCAGCCATTTATTTTTCAAAAGAGAAAAGAACAAAAAAAATAACGATGTGATGGCCCCGGCCCCCGTATCCCAATCCCACGTCCAGATTATGAAGATTATCAGATCAATGTGTGGCTGCCAATAACGCGATGTAAAAGCCAGCTGTTGATGACGCGTGCAGTGAATATGTACTGAAATTCTGGTTTTAACGTTTTGTCTTGAAGGTGCTGCCGAATTGATCGGGCGTATTAACTGGCGAATTGAATTGGCGTTAATAATAGTGGCCCCCTCGTCCGTGTACGGTGTAAGCAGCCAGCCTGGTGGTGTACAATAGTCCACGCTGTGGTACATATTACGGGCAGCATCCGGTCCTTGAATGTACTCGTGAATCCTGATCGTCTATTTGTTTAATGCGCGCATGCAGCGCGACCGTCTGCAATCTGGGTGGAGTCACTGGATTTTATCCAGCTATACATTAACTCCTCTGTCCGATCTATGTACCATTCTCCTGCAAACCCTAGAATACGATTCGACAGTATATTCATACACCAATTTCAAACCCTAGAATACGTTTTTATTTTGCCTAAATGCGTGGGTAACTCTTGCTGCGAGTCGCGACGCTCTTCTACAGATGTTGTAAGCTGGTTTTTAAAATAGTATAATTAACCTCAACATCTATCCAAGCTGGCCCACAATCAGATCATATATCTGTTACTGGTACTCAACGTACCTGAGAACTAGAAGAAGGCCTAAAGTTTCTTACACTTTAAAGGTGGGTCAGTCTTTTTTAACGTATCTGAGAGAGACCATGTACAGTAACAGTAAGGCCATGTTTTAACGTGTTGCACACGGTCAATAGTAAGTACTCTTTATGATTCTAGCAACTTGGGAGAGTTAAAAGAATAAATGAAATTAATAATATAATATCAAAAGTTAAAAGTCGATGAGGGTAAAAAGAAGCTATACCTTAATTGTTCAACAATTATTCTTCCTTTCGAAAACACTTTGAAAAGTTGCCTAAATCGTTACGAGGATTTCCTCATGCTACAAATATAGAAGCGATAAAATATACTTCAAAAATAATGATAATTAATGGAAAGTGTGCTTGCTCTATGAAGCTTTTGGTTCACGACGTGCTTAGTGAGATTCTTTCATGTCTTCAAACCTTTGGTATGCTATATCATCTTCTTTATGGGTCCCCACACCTAAGTCTACATAAGTCCGTTATTAGAGATGTTGTCACACTCAACTTCTAATACTTGAAAATTTGCTTCTTCTGATGCATTAATATATCCAATACCTTACATTATGTGAATTGAAACCCTATTGTCGTTGATGTATTCCTCCTTCTGCTTGAGAATCCTCTACACAATATCTCACTAACACCTTGGGGACGCAACGCCCATATCATCCAAAAGAAGCATAAAGGAGAACTAAACTGAAATAGGGGCTGAGCCATTTGGACTAGAGCACAAAGGGATATTGAATTTCAAAATGTGAGGGGACAATCCGAATTTCCTTATTTCAGAAACAAATTTTGTAATCCAACAAAATGACGACAAACATTCCCTTGATTGTGCCTTTATTTCAAAGTCAATGGAATGTACCACAGCCTAGGACCATGCACTAAATATACCCCCTACCCAGTCAAGAACCAGAGCATAGAACATAGAACTGATACCGCTTACCCGAGCATGAAAACAACTAGAACAATCATGAGACAAACACTTCTATATGGATAAAAATGCTACTATTGTGGTAAATCGACACTTGACTAACGAAATTACCAATTTTAACGGTGTGGTAAATTATTGTTAGTAAAGACACGAGGTTCGATTACTGTAATAACTTGACAGACTGGCATGGGTGAAGTAACATGTACACAATTTTGAACAGGACTGTTGGGACCGCTGAGATGGCGACGGCAGTTGCTCACGGACCCGTGATAAGCCCCACGGTTCCGGATGACGTAACCAGTAAAGTTACCATTGCTTATAAATTCTCCCCGTCTTACTATTCTTCACCATCATCTTTGTTTGAACTTTCTATCATCCAAACATTTTTGATAAACAGTTCGATCCAGTTGAGTCTTGAGGATGGGAATGGTGGGTTGCCAAGAAGTGGGGCGTGTCATGCACTGCTGTCTTCTCAGTAGTATTGTAATGTTGTGCAGCCTGGCAGTGGGATGTCAATCTGCACCTTTCAACGATTTCTTCTACCCCAGTTGGGCTGCCGACCATGTTATGTCCCAAGGGGGATTGCTCAAACTCAAGCTCGATAACACTTCTGGTATTTATTTATTTGATCTTTCTTCCCATTTTTTCTGCTTTTACTTACATGCCTGTGCTGCTCATATAATTAATATTGTTTTGATGTGTTTGAAGGTGCAGGATTTGCTTCCAAGAGCGCATACATCTTCGGAAAAGTGAACGTGCAGATTAAGCTTGTTCCTGGGGACTCTGCTGGCACCGTTACTGCTTTCTATGTAACGACATCATCGTCCATATTATAGTATAATAATTGTTATAGTCTGAAAGAATTGCTTTTGCTTGCAGTCTGGAATGCTTTAAAGTTGTAACGATTCAATATTACGTGGTGGTGCAGATGTCTTCCCAAGGGAATGAGCACGATGAATTTGACTTTGAATTCTTGGGGAACACTTCCGGAGAGCCGTACACTGTGCAGACGAATGTATATTCAAAAGGGGTTGGCAACAGGGAGCAGCGTATGTTCTTATGGTTCGACCCAACTGCGGACTTCCATTCCTTTTCCTTTCTCTGGAATCGGCACCAAGTTGTGTAAGTGTCTATTTATCATATTTATTGTGAAGTGATCTCTCAAGTCAAGTACAGTGTCTGATATATCAGCGTTTCGTTCGTTTGCAGTTTCTTTGTGGACGATGTGGCCATACGAGTATTTTCCAACAATGAGAAAAGAGGAGTCCCATATCCTCAAACCCAACCGATGGGCATTTACTCGTCAATATGGAACGCAGACGACTGGGCTACTCAAGGTGGCCTCGTGAAGACGGATTGGAGCCACGCTCCTTTCATTTCCACATACAAGAATTTCAGCATCGATGCATGCGAGTACTCATCCAAAACGAGCTGTTCTTCGTGGTGGGATGAGCCTTCTTACGCTTCGCTCGATGGAAAGCAGAGGCGAAAACTGAAGTGGGTACAAGAGAAATACATGACTTACGACTACTGCAAAGATTCAATCAGGTTTCCCACGCCTCCAGCGGAATGTAGCGCATGAAGTAGCTGCCTCTCTTAATTCCCACAAAAGTAACGTTTTGCTAACGGTGCTGCATGGGTCATTGCTGAATATAGAGGATTTAGAAGAGAACAGAGTCTCTCTGTCTCAAATCGGAATATTTGAGATGACACCCAATGCATAATAATATGAATACCCATAGCATTTCGTGGTTTTAGACGCTTTCAGATATTTTGGCTTTGAAGTATTTTATTTAAAGAAACAGGTATTCATAGGCATTTTAAAACTTTGAAGGATTTCGACTTGCACCCACTCTCTTTTCTTGATTGATTAATGTTTACGTGTGTCAAATGGTTGATTGAAGAGTGAAATCTCCAGGGGTCACGCGGAACAAAATTCCCCGTTCTCCTGGAAGAAAGAGGAAGCCTAAGAAAAGGCATGGTTATAAATCCATTAATTCAAATTAAGATGATGTGTCACAAATTCATCGATGATATATTGATATTTCACAATTATTTTTAAAAAATAATATTTTTATTTTTGTTTGAGTCTAAGGTTGTGCTTTGTTGACTCTAGGGTTGGTGTATGTCACAACATAAGAGGGTATGATTGCAATTGATATAGAGCATAGAAGAATTTTGATTGTGTTGTTAGATGAGTAATGGTTATCATCAGGGGTTAAATTTGACGGGCAACCCTATCTATAGGGAAATTTTTTTTCACGGTTTTTCAAAACTGATCATCATAAAACTTTTAATAAAAAAAATTACCCTTCTATTGAAATTTATTCTTGGGTGGCCAAGAAGTTCTTAAATTGAGATTTCTTTGTAAAATTGGGATTTTCCTTACATTCATTGAAGTCAGAGACTTATCACCTTGAAGGAATTTACCATTGGAATTTACTAAAATTATTTCATTAATTGACCTCACCAAATAGCCCCAAATTTGTTTAATTCTAATCCTCCTCAACATACACATGCCCCAAGTTTTCCCCGTTATTTTCCTCCTATCATGAAAAAACAAGCATGAATTAATTCATAGAGAATTACCATAATGTTACAAGGGCTACTAGAATTGGGAATTCAAATGGGAGAGTTGGGATTAGATTGAATGCCAAAAGGAAGAACAACAAGGAAGTTAGACTATAGTTGAGAACAAATCAAACATAATAGAGTCTGCTGAATTACTATCTCGAAGCTGGTAACACATGCGGACTCGTGCTCTCTATAATTTAAACCTTCAACGAAAACTTGCCTATCTTTCAATTCAACTCTACTCTTTCCATTGGACAAAGAGCAAAACTAACCCCAAAAAACAACAAGTAAAGGCCATAGAAACCATAAATAATTCCAACTTCTCTATCATCTGTCTATAAAGGTAATAAAGGCTAGTGCACACCAGCATTAGGAAATGGAACAGAGGAGAGGAAGGGGAAGTAAATGGTGGGAACAAATGTGAAGGAGGAGACCATGGCTATGATCGAAAAGAGGAGTGGCATTGAAATTTGACGTAGAAATGAACGCAATAATCGATAGACTCTGTGTACCCAATGGGCCTGGCATTTCTGACATCCTCCTTGACGCTGAAGTAAGTATGGCCATCTCTTATATTCATCAAATTCAAAACAACAAAAACAATATCTTGAACACGAGGAAAGCAGTGCCATAAAAGCTTTGTTGTGATTTAGATGCCACTTGCATTGTCTCAGGTGATCAAAATAACAGGAGTATTAGCAATGGCAGGCTGGCAGCAGTGACCATTGCAAGCCGCATATTTTCAATGATCATGAGTGTGAAGGGGCCAAGCGAATTTCCAATGGGTTTCCATGGCGAAAAGAACGGATCTGCATCGAGCAATTTGGGGTTTGGATTAAGTTAGGGTTTGAAATAAGGGAGGGCATGGTTTTTTTCAAAGAACCCACAATTGTCTGCAAAATTGAAGATTCCTTTGCTATGGATACTAATAACTATTTGGGTATTTTATTTCAAGAATTTTAAAAAATATTTGATGAGTGGTTCGTTTATATTCACAACGAGGTTGGCCGCATAAGTTCATAACTAGTTTTATAATCAGGATTCATGGATAAAATAGATGAAATTCAAAATGTACTAACCTTGCAAGGTTCGACATCCAACTAATGAACATTGGAGTCTGGGCTGCAGGCACATGGATTGTGTTCTTTGTTGCTCCTTTTCCTTCTCACGAGCCACCACCGAGGACCGACCTGCTGGCAGGGTTTCTGGAGTTTGCATTCCATAGTTCCAATTAGACTTCCCAAATTCCCTTATGGCTGGAGTATTAATTTGCTTGAAACGTTGCTTATCGTCCCTCATACATTTGGGTTCCTCCCAATTGCTAAATGTTAACAATAACAAGAGTGTTTATGGGGATTTGATAGCCCAGCGCAGTGCTGTGCACCACAGATGGTTAATGGCGCCAGTGGGTTGCACAAATAAAATGGATCCAACAGCCAGATACAATTCGGTGAAAGTTTTTTTAATTTACAGAGAGGTGAAATGAGAATGAACGAGCAATGTACATGTCTATCTTAATGGCAATCAACCATCAAAATTCGAATTTGCATTTCCCTCTTTCCAACCTTCAAAATTCGAATTTGTGTTTCCCTCTTCTGTGATTGCACATTTGGATGGTAATCCATACATGTTATGGATGGCATCGGTAAGAGTACACCCCTCCACACATACCTGTACGAGTTTCAAAGGAAGAGGCATGTACCAGAGACAAAGAGTTTTCTGGTCTTGGTTTGCCGGTTGCCAGCTACGAGTGGACCAAGGTGACAAGGGATCGAGGACACCGTGGAAAGCTTCTGCTGAAAGTAGACTCCAGTCTGACAGATCACTCTCACTCTTATATATAAATTTATAATAATATAAAATTTACATACGACTAATTTTTTAGAGTGCCCGTCAAATTGACTGCTCCCAAAATAAACTAAACATCACCGGTGACGTGTATATTCCAAGTGGATCGGTATTTTACGGGGAAAAAACTCAAAAACGGGTATATAGGCGTCAATTTTAACCCCTGCTTATCATTCTTAAAAGAGTGTAAAAGTGTTGGAATATATAGCTTCATTGTATTAAGAAATGTACAACGTGCAATGTAGAAGTGTTACTTTTCTTGGTTTTTATTGAATTTGTTATATGAAGTAAATAACAATTTTTTTGTCATTATGAAAATTGGATATATATAGTAACATAGATACATTATAAGTGCCCTTGGAGTTGAAATTGAATATTTGAAATAAAATAGATAATAGATAGATTATGATTGTAAACGAAAATACATAAAGAAAGATTCAAAAAGCAAATAAACTAATTCACAAGGAAGAAATAATAATATTAAGAAAACATGTATACAAGGTTCACTTCATCTTTAAGAGAGCAACCTCCAACATGAGCATAAAATATTAGCTTAACAACCTAGTGAATACCTTATACATACTTTATACTACAAACTTTGACCACCTAGTGGACCTCCTTAATGAATCCTTAACCACTAACTACTATACATTCTTAATGAGGTCATTTACAATAATTGATTTAACACACTATTACCTCATGGCGCCTTATTTAATAGATACGGTCCTCAATACATTAAGTAACAATTTACTCCACTAAATAGGGTAGTTAAGGTGGAACCCTAACATGCCCCTTCCCCTTACAAAGCATCCTTGTCCTCAAGGCTGGAGGTGAGAAAATTGGTGGATAATCTTTGTTTCCCATACTACAAGGAAAAGAGCTTGTAGCGGAGGTTTTTAGTGTTGCAAGATTGGCTAAAATTTTCAAAAAAACCTCCACTACAACCTCCGCAAACGGTATTGGATGTTTTAGCATCCAAGTTTTTACGGAAATTTTTTATAACTAAAAAAATTCAACGGTTGGAGATTTTAGCGGATGTTTTTTTATCAGTGCTCTTTATTGACAAAAGAGCACTGGTGCGAAATATAACAAAATGCACCAATGCTATCTTAAGAAATATATGCATCGGTGTACACAAAAATTGAAAACATTATATGCACCTATGCATGCTCATACATATAGCACCGATGCACACCAAAATTTTAAACTCTATTGGTGCTTTATGACAATATATGCACCAGAATTTTATTACCAAAATAGCAACAATGCTTATGAACTAATAAAAAGCATTGGTGCTTACTAACTTTAACAAAGCACCAGTGCCATAGGTGAAGTCATACACACTAGGAAAGTTGATTGGGATGTTAATTGTTGCTATATTTTTAATATTTATTAACGGTGTGGTCAATATACTGTAGCGCACCATTGCATTGGACCAAAAATAGCACCGGTGCTTACAAACTATTAAAAAGGCTCAGTGCTTACTAACAAATAACAAGCACCAATGAAATAAGTAAAGGAAAATGTACCAGTAAATGTGACTGAGACGTTGAATGCCCATATATTTTTAAAATTTAACGGTGTGGTTAATATAAATAAACCACAAGGGATTCACGTTATTGACCAATATCTTCTCACATTCATTCATAAATGGGGGGTTTTAAATATGCGAAAAATAAGGCCAATGTATTATAGGTATTGGGGGGGAGGAGAGTAGGGTATGGGGGATTTATATGTATTGTGGGTTTAAAAAGGGATATCTTGTAAAAATAGGATTTTTTTAATTGGAAATATGTATTGGGAGGGGAGCTCAACAAATGGATTTTAGTAGGTATTTATCAATATCTAGTGAAATTACCGGTATTCTTTAATATCCCATGAACGAAAGTGCTATGACATAGTTTCAATGAGTGAAAGCCCCATGAATAAGCGCATTGGGACGTAATAATAAAAGAACATTGGGGCATGTAACAATTATTCTCTCGCACCAAGCCTCTCTTGTTTAACTACACTGGTGCTACATTGTCTCAAATGCATTGGTGCGATAGAAACTATTAAAAGCATCGTAGGTTATTTTATGAACAATGACTATTGACATCTCACAACAATATCTATATTTTATTTTTATTTTGTTTAATTATATTATTCGTCAAAAATTGAAATATTTTTATATTAGTCTTCATTTGAATTTTAATTATTGTGTTTGTTTGGATTAATTTGTCATATCATAAATTATCCCATCTATTGTAATATTTAATCATCTAGACTTTTAATTGGTGATGTAGCATTTCACATGTAACATTTCATAATGACATTGGAGAATGCAATAGAATAAAACAAATTATTTTATTATATATCAAGAAGAGGCCCCATGTCATACAAAATGAGACAACATAAAGTCCACAATGATCGAAATGTCAACATGCATGTAATTGTTACGCTTATTGGACACCCATTCTCTTTCAATTGAGACACTATGTCCACTACATTCTAAAAAAGGTATAATTTTCACAGACAATTATTTCAAAATATATAGCAACTTGCATTAACATCCAAAATATATGGATCATCACTCTTTGCTAGAACTGTTGTCAATGCTTGAGCCACTTGCATGGCTTGGGTTATTTGGTTGAATGTTTTGTTGATTGCATCGATTATTTTCCTCTTCTCCAGTTTCCATCTGCAAACATAAAATAAAGTGTAATGAGTGTATCTACATTGCTAGGAATAATTAAAATTAAAATAAATAATATACATGATTGTCAATTGAAAATCGACATACCATAGAAAGAATTGAATCACACATTCTTTCAAAACCAAATCTCATGCCTTCGCTCAACAACTGTTATGTTGGTTCCACTCCATACTTTGTTTCCTGCAAGTTTTATACCCCATAAGAAATCATAGATTTAACATATATGATTTGTGTTGTTCTATTACTTATAAAATGAGAGAAGTAAAACAACATAGATACTTCAAATTCCACAATTAATTTTTTATATGCCAACATATACTCACAACTCTTACTTAACCCAACGTCAATCAATTCTTTTGATGGCTCTTCTTTGTATGTTAACACCTGTTCAAACACATCCAAGGATGGTTGGTGTAAAAATAAATAAATAAATATAAAGATCATAATCAATATGACATCTTAAGTTGTTATAAGGAAATCACAACTACTCACAAACTTTGTTAGCAACCCCTTTTTTCCTTGTCGTCCCGTCTTATGTGCTAAATGGATTCCATTTTAATTTATTTTCTACAACAAAACAAATGAAAATTAATATTTAATGTTGAATTAATTAATTAGATGTACATAGTACAAAAAATCAAGGTTTTCATACATTTGAGGCAAGTTGTTGTTGAGATGGATCCTCTTGCGATGCAATTATGTCCATTTCCTTGACCATCTCCTTGGACAATTTTTTGGACATCCCTACTGGCATATTTCGGATATCACCTCGTTTATCATTTTGGATTTTCATAATCTTCCTGAAAATGTAAAATGACATTAAACTATTTTTATGTTGATATGTAAAATAAATATAGCATAGTTAATATTTGTAAATTAATGTTTTGTAGTGGTAGATACATATTCTATAAAAACATGTTTAGGAATATCACTTTTTGAATGATTCTTTTTTATTGTCATATGTTTTTGCTATTGCAAGTCTGACAGATCTCATTGACCAATGCTCTGAAAAAGCGTCATATAATTTACATATAAACCGATTCTTGAAATCATTGGATTGATTTTTGTAATATAAGTGAAAAGCACACATATAATTTCTTTCCACTATATCCCTCATAGTTTTATAAAAGTTTTTTCCCCTTTGATTAACTTTTAGCACCACTCCAAATGAGCTAAGGGTTAATTCATCATCATTTACATCTTTCATAATTTGTTTTTTCTTATGATGGCATTTCCTTCTATTACTTCCAATCCCTGCATAACATTCAACCTACAATGAATTAGATTGTTTGAAACATATTAGTGAATATTCTTAAGTACATTATTACTCAAAATTCGAGAAATAATTCATATTGATTTCTTTTTTGATCACCTGATTCATGCCTCTGCAACTTTTCCATCAAGGTTTTACGCTCTTCTGCACTTAGATTGCAAAGAATGTATCGAGCTTCCTCATTTTTGGATCTACATGTCACACATTAACCAATACATATTAGTTAAATTCACAAATAATTCAAACATATTAATTTAATACAAAATTTATAAAGCACTTGCCTTCTTTGCAATTTTGGATGTGCCCCCATCACATCAACTAGAATTGTTGTTCATTGAACTCATATCATGCATTTTCTTTCAATAAACAACCTGGACCATTAAATACATAAGCTATTAAGTATATTATACAAATAAATTGCATAACTTCAAAATAGAAAGTAGTCTGCGATTTCAGTGCGTTTCAGTATACAAAACACATTAGTGCTTTTAATACATGAATGTACCGATGCATTATACATGAATGCACAGTTAACAAGAAAATATATAAACTCATAGAGGCAGCACTTGGTGCACTAGTTTTAATATTACGCTCAGGTGCGTTAACACAATACCGTCGCACGAAAAAGTTGGAACGTGTTTTTTTTTTACATTTTTAGGGAAGAAAATAAAAATGGCAGGCTCAACATTACCAATGCGCTATTACTATAAATGCACTAGTGTGTTTTTTCAATGATGCTGCACCAAAATCTATGTAAGCATTTTGTTAAGAAAAGTTAAAAAAAAATTGCCAAGGTCGATAGGGTTTTGGATTCGACCCAGAAGATTGTCCCATCACACCCAATGCCTTATATATAAAATCACAAACCCATTAAATCTAAAATCCCTAAAAATAAAAATCCTAATTGTGAAACAATAGAGGGATTTAAAACCTAATGTAACATTTTGCAGCCACATAAAACGAAAGGAAGCAGCAAGAAAATAAGCGATCCAACGTTGAAGGTAATTATGAAGAGAGATATCACTCCCAACTTTTGTCTGAGATATTCAAACATATCTCTGGGAAGAGGTTTTGTGAAAATATCTGCAATATGTTATTTGGTGGCAATGTATTCCAACTTGACATTTTGCTCTACTACCTGTTCTCTTAGGAAATGATACTTGATGGGAATATGCTTTGTGTTTAAGTGCATAATAGATTATTTAAAATTTTTATTGCACTTGTGTTGTTACAGATGTGTGAGATTGGATGATCGTACTCTACTTTGATATCCTTCAATATTTGCTTCATCTAAAGAACTTGTGTGCAACATGTTGCTACTACAATATATTCAGCTTATGTTGTAGATAGAGAAATTGAAGTTTGTTTCTTTCTCAACCATGACACTAGAGTGTTACCAAGAAAAATTTCTCCTCCACTTTGTTAAATTTTGAGCATTAATTCACGATACTCTAGGATCTTTACTGAGAGAATAACGTATACAGTATATCAATGCATGACAATCACAATAAGCATGACAAGCATCACAAGAATCAAAAGCATGAGAGACAAGAGACACAGAGTTTCTGTGGGGAAAACCCTAAGGTGAAAAACCCCACAACTTCCTCAGAGATAGAGAGAGCAATGGCTCAACCAAAGTACAACCAAAATACACTAAGATAGTCTCCTAGTAGCAGATGATCCTCCTCCTCACTAGTGCACCACTTTTCGAGTGAGAGAAGTGTGACTTTTCGAATGATCTAAATAGAGATCTCCTGATCTCTATTTATACTAACCTGTTTTCCCAGTGACCTTATGGGGCCGACTTGTTTAGCTAGGTACATCCACAATATAATATATATTTCAAGGCCGAACCCACACATGGTGGTCTAATAACCCATCAGCAAGTACACACACTTGAGACACTTGTCAATCCACATGACAACACTTCCTTATAGAGGAATAACACATCTCTAATAAGGGTACAATAAATAAATATGAAATACATAGATGAAATACATTCTGAAGTTACATATACATCAACACTCCCTCTTAACTAGGAAGGTATTTCTCGACACAGTTCTGCTAGACAAGTCTTCTTCTCGGGATCATCGTCACTGCTGCTGCTATCTCAACCAATCTCTGACTCTACTCGTCATAGGAATTTCTACAGAGCCAGTCCTTTTTCATACTGGATGTAGGCCCACCACCTGCAGGTCTTCATCATCACTGGCCATACTGTGGAAATCTCAGGACTTATTACATGCATCACAAAACCTTAAAGGGTCTCTTGACTAGCAAGAACCCTAAAGAGCATCTGAGGCCTTTTTCATCCTGTCCAGATCTCCAGGACTTATTACATGTGACCCCACCACAAAACCTCGAAAGAGAATCCCAGGACTGATTACGAGCACAAGGCTCAACCTATCGGATCTCCCAGGGCACAAATTACATGTGGTCACCACAAAACCTCGAAAGAGCATCCCAGGACTGATTACGAGCACAAGAATCAACCTATCAGATCTCCCAAGGCACAAATTACATGTGGTCATGGAAAAACCTCCAAAGAGCATCCCAGGACTGATTATGAGCACATGGCTCAACCTATCGGATCTCCCAGAGCACAAACTACATGCCATAGGACAAAACCTCGAAAGAGCATTTGCGAGATATCCCAAGGCACAAATTACATTCCATAGGAAAAACCTCGAAAGACTATCTGCAGATCTCCCAGGGCACAAATTATATGTCCTCCCAAGCAAAACCTCAAAAGAGCATTTGCCAGATATCCCAGGGTACAAATTACATGCCATAGGCAAAACCTCGAAAGATTATCTGCAAATCTCCCAGGGCACAAATTACATGCTTATTTGCACAACTTGTTCCACGGCCACAGAGTATCAACCTGATACTCACCATACATCATCCTGATGTACACATGATCATCCTAATCATCATCACTACAACATCCTTCTGCATGTCATCTGGAGAAACATCCTGAAGCTCGTCATCCATGATCATCCTGATAATACAATGCATCCTGATGCATACCAAGTATATACCTGATACATATCATCATACATGATCCACCTGAGCACACAGTGTATCCACTTGATACAAATATAAATACATGATACATATCAACATACATGATCTACCTGATCATACAATGTATCCACCTGATACATATATAGATACATGGTCCAAGCATCCAACATGATGCATATACAAAATACATACACATGATCCAATCGATCATATCCAGCATCAACATGATGCGTACATACATATAAATGATCCAACTAATCATATCCAACATCCAACATGATGCATACATACATATACATATAAATGATACAACTGATCATATCCAGCATCCAACACGATGCGTACATATATAAAAATATAAATGATCCAACTGATCATATCCAGCATCCAACATGATGCATATACAGAGCAGTAACTAGAGCATCGTCCTGATGCTCATCATCCAGCGCTTACATCCACAGCCATGTGAAGGATCCTCCTTCCAACATGCTTGGAATGGCTTCAGTAAATGTGACCATCACTTCTTCCTCGAAGTGTCGTCGATCTGAATAACACCAAGCCTCTCCCTGAAGTACTCGAACTTCACCCTGGCTAGTGGCTTCGTTAGAACATCTGCAATCTGCTCGTCCATCACAACATACAGGAGCTTCACGGCTCCTTTCTGTACCATATCCCTAATATAGTGATATTTGATCTCTATGTGTTTTTACCTGTCATGAAACACTGGGTTCTCAGACAACTTCACACAACTCTAGTTATTGCAGAATATATCAGTAGCATCCAATGGGAGATCAAATAACTCAGACAGTAGCTTTCGTAGCCATACTGCATCACAACTAGCTGAACAGGCTGCACCATATTCTACCTCACTTGTACTCAGTGCTACGTAGGACTGCTTCCTACTGAACCAAGAGATCACACCTGATCCCATACTGAAGCAGTACCCATATGTGCTCTTCCTATCTGCAGCACTGCCAGCCCAATCTAAATCAACATAACCCTGCAGGTTAAACTTTTGATTCACTTCATACTTGAGCCGATAATCCATTGTACCCTTCAGGTACCTCAGAACATGCTTTACATCAACCAGGTGAACATTCCTCGGATTCGTCAAGAACTGGCTCAATGTGTTCACCTCAAAGCAAATATTTGGTCTCGTGTTCGTCAGGTACATCAAGGACCCAATCATCTGACGATACATAGAGATATCAACTGGCTTAGATGAAGCATCACATAGAAGCTTCAGATTCGATGCCATGGGTGTGGAAATGGCCTTGCAATCCATCATCCCGAATCTCTTCAGGATATCTACTATGTACTTCCCTTGACCAAGGAAGATCCCACCTGAATTCTGCCACACCTCCATACCTAGGAAATAATGCATCATTCCCAAATATTTCATATCGAACTCAGCAGCAAGATTCCTCTTAGTATCTGCAATTAATTTGTCATCTCCTGTTACAAATAAGTCATCCACATACAGAAGTAGAATCACAGGATTCCCTTCCTCAACCTTGTAGTAAAGGTTGGAATCCGCTTTACTCTTGGTAAAGCCCAAGCTAGATAGGAAACTGTCCATCGTACCGTACCAAGTTCTGGGAGCTTGATTCAAGCCATACTAGGCTTTCTTCAATATGCACACATATGACTCCCTATCATGTATTTCAAAACCGAGTGGCTGCTCCACATATACTTCCTCTTCAACTACACCATTCAAGAAAGCAGTCTTGACATCTATTTGGTGTATTTTCCATTTCATTGCTGTATCCAGGGAAAGTACTGTTCTGATGGAAGTATACCTGGCTACAGGTGCAAAAGTTTCTTCATAATCTATTCCCTCTTTCTGAGAGAAGCCACGAGCTACGAATCTTGCCTTGTATTTCTCTACACTGCCATCTACAGCATGCTTGATTTTGTAGATCCATTTGGAAGTCACGACATACTTCTCTTTAGGTCTTGGGACAACATCCCAAACATCATTCTTCATTATTGATTGGTATTCCTCAACCATGGCATCCTTCCATTCTTTCTTTTCTGCTGCTTCTTCATAACTGGAAGGTTCTTTGTTCATAATGTCACAGAGTAAAGCAACATAGCTGGTATGTGATCTGGTTCTCTTCTTTGCTCTGTGTTCTTCTTCTGGAATGCCAAATCTTTCTGCATCTTGAATGATCTCTCTAGCCCATGCAGGTTTCCTCTTGTGAGAGTTATACTCACGGGGTGGATCTGCAGGTTCTTGCGGATCTTCAAACTCATGAACAACTTCTGAAATTGCTTCAGTCATGGTAGTGTCTTGAAATCTAGTTTCCTTAGGTTCTTCATAAACTTCGATAGGTGCCTTCCTTGATTTGATGAATGCTGAGTTTTCATCAAATGTTACATCCCTGCTGACATCAATCTTCTTGAACCCTGGAAAGTATATTCTGTAAGCCTTCGAGCTTTCACTATAACCCACAAAAATACCCTTCTTTCCTGAAGGATCTCGTTTGGTCCTCTTTTCCTTTGGGACATGAGTGTATACTAGAAAACCAAATATTCTGAGATGGCTGACTTTGGGTTTCTTACCAGAAAAGACTTCTTCTGGTGTCTTGTTGTCCAATATCTTGTGGGGTGTTCTGTTCTGCACATATACAGCTGTTCTAGCTGCTTCTTCCCATAGATGCATAGGTAGATCCTGGTCATGCAACATTGCCCTTGCTACTTCCATGATTGTTCTGTTCTTCCTTTCTGCAACTCCATTCTGTTGAGGATTGTAAGGAACAGTCAACTCCCTCTTAATCCCTGAATCACTGCAAAACTTCTTGAAGTCACCTGAGGTGAATTCTCCACCATTGTTGGATCTGAATGTTTTGATCTTCTTTTCAGTTTGATTCTCCATCAAGGTTTTGAATTCCTTGAACTTATCAAACACCTCATCTTTGTTTTTCAAGAATTATACCCAAGTCTTCCTGGAGAAGTCATCAATAAATGAGAAATAGTAAACATACCCACTCAGAGAACTGGATGACATAGGACCACATACATCTAAGTGGATGATTTCCAGGATACCTTTTTCCTTGCTTTCACTGCTTGGAAATGTCTTCTTAATGTTCTTTCCTTTTGCACATCCTTTGCAAACACCTTCATGCTTGGTTTTGATTTCAGGAAGACCCTCTACAACCTTGCTTGCAATTGGAAGTGCCCTATAGTGCATATGAGCAAGTCTTCTATGCCAAAGTTCACTTGGCTCCATGGATTCATGTACCATGGCATGTTCAGGTTGTCCCTTCAATTTATACAAACCTCCCTCTTGCTCTCCAATCACTACTGCATCATCTATGGTCTTTCCCTTTTGCCACATTAGGACTTGGCCATCCACAAATGCAACCCTCATACCTTTTGCATCTAATGCAGAGATGGAGAGTAAGTTCTTCTTGAGCCCAGGTACATAAAGGACTTCTTTCATCTTCAAAGATTTTCCAGAATCTAGGTTGTAGGAGGCTTCACCACTTCCTTTGATTGGGTATTGATAATCATCCCCAAGTTTCACTTTATGGGGTGATTCATGTTCAGACAGATTTACAAAATATTCTTTAAACCCAGTCATGTGTTTGGAAGCCCCACTGTCAATCAACCAATCATTACAACCATGGGAGATAGTACCTGTGAGAGCGGAAATTAGAACATACTTTTCTTCACTACCACTTTCTGCCCTAGCCTTCTTCTTTGGGGGTTCATCATCTTCGGCAGCATGAGCATGATATCTTCTTTTGTTATTCTTCTTCTTCTTCTTGAAGTTGTTGTTGTCTTTCTTCTTCTTGGGACAATCTGAATCAAAGTGTCCCTTCTCATTGCAATTGAAGCATCTGAGATATTTCTTATCTTTATGATAGTGGTGGTGTGAGAATTTCCTGTTATGAGATGATTCCTTCTTGGAATTGCATTTCCTAGCATGTGCTGTGAGGGCTTGATCTTCATTTCCCATCTTTTCTTCTCGGGCCACAAGCCTAGCTTCTTCTTGAGAGCATTCTTCCCACAATCTGTTGAAGGAGATTAACTTCTTCCTTGCACAAATTCCTTGAATAAAGGAATCCCATGACTTGGGTAGGCCATTTAGAGTGGTCATCACCACTTCACCATTCTCCACCATTTCATCCACTCCTTCTAGTTGTTCCTTGATATGGGAGACCCTTGAAAAATAGGATTGAATGGTTTCTCCATTCTGAAACTTTACTCCTTTCAATTGGTTCCGTAGGGACATCTTCCGATTTATGTTCTTCCCTTCAAATAGCTTGGTCAAAGAGTCAAACATCTCCTTGGGTGTCTTTAGAGAAGACACATGGGGTATGAGATGGTCTTTGATAGAATCAGCAATGATTCTCTTTTCCTTGACCAAGTTCTTCTTATGCAATACCTTAGCCTCTTCATCCTCTGGGATAGGGATGTCTTCTTTTACATATGAGTCCAACTCATTCTCTTCTAGGATTAACCCAATCTTATACTTCCAAGCTCGGAAGTTATCAGCTCCTTCAAGCTTATCCTCAAGCTTGGTGTGGTGAGACATATTAAAGAGTACTTCAAATGGAAATAGAAAATATTTAGGTCTTACCACTTGAAATGCTGAAAACTAGATCTGGTCTCGGATTAGGGTTTGTCGAAAAAACCCTAAAAATTCAAAATGTGGATTTCAACTTTATGAAAGGATAGAAAGATGCGTCTTAATGAGCTAATCAGCTTGGTGTATTTAGAATTTGATATCAGCAAAGCTTTACCCTTCATATTTGCCTTTTTGTCCTCCTGGGTTCACTAGGGAGAGCCCTGAATTAGGGTTTGCATTTACTGGATATCTACCCAGCCAAAAATCTCGATCCAAAGCTCTAAACTTCGATTTTTGCAAGGATCTTCCAGCTATGTCTTCAGATGTCAGAAATTCCTATTTTTGTGGAAACCCTAATTTTTAGGGCCAAATCTGAAAATGCTCAGAATTGAATTCTGATTGGACAGATAGATTCGCCTTGATAAGTAGAGTCAATCTACTATACGGCTTTTCCAAAAACTGTGTAAAAAAACCCAATAAACAAGAAACTCAAGTTTCCGTCACTGCAAAATGTCTTCTTCTCAGGTTAGCTCTGATACCATGTTAAATTTTGAGCATTAATTCACAATACTCTAGGATCTTTACTAAGAGAATAACATATACAGTATATCAATGCATGACAATCACAATAATCATGACAAGCATCACAAGAATCAAAAGCATGAGAGACAAGAGACACAGAGTTTCCGTGGGGAAAACCCTAAGGTGAAAAACACCACAACTTCCTCAGAGATAGAGAGAGAAATGGCTCAACCAAAGTACAACCAAAATACACTGAGATAGTCTCCTAGTAGCAGATGATCCTCCTCCTCACTAGTGCGCCACTTTTTGAGTGAGAGAAGTGTGACTTTCCGAATGATCAAAATAGAGATCTCCCGATCTCTATTTATACTAACATGTTTGCCCAGTGACCTTATGGGGCCGACTTGTCTAGCTAGGTACATCCACAATATAATATATATTTCAGGGCCGACCCCACACATGGTGGTCTAATAACCCATCGACAAGTACACACACTTGCGACACTTGTCAATCCACATGATGACACTTCCTTATAGAGGAATAACACATCTCTAATAAAGGTACAATAAATATATATGAAATACATTCTGAAGTTACATATACATCAACACACTTGTACGTTTCTTGTCATCAACACTACCTACTCAATCTGCATATTTATATGTTGTTAGAGTGAAGTCTTTACCTCTTGAGTACCACAAACCAAAGTCCAATGTTCCCTTTAGTTATCTGAATATTCTTTCTACTACTTGCACATGTGTTTCCATTGGTGTAGCTTGAAATCTTGCAACCAATCCTACTTCTTGCATGATGTATGGTCTTGATGTTGTTACATACAATAATCTTCCAATCATTGACTTGTATAGTGTATGATATGCTTTTGGAGATTCATCATATTTTCTCAATTTACAACCCGTGATCATGGGTGTACTAACAGGTGAACACTATTCCATTTTGAATTTCTTCAACATTTCTTTGATGTGATTGGTCAATAAAATGAATATTCCTTTGCTAGATTGAGTAATCTGCAAACCCAAAAAGAATGATAATTCACCAAGCAGGGACATCTCAAATTCCTTCTACATTTCTTCTGCAAACTCTTGGCTCATTTTGTCACTATTACTTCCAAAAATGATATCATCTACATAAACCACAATAATTAATAGATTTTCATTTTCCGTTTTAATGTAGAGATTGTTGTTTGTAGCCCCTCTTTTGAAGCATTTTTTTTGTAGATATCTATCAAATCTTGAATACCAATCTCTAGGGGCTTTTTTCAATCCATAGAGTGCTTTGTTCAATTTGCACACATGCTCTTTGTTCTCTGATAATTGAAACCATTATGGTTGTTCAATATACACTTCATCTTCTATATATCAATTTAGAAAGGTTGATTTTACAACCATTTCATAGACTTGGAAGTTCTTAAAACATGCAAATGCCAAAAACATTCTGATTGCTTCTAATCTTGCAACTGGAGAAAAATTTCCTTCAAAATCAATGCCTTCAACTTTAGCATAGCCTATACAGACCAACCTTGCTTTATTTTTACTACTTTCCCAACTTCATTCAAATTGTTTCTAAAGACCCATTTAGTGTCAATCACATTTTTATCTTTTGGTCTTGGAACAAGTTCTCATGTCTCATTCTTTTCAATTTGATTAAGTTCTTCTTCCATGGCATTAATCCGATGTTTGCCTTTACTAACTTTTGTAAATTTCTTACGCTCTATTTTAGATAGCAAAGAGAGGTTTGCATGTTTTGGTCCACTTGCTAATCTTCTTCTAGTATGCACTCCTATATTTTTATCACCAATAACTTGATTTTCTGAATGATTATTTATGGCAAATCTAGATGATGTCTTTGAATCTTGACGGTATATTTCTTCTTCTTCATTTTCTTCTCCTTCCTTTTCTTATTCGTGTTCTTATTCTCTTCAACTTGTCTCTTCTGGATGTTTATCGATTTGAGGCATTGCTTCATCCATTCTTACATCTATACTTTCTACAAATTTGTGTAGTCTTTTATTGTAACATTTATAAGCCTTACTTCACTAAACATAGCCAAGAAAGATACATTCATTTGTTCTGGAATCAAATTTTCCCAAATCATCTTCATTTCTCTTTATGTAGCACTTGCTCCCAAATACCTTGAAGTATTTGACCGATGTTGGTCTACCTTTCCATAAATCATAAGGTGTTTTATTGTTGTTCACTCTAATTTTCCCTCTATTCAAAATGTATAATGTTGTGTCAGTTGCTTCTCTCAAACTTTTCAAATGCTTTAGACTTTTCTTTAAGAAATGTAATCCATGTCATCCTTGAATCATCATCAATGAACAACATAAAGTAACTCTCACCTCTTAGAGTTTGTGTTCGTGTTGGCCCGCAGAGGTCTGTGCGTAAAATATATAATGGATTTGAATTTGATTAAACCTTTGTTTTGAAACTTACTCTCGTTTACTTCCCATGCTAACATGGCTTACAAATGGTGTTCATAGGTTTTGTGATATTTGGCATGTCTCTTACTGCTTGTGTATGGCTGAGTTTTACTTGATTATCAAATTTTATATGACCCATTCTTCTATGCCATAACCAAATTTCATCTATTTGTCCCCTACAATATTTGTATCCTTTGAATTCATCAAGTATGTATACATTTATTGAGGTTCTAACTGCATTTTCCACTAATCTTCCTGAACCTACTTTGCTCAATCTCTCACCCTTTAGAATAAAATGTGAGATTGTAAAATTGATCACACATTTGACTGACCCTTAGAATATTATGTTTTAGTCCTTCAACATACAAGACATTTTGTGTTTTAATCTTTCCATTATCAAGATTAATGGTACATATTCCAGCTATCTTTGCAGAAGCATTGCCTGGTCCCCTGTCATGTGTTTTGAGCATCCACTATCAAAGTACCATTGATTCTCTTTATTTTGAGCATAGAATGTAAGTCCACATTCTTCCTTCTTTTGTTCCTTTTGCCTCGAAGCCTTAGAGTATTCTTATTTCTGTTTGGCAAGAACATCTTCTTCTCTATATTGTTTAGAAGATCCCACTTTGTTGCTTCTATAGTAATGAGCTATGTGCCCAAAATTATTACACTTATAGCATTCAATATCAAGTAAGGAAGAAAATGACTTGTAGCTTCTGCCATCAAACCCATAATAACTTTTGGTTTTGTTGCTCACATAATCATCCTTCAAGGTTTCATAAGGACCTTTATTTTTATTTCTCACATGACCACTTCTTGTATAAGCTCTACTATCTATTGTTTTATGACCAAAATTGTTGCAAGAAAAACAATAGCCAAGAAGATATTTTGGTACCGATTTGTGAAAGGCCTTCTTGGTGGAACAACTCTTCTCAAGTCATTCTTGTTGATCTTGTGAGAAGAATCAGGTTATTGTTGGTCATCATCTCCTCTACTCATTCTTTCATTCTTGATGGAGTCATTGAGAACAATGGCATGAATTTGAATCTTTTCTTCATTTTCCTTGCTTTCATTTTCTTTAGGTGTCTTCTGATTCTCATCATAGCTAAGAGCTTTCTTGATGAATGGTGACCTTTGGTCACTAAGGATTTATTTTAAAGTTTCAGTGCTCTTCAAACTTATGTGTAATTGTGCATTTAACTTTTCAAATTCTTTCTTAATGAGACAACTTCAAACTCTAGCTTCTCACAAATTTCTTCTTTTTCCTTGAACTAACTTCTCACTACTTCTTCTACCCTTTTTGCCTCTTCTAGTTGAGACTTCAGGATGACAATTGTCCTTTCTATTTTATCAACATCATGAACGTTATTTCCATATTTATTTAGTTGTTCCCTTTGCTTTATATTCTTGTTCTTCGGATTCTTTATTTCTTCTAAGGCACAAGTGAGTTCAATTTCAAGATTCACTTCTCCAACAATTTCCTCTTCTTCTGAATCTGGTTTTTCTTTCTAACTATCTTCATTATCTTCTTCAATAGGCATTGTATCCATGGACATTAAAGGATATTCTTATTTATAAAAATCCTTTATCTCTTCCCAAATTTCTTTAGTTGATGTACACTTCTTTACCTTGACAATCACAAAATCTAGTAGGGCACTCAAGATGGCATCCATTTCTTTTGTGTTTCCTTATTTTGACTCTACAATTGCATCTATTGAAAAACTTGTCATGACTGAATCCCATATATTAGAACCACAAGCCATCAAATAACTCTTCATTCTCATACTCCATATTGTATAGTTTGTTCCGTCAAACAAAGGAGCGCCATCGGTAGAGAGACCAAATTTATCACAAGCCATATGTGCTCAAGATATGCCTTCCAATGGTTAAACTGTTTCTGAAGGAACCTACTCTGATACCAATTGTTGAACTTATGTTTATACTGAGGGGGGGGGGGGGGTTAATCAGTATAATATATTTTTTCTTACTTTAAGCATTAACACCAATCAATCATTTACTTTGAAATAGTAAATACACATAAACTCAAATCACAGTACACATGATTTAACGTGAAAACCCTTTTGGAAAAAAATAACAAAAAATTATATTTATATATTCATGTAGGATCCAACCTACTGTTACAAAGTTTGTAAGCACCAACTTACTAGAGATACCAATCCCATCAAATGAGCATCAACTCAACAATATGTAGGCACCAACCTACTAGAGACACCAATCTCCTCAACTGAGCACCAACTCAACAATATGTAGGCACCAACCTACTGGAGACACCAATCTCCTCCACTGAGCACCAACTTAGTAATATGTAGGCACCAACCTACTGAAGAATCAAGTACAAGAATGTTTGCATAATCACCTCAAATATTACCTCATAATTAGCTTCAAATTTGCTTCATAAACTTCCTTAGATCCGCTCCATAATCTGTTTCATAACCTGCCTCACATTTATTCCATAATCTCCTTCAAATATGTTGCATAACCTTCCTCATATTTGATCCATAATATGCTACAAATCTACATCATAGTATGCCTCATATCTACTCCATGATTTGCTTCAAATCTACTTCAGAGCCTACCTTCTACTCCACGATTTGCTTCAAATCTACTTCATAGCCTACCTTCTACTCCACGATTTGCTTCAAATCTATCATAAGATCATCTTCAAACCAATTCCAAAATTGGGTCTGGTCACCTTATACATGATCGTCATCTAGAGAAGAAACCTTAGAAAATCTTCCAAGATCAAATCTCAAAGCAAGCTATCAAAGACTCTCGCCAAAGAAATCTGGTCAAAAAATGCTACTCCAAGACATTATATTAGTCCAAAACAACTTAAACTGGTGAAAATTGTAGACAAGTGGGCTTTCAAAATTATAAATAGTAATAAAAAATTACAATTTACAATTCATTTTCACTATTTACCCAATTTGAAGTTTTTGGTTAGTTTTCACCTCGAATTTCAATCGCTGATTCTGGGAGCTAGGGGCATCCGTTCGTCGAGCCATCTGGAGCAGGTTAGTAGTCTCATCCATATCTTTCATTTGATTGTTTTTATTTGAAATTTCAGTGGTTCAATTTTTTAAATGGCCAAGCCCTATTTGGTCACGGCGATACCTATGGGCTACCAGCATATGGGTAGCGGGTAGGGCTAGGTACCCGCGGTCAATGCAGGCGTTGATCGCGGGTACCCTCCTCTGTGAGCTAATTAGCCCGTGGGTACGGCCGTGGAGTTTGTTTTTTAAATAAAATTGACTAAACTATTGGTTTCTCTTCCTCTATGATGGTTCTATAATGGAGAGAAAGGAAACATGACCTTGTGGATGAGGCCGTCTGCAATGATTTTCCTACACAACAAGCTTTACAAGCATGTGCAATTTTTAAATTTTGGAACATAGGGGGTTTGAGGGCCCAAAACCTATTGCTCCAACGTTTGATAAGCTACTAGGACATAGATGCACAAAAAGAAACTTGGACGGGCAAATACTTTCCTTGGAGGTTGATGATATCTATTTCATTACTGGTTTGTCCCGTCGAGGTGAAGTGGCAAGCCTTCGGTCTCGTTTTGTGGGTGGTGGGATCACCATTTCCGAGTACATAGAGCGGTATTGTCTTCCCAACACTCGGACAGTGGGGAGTCTGGTGTCCATCAGATCCATAGTCAATCTGAGCATGGAGGTTATAATGGCTACCCTTGTGCGGATTACAGGTTCAACAGCTCTTCACCAGGATTCAAGTCCGGTGATGTTAAATTCCTCACAGTGCATGCAACCCATGGTATATGACTGGTGTACAACGTTACTGGGGTCCATGAAGGCCTAGTTAATGGAGTGCAAGAGAGGGGAGGAAATTTTTTTTGGATACGGTAGTATCTTATGCAGTTTCTTCTTTGAGTGAGTTTCGAGGCTCAGTCTGAGGGTTGAAGTCCCTCCTCATAGTCTCCATGACCCATCCCTGACTAGGTGGGCGGAGGTCTTGACGCGACAGGGTGGTGGCCGACAGGCATCACCATACACAGATGAGTTCTTTCACTGGTGGGACCGACAGGTCATAGCTATAGATGACTACCCCTATGCAGGGATAGACTTCCGTTAGGATTGTGACATGTCTCTTCCACCAGGAGCAGAGTTTGGAGACATCGGTGAGTGACTCTTTTTATGTTTTTTTTGTGTATTAAATTTTAAGGTATTTTTTATTATATATGTAAATGCAAAAAATATTTTTGTGGGTAGTATCACATATTAATATTTCACTGTTTTCTTGCAGACAAAGGTCCAGTAAGACCACAGGGCTTCCCGAGACATCGTTGACGGGGCAGGGGTGGTGAAGTAGTGGGTGCTGCAGCAGAGCGTACACTAGAGACTGTGCGGGTCAACCTATCATGGATGACCAATAGGGTACCTTTGATAGAGGTAGCGCAGTTGCCAAAGGATATGCAGCGCCATGTTGTGGGGGTACCGAGCAACTGGGTGCGACTACTGCAACATATAGATAACCCAGTACATTATTATTATCATATGCATCCTGCCGAGGCAGCAACGAGGACTCCTCGTAGGTCTTAGACATCTCAAAGTCCCATTTTTGTATCGATATGTATATTTTTGAGGGCTACGAGCTCCAATTTTGTATTATGACACTACCATTTTTGGACATATCATTTATAAAAAAACTATGGTTCTCCAGTTCTACTATATGTGTGTATGTACACATGTATGACTGTATATTTTATTTGTGTGCTTCATTATGAATGTGACAAATGCCAATCTAGGACATAGTTAGCATATGCATAAGATATATGATTAAAAATTCTCAGAACATGAATATATGTAATGGAAAAAAAATGGCGTTCCAAGAGTTACCCTTAAGAATCTCCATAGTAACGTAGGATCCCTCACACGGTACTGACCATTCAACTAAGACACAACTAGTTGTGAATCCAGAAGAACTTCTAAAAACTGGATACCATGTGAAATAGCATCCCGAAGTAGCTCAACTACAACACTGTACTCAGCCACATTGTTAGATGTAGGACCGAGACAAGCACCTCCTAAAGACACAACTAGGTGGTCAGGTGAATAAATAACCTAGGCAGCAGAAGCAAGCTGCTGCATATGACGGCTAGCACCATCCGCAAAACCTAAGAACATAGGAGATTCCGCTGACATCTGTCAATCAAACGAAAGCGAATCAGTAGACCTGAAAACCAAAAGAAATCTAAACTATGTACAGAAGAAACTATACAATAGTATACAAAAGTATTAGCTCGAACTAGAAGTTCAAGCGTAATACCGCTTGAGGTAGAGCCCATTTCTAGGATCCTTCAAGACATTCCCCTCATAATCTTCTAAGTCATAGGCTCCTTTTTCCAAGACACGCCTCACGATATAAGGACAGTGCCACATGGGGTTAAACTTGTCTGACCCCAGGGGTTCTTTAGCTTGGTCATATAAGAGGACCAAGTCACCTTCAGCATATTACCGGGGATGGAAAGACCTATCATACTGAACCTTGATACGACGCTTATTGGCATCTATAGCCACGGCGGCATCTCGACGCTGCTCGTCAAGCTGCTCAAGGTGGATTAAACGTTGCTCAATACCCGACGTATCAAGGAGAAGCTCTATGGTTAGTTTTAACGAAGGTATTTCGCATTCAATCGGTAAAATCGACTCCACATAGTGTACCATTTGAAACGGTGAGAACCCGGTGGTAGTCTTGACTGTAGTTCCATATGCCCACAAAGCAGGATATAACATAATATGCCAGTTGGTCTTGCTCTGTTGGATGGTACGCTGGAGAATGGTATTTAAAGACTTATTGACCGCTTCAACTTGACCATTCGCTTGGGGATAGTAAGAAGATGAGTGTTCTTGATGAAACCCAAGCTTGAGTGACAAATACTCCATCATTTTGTTCTGAAAGTGACTGCCATGGTCAGTGAGAATCTCTTTCGGAATACCGAACCGGGTAATAATCTGATTGAATACGAAATGGGCTTTTGTAGCACCATTGGATTTTATGGTAAGCATGGCCTCATCCCACTTGGAAAAGTAGTCCACAGCCACTATGATATGGTGATTCCCCCTAGCCGAAGCTGGTTTGCAATCCATGGAATCCAACCCCCACTTGGTGAAGGGACCAACGGTGACGACCGGATTAAGGGGCGCTGGATGCGAGTGTATATTCCGAGAAAACACCTAGCAAGGGTGACATCTCTTTATAGCGTTCGTGCAATCCTTAAAGATCGAAGGCCAAAATTAACCCTCTCGCATAATACGTTGGGCTGTAGAAAGCCCGGATAAGTGATCGCCACATGCCCCAACATGGCAATCATTAAGCACATGCTTCGCTTCTTCGTGAGTCAAGCAATGATGGAGAATAGAATCCTTTCCTCGACGATACAAAGTGTTGCCGACGATAGTGTAATCTTTAGCATGGTGTTTCACACGCTGTCGCTCGTCCCATGAATAATGCGAAGGAAACTTCAAAGTTTGGAGATATACAATGATATCCCCATACCAAGGGTCCTTTGAAGAGATAAGAAATAACTGTTCATCCACAAAGGAATCTTCATGGACAACATCCTCACTAAGTCACAGAAGGTCTGACATAAGCTTAGCAAAAACCAAGGATTTCACTGACTTCGCCGAAGCAAAATCGAGATCAAAATCCTGAAGGATCACAATCTATTTATTGTACTTCCCCCTTATATGACGTCGTGATAGCACGAACTGAAACGGATTGATATGCACTATAATTGTGGTCTTCCTAAGCATGATATAGTGTCGTAACCGTTGGAATGCATGAACAATCGCAAGTGCCAACTTTTCCACGTGAGTATATCTCAGCTCAACGTCTACTAGATTTCGACTAAGGTAATAGATCACATGCTCCACGAGCACATCATCAACCTGAACTAAGACCATGCCAATCATCTCTTAAGATGCAGCCACATAAAGTGTAAAATCTCTTGCAAATTCGGGTGGACTAAGCAAAGGGGCTGATACCAAAGCTTTCTTAAGAGCCTCAAAAGACTACTGGGCTCACTCATCCCAGATAAACGGTGTGTCTTTCTTCAACAAGCGCGCGAAACCTTTGGTAAGACTAGCATAATTCACTACAAAGCGACGTAGAAAACTAGCTCTCCCTTGGAGGCTCTAAATTTGTAACAAGTTGCATGGAGGACGCAACCAAAGTATTGCCTCAACTTTAAGAGGATCGACTCTGATACCCTCTTTCGAAACTATGAAACCTAAAAGGCGACCTGTCCTCACAACGAAGATGCACTTATTGGGATTCAATCGAATCTTGTAGCGTATACATCATTCGAGAATCAAACAGAGGTGCTTGGGGTGGTCCACTCTCTTGCAAGAATGGCCAGCAAGATCATCCAAGAAAACCTCCATTATACGTTTACGGTTGTGAAAGGCATAGGTCATGGCATGCTGAAACGTAGCTCCGGCGTTTTTAAGGCCGAAGGGCATTTTCAGGTACGCAAATGTACCCCAAGGACAAATGAAAGCAGTCTTATGTTGGTTCTCGGGTTTTATTTGAATCTGGTTATACCCCGAAAATCCGTCCATGAATGAAAAAACTTCACTTCCCGCAAAAGCATCCAAGATCTGATCAATGAATGGAGTGGGGAAATTTTCCTTCGGACATGCACGATTCAGGTCTCTAAAATCAGTGCACACACAGATATTTCCCTTCTTCTTATCCACAGAAACGGGGTTTGACACCCATTTGATAAGGGGAACTGGGTAGATAAAACCAGCCTTAAGCAGTTTGTCCACCTTTGCCTTGATAGCGGCTGCCTTCCTAGGGTTAACAACATGAAGATGTTGTCGAACCGATTTAGCATGAGGATATGTTCTAATCTCATGTTTGACAATATTGGGGTCTATTCTTGGCATCTCCTCATATGACCAGGTGAAAGCTTCCCGAATTTCTGTAAACAATTTGGTGTAAATGGAAACCTCCTCAGAAGAGAAATCGTCACCGATGTAAACGTTCTCAATATTTCCAAGAGTGCGAGAGATGTTGATCGGTATAGTCGGGGAAACATTAGCCATGTTCCCCTCCGCGTAAATCCCATGTGAAACTAGAGGAGCCATAGGGTGACCAACCATCTCGGCAAGAGTCGTCCTCAACTCTTCTTGCTCGGCAAGATTGAGATTGGGAAGAAACTAAGAGTGATGATGCATGTCCTCCCAAGGTCTCTCACTACCAAACATGGCCTCGATAATAGCTTCATCCGAAGTTAAAGTACCATCAAGGAAATCGTGCGAACAAGATGAGTCGACTGCCCATCCCGACAGCATAACGGGATCTCCCTCCTCTGTCCGTGAAGAGGGGAGATCTGGCTCTGCAGTGGTCTATTTAATATCATTATATGAAAGCTCAGTAGCAGAAAGTGGCATAGCCATTCCAACGTGCGCAATGTCTCCAAACGTGGAACTCGTGGATGGTAAGGTCCACGGATCATCAAAATACGAAGTCCGGAACGGAACATTATTTAATGGAGGAGGCGCATTATCAGAAATGGTTCCAATAAAATTAATGGGTGAAGGAAAATCATAAGATCCCATCAATGAGGGGTACAATCCGACACCCATGTTCCCAGTTGCTGGTTGAGAATTTGTAACTTGAGGGACCACTAATCCCGTGGAATAAGGACTAACGAAATCCAGCTGGTCAACTGTCACAATCTTTCCTTCGTGTGGAAAGCAAATAACTCTGAACACAGTGGACGTGACCGCTTTCACAGCGTACATCCAATTCCTACCCAGGAGAAGGTTGTAGTCGATGGGTGTATCAACCACCTTGACTTCAATAGGCACGGATTTCCCACCCAAGCAGACAACAAGGGAAGGAAGAATCCCATGTGGCTTAAATGACTGACCGTAAAATGCAGCGAGCATGGTCCTAGATGTGGATAAGGGGGGAGAGCCAAGGGCTTTCCAACAAGATATAGACATCATTGATGTAGAACCACCTTTTTCAACCACCGTTCTTTTGACGAAATTTTGAAGGCACTCCACATGGATTTGAAAAGCCACATGGTAAGGTAAGCGAGGTTGAACGTCAATAGTATCAAACTTGATAACGTTGTGACTTCCCCCATCCTAAAATCGTAAAGCACTCAAAAGGGCATGCCTTTGAGAAGGACACGCTTGTAAAACTTCAAGAGCCGACATGGCACACGGAGTTTGACCCAAATCTTCTACAATAGAGTAGTTTGGGCGGCTCGAGCATTGGGATTATGCGTAGAGCGCTTGAGAACACCTTTCGGTATTCGTGACATAGTAGAGGGCTTCTCGATATGCAAGGAAGTATCAGGAGGGGAGGCTCATTCCCCATATTCAGTTGTGGTGCACCATAATCGCGTTGACGAGTAGCAACACTAACCTCTGATTGGACCATATTCACACATCCATAGCCACTAGTATTCGAGGAAGACGTTGTAGTCTCATTAGGTCCGTAACCAGTAGCGGGAGCATGCGAAGCCATGTTCTGATGACGAGGAAGGGGATCTTTCAACACAGCTGGGCTCTATGCAAGATGCTTTGATGCTTCTTCGATTCGAGGACACAAGTGAGTAAGATGATCTTCCCCACAAATCTTGCAAGGGAATTTCACTTTATGCCTAGGTTTACGGTACCCACCATCATTTCTGCCTTCCCGAGGAGGGTTGACATTCTCTTTTCGAGGATTATTACGATTACTATTATTGTTCCCATTGTTTCCACCCTTAAGATTGTTTCTCCCCTTCTTCTTACCACCAGGCTGCTGGTTACCCGATGGGTTCGTTGATTGCACAGTGTGTACATCAGACGATGGGGTGGAAGTGGACAAGGTGTGAACCTATCTGTGAGTAGACTGGTTAAGCGACAAATTTTGCATTTGATTAGCAACCAAATCTACGGGTCGAGTACTCGTGGATCCCACGATGCCATCGACGTGTGGTCCAGGAACTCACTTGGGCTCATGTCGTGTTCGCGGTGCGTCAGGAATAATGTCATACAAGATGCCAGAATGAGAATATAATAAATCTAGCTGCTAGAATTTTAAGATGGCTTGTTCCTCAGTCGCAATGTCGGACATCGAAACATCCTTAGCAATATATGGAAGTAAAGACTTGAGAAACCATTCCAACAGAAACTCTGGAGGAATGTTGGATTTCACTAACCTCTTCCGTCGATGCCACTCTTGAACGTGGTCAGAAATGTGTGTGGCCTTATTCTAGCGAAAGGTAGACAAAAGTTCAATACCAGTATCGTAATGAACCGACAACTGGAAATGATCCAAGAAAACCGAAGCTATCTCATTAAAATCCCTATAAGTGCCCCCAGGCAACTCAACATACCACTTCGCGGCTGTCCCTGTGAGGGTACTTTGAAATAGTTGCAAACAAATGGAATCGTGATTCAACGAGTTGGATGAGCACCAAAGGTGAAAGGTTGTGACGTTGTCACCCGAATCCTCACCACTCTTCCCCTCAAACTTGGGAATTTCCGAAGGGAGCTTGGTAGGGATCGAAGGCCAATTAGGATCATGAAACACATGATCATTCGTGAGCTTCGAAATATCCGGAAGGTTCAGTCGAGCAAGGAACGGGAGCTGCGGCTGTAAAGCTTGATTGTAAGCTCCCATAAAAGGTTGATTATAAGGACCCGAAGGATAATATGGACCATAAGATTGACCATGACCATTAAAATGTTGATTATACGGACCTGACAGACCATAAGCTTCACCATGGCCATAAGGTTGATAACCTCCTCCAACCTGACCTGTGTGAGGGTAAGCATGTATATATGCATTTTGAGCACCGTATTGAGGTGGTTTGTAATGAGAGCCAGCACCGACTGTATTATAGTAAGGGTTACCACCATAATTATGGGGTAGATAAGTATTATTCATAGCGGGAACCGTGTTGTAATGACCATGATTATAAGGTATGTTCCCAACCCCTACGTAAGCATTATTAGTGGCGTGAGCAGTCATATGGTGACCACAAGGTATATTCCCAACCCCACTGTTGGAATTACTAGTAGCAGGAGCGGTGGTGTTGTGACCATGAGTATAAGGTATATTCCCAACATTAGCATTACTAGTAGCGGTAGCAGACGTAAAAGTATATGGTATGTGTCCACCCCTGTTATTGGGAGGATTGTTAACATTCATGAACGTGGTCCTCGGGTGAAGGGTAGAGGCATGTGTATTGTACTATGGATGGCGAGTCGTATTGCGAACAGTGTTACTATTAGGATGGGTAATCCAAGGAGGTGGACTTCCTCCAACATTTGCATTGTTAGGAGGGATGCGACCGGTCCCCATACTATGTGTGTGAGTGGAAAATGTGGTGCCTCTGGCGAGGGTATTGCCCCCAGTGGGTGCAGTGTTGCTAACACCATGACTAGAAGGATCAACTGTGTTGTAATCAGGAATATCAAAAGAGAACAAGGTAGCGTTGGTCATAGGACCCGTGTTATCATGTATCTCGGGAATCCCATATCGAAAATCATGTGGATTCAAAGGATCGAACGGGTCGTCCTCGGGTGGGTCCGGACCAAACAAACTAGGTTGGGTCTCGGGTGGATTCGGACCAAACAAACTAGGTTGGGTCTCGGGTGGATCACCCCCCCATGCCTCTCTAGGAGTAGGGGTGTCTGAACTATGTTCGACTCTACCTAATGGAGTAGTAGGGATTTCTCCCGTGCCTGAATGTGCAGTCATGAAGTCAGTACGATACGCTTCGTAAGAATCCGAAAACTCGGAGAGGGCCTTCCAGCATCCCATATTAACACGGCGTATAACCTCGGCATCCGGTAAACCAACGAACCGATGAGATCGGAGGAGAGCAGGACTTCTCACCACGATATCTCCGGAGAGACTATAAAATCAAAGCGTCCCCTAACGGCCAAACTATCGATCAAAAACAGAAAATAAAGAGCACACACCTAGATAAATGCACACAAACAGAGTGGCTAAATGAGCTCCCAACACTACATCCGGTATGTCTCGCCTAGGAGAGGCTTGAGACTCCCAAACTATAGCCAGAGGTAACAGAATCAGTTATAAGTGTTCCCAGACTTCACTGCGTGCACAGGGCCAAGACCCTCTACAACAAACAACTGTGTTGTCCAACCCTTATCTAACTCAGGATACGAACAATATAACCACTGCAAGCACCCTATGCGATACCTAGGTAAGGGAACTAAGGTCACCACAATATAACCAATGCTCAGAGGGACAGTCGCAGGTGGGATCCATCGTATGGGCAGGGTAGCTAATCCCGAAACTCAATAGGGTCAAATCCCCCAAGAGTCCCCAGATACGAACAAATCTTGGAAATATCTCCCACGTTCAGCCAGTATTGGAGGGCTATCTCCGCAACCAACCTCCCGTGACCTCGTGATTAACTCTGGTCTGAGTAGAGCTTCCTGAGAACACCGATGTATACCATGGATTTCACACTCACTGGTCAGACACATAATGTTTTGTCTAGTAGTCTTGGATTGTTAACTCACAATGATCTATTCCAAGACTCTAAACCTATGCTAGTTGGTGTACCCTATAACTAAAAATCGTTCTAATCAATTTTAAGATTAAGCGTTAATTTTAGGTGGCTGTGATTACTCAAAGGATATGGTCGTGAAACTAATGATGTATATGACTCAATAGTATGCACAATCGTCAAACTCTAGACTCATCTATCCAATAAAAACAATGCCACTAGAATGAAAATCAATCCAACGGATTCGAAATAAAAATGCAACTCTTTTATATTTTCAATGCACAAGCAGATCCTAGATGAAAGCACAAGCAGATCCTAGATGAAAGCACAAGCACTCAGATGCAAAATGCAGTACATAAAAGTAATTTTTTTTTTTTGTATTTTCACTTATTAGCAAAAGGAAAATGCAAAACTATATTTTTGTATTTTACAATATAATGAAATGAAAAATGCAAGCGAAATCTACCTATTCAATTAAAGAAATGCAGAGCAGATCACTCAGACAACCCAACAATTCCCAAACAGTGAGATTCGGCCAATATAATGAGCTAGAAAAAAAAAATGTGATAAACTAACAAGACTCAAAACAAAGAGAAAGATGAGTTTCTGGTCACAAACAAGGCATGGAACAGTCAGGAACAAGGCCAAATAAGACTCAGGAACACTCAAAACGAACCCAGCAACAACCCAAGGCCATAAACCAATCCCGGAGTTGTACGTTACTGTTGAAGGAATAACTGTGGGTACCTGCGGGCTATAGTGTAGACAAAGGCGAGTTGACGCGGGCAAAACTAACTTGAACCGCGTACAGGGAAAGGCAAATGAGCAGAAAAAGAGTCCAATGACTCAGAAAAAGCCTATTTTCTATAGTGTATCCCAACGACCAATCAATGACATAGAGACTTGACACACAACAACTCTAAATAAGGACTAATGCCTAAAAAATCCCCAAAAATGGATGTTCTCCCCAGTAGAGTCGCCATTTCTATTACGAAGAAAACTTTCTATGGATTGGGGCAAACCAAAACAGACAACTAACTAGCAGAAAATGACTCAATTCCCAATGAAATGCTATATAAATGACAATGCTAAGATAATGGAGAATATAACCAACCTTGAACTGGATGTTTGATGTAGATCCCCGTTGAAGCTTTCAATCTATGCACTTGAACCTGTAAATTAGTCTTGACAGCCAATACACAACAAGCGCATATAATATATGAAAGACATTAACATCATCAATAGCAATGGTCCATGATATCATAAGTAAATGCAACCCAATGTAATATAAACAGCATTCACAACATTAATGGACGAGAATATGAGTATTTCTATTAATGAATAACAATAAGTACAATGTGATACGACCTCTTGCTAGCAACCAATCTGAACCAAGAACCGGGTCTCTCCACTTGTGCCTCCACCACTTCAATCCTCCATGTAATTGCAAACTCAAACTAGGATAGGAGTTTGGTAGGTGAACATAGGGAGTTCACAACAACAAGGATCAATGAGTGTAAACTCAAGTCAAGGCAAAAATCCACTAGAGTTCTCTTGCTCTCTCTTTCTCCTCCCTTCCATATGCCATAAGAGCTCAATATATAGCCTTCCAAAGGTAAGTGAAAGGACACATCGAGGTGTTTTGTGGCAAATGGAGGGACAAAGGTCACCCTAAGACTGCTTTTTGGGAGTAAAAAGTAATTTACTAGTGACTTTTACCATTTTACTTGTCACCCACGGGCTATAGTGGGACGTCTCACGGGTATGCTGGCTAAAGTGGAACAACTAGCGTACAGGAAGAAAAATAGGAAAATAATGTGTCTGAAGGTCATAAAGTGCATTTGAGTCAGTGAAATGGTTCCTGAAGGCCAAAGAGTGTTGATGCTCACAAGGTGGAAAATTACGTTGTAACAATAAGGACGCAATTGTGCGATCCAAATCGTAGTTGTGTGATGTAGGTAATGATAAGAAGGGAGGGTCACAGTCATTGAATAATAATTGGCTAACTAAGAAATTTGTAAGAAAGTAATAAGATATGCATTTTTCGGCATACTTAGAGTACCTCTTAAGGCCCTTTTATTTATAAGTTGTTATTATGATAGTAGTGTATCTTTATAGCAGAGGCAGAAAAAAAGGGCTCCAACTTTGATTTTAGCATGAAGAATTGCAAGCTTTTGATTAATAGTCTAAATCTATATAACTATATATGGATCAGAAATTTTGTTAGCTCAGTAATAACATTTTAAATTTAAGATGGATTGATTTGATTTAAGTTTTAACGAGAGATAAGATAAAATAAGATAGTGCATATATAATCACAATCCTTTAAGTTCAACTCCCTCATTACTACATGAGGTAATAAGGAAAACCTCTATGTTAAGAAAACAAAATAGCAATTTTTAATCCACTTGATGCATAAGCCTCATATTTTTATCAAGCTAACCACTAGACTAAAGCTAAGAGAATGTTATTTTCCTATGGGATCTAAATGCAAATGTCATCATTCAAAATAATATTTCTCCATATTTTCATAAAACAGAAAAACATCATACATACACCGAAAACCTCTCATTTTATAAAACAAACAGGAAGAAACATACCTTTTTATCCATAGCATTGGATTCGCCTTCTACAAAGTAATAATTTATTAATCATGTGTCGTATCAAACAAACTAGATCACACTGTGACGTCACATTTTGAGGTACAATTTCCCTCCATTCAACATAGATTCACATTAATGAATCCCTTGATTTCACCATAGATTTAAAATGACAAATTCCTCACACTTACCTATTGATCAATGTCTGAAACGTAGTCTGTTCTTCTAATGCTATCTTCTTGTGGGCTAAATTAGTTCTGCTATTCACTCTTCATTTTCTGTGATAGTTTCTTTTCCCATCTCCTCCTTCGATTAGTGGAGATGTAGTGTATGGTATTAATGTTCAATAAATTTCAGAGCATTACATTTTAACAAGGAAAATAAAGTATAGGGTTACTGGAATATCTCAAGGAGGTTAATTCTGGCTTGAAGAATATCTTACGGATTACGGAGATATCAATGTATTATGATTGATAGTCAGGTTCACACCTCTTAGTATTATGATCTTACAGGAAACACTTACCAGGCTTGCTCCAAGTATTCTCTACTGAATCATAAACTCCATAATCCCCATAATTTATATTTTAAACACAACAATTTGTAACCAATTGAAGCTTTGTTTAGGATCATGCCTACAACAACTTGAGAGGACACTCTCACAATTGGTGGAAGTTCATGGAATGATATCATAAGCGGATTACATATAAAAAAATTGTGATGTGATATATCAATGAAACAAACAAGACCTCCATTTCGTTCTGTGCAAAGTAGACGAATGTGTTTTGGAGTGGATTGCTGTGACAAAATCATCACATAAGATAAACAAACAAGTGAGCTTCGCAACAAAACCAAAGAATTGCAAACTGATGTAATAGCGTTTTTATCCCGAACTACCGAAATATTCACAAATGGATAGGTGCAGTAATCCAATTAAAATGTATGTTTTAACGGATGTTATAGGGGTATTGGTCCAGTAAATTTGTGAACTATTATGCATTTGATAGAAATTATTAAGAACCAGTAAAGATCTATGGATAAGAAGAATAAGCTGTAACATATAGATTTATGTAACTTCCGTAGGAAATCGTCTCGTCCTTGTGGAAAACTTCGGAAGCAGAGGAGGGTTAGGAGGAGGAGGCGGACTCGGTGGTGGCGGTGGCGTTGGAGGCAGAGGTGGTTTGGGTGGTGGTGGCGGTGCAGGCGGAGGTGGAGGATTTGGCAGTGAAGCTGGTGGTGGTGAGGGAGTGGGGGTAGGCGGTGGGTTTGGGAGAGGTGCAAGAGCTAGTGATGGAGCTGGCGGTGGATTTAGTCGAGGCACTTGTGGCGGGGGAGGAATAGGCAGGGGAATGTGTTCCGATAGGTGGCGGCTCTTCACAGGCTGTCCACAGACAACAAAGGATGGAGAGGAACCGACTCCTTAAAGATATACGCCCATCGACGTATATTAACTATGGCATGTTTGACATATGCCGATCAACTTATATAAGCCATATTATTAATTATTAATATGACTTGCTAGTGTAATTCATATCTAATTATTCATGTGATTGAATAAAGGAAAACAAATGCGTGTTTTGAAATGATTGCCAATCAATCTGAATGTCACTGACCTAGTTGAATCCCTTCCCATAATCACGTGCCAAACTCCAAAATGTAATACAAGGCCCATTAATGGAGAAAGCAAGAGAATTCATGGCCAATTAAGAGTTATTTGTATTAAAGACAACTATACACTGATTAAAACTTATCCGCGTGTAGATTGAACATGCGACCGCCAATCTAATCTTACATTTATGTATTATTTGTCAAATTTGGATTGTTGAGCAGTAAAGCTGGAGTCACTCTTGAAAAAACACAAATTAATAGATTAATATTGGAAAACATTGCATTGGTTTTAAACTCAGTCAATACTAAAACTAAGACAATAATATTAAAAAAACATAATGTATGAAAAGCATAAAATGCATTAATACAAAAATATTAAAACCGAGGATGTAAATGAAGGAATATGACCCGCAATGGCTATCACTCAGGTTTTGGTTTTTGAACTTCCCTTATGTAGAAGCTCTGGTGACAATTACAAGCAATTTCCCAGAATTTCCCTGCAATTTTCCAAAATTTCCATGAGATTTAAATTTTAGTTAAATCATGCCGAATAATTGTGAAGATATGATCGACATTGTCTCTCTTGATTAGCTATGGTATAATATTTGGATTGCAAATTGACTCAAAATATATCTTACCATTGCAAATGCTCCTGCAACAACTGCTCCCATTTCGGCTACATGCTCCATCTATTTATGATATTTCTGCTCTGTCATGGCTGTCTCATAGTCTACAACATACAAATCTACTTTCTCGATCGCTGGCTCAGCACAGTAAACAATCCCTGACCTGATTTCTTCTTAGTTGAGACATTTCTTAGAATAAAATGGATAGAATGTCAAGATGGATTCTTTAATTAAGTGACCCTTTAGGGTTGATGTTTCTACTGGTTGAGGCATCATGGTATAGAAAACCGTTTCATTAATTCTCCACTTAACAAACTGTTTCATAGCAAACCATTTAGAAAACGGTTTCATTAATTTTCCATCTGGCGAGTGTTGAGGACGATACTCTTCACCCGAGGCTGTATGATTTACTATACCTTGCTTCTCCACTATACCCACTATCATTACAATTTCTCATACATGGCATATTGTTGAGGAGGTTGGATATTAATTTGTTAATCAAATTGTTAATTAGTGATTAAAAAACACTTGACATTTATGTAGTAAACTTCCACCATATATAAGTGTTAATCTTCCAAGGAGTTGAGATAGGGACACCTACCGGCTTAAATATGGTTTTTTTATAAATAAGAAGTTTTTGAAAAGTATTTGCTCTTCAACTTTTTTTAATTACAAATTCTCTCATTCTAAGATATTTTTGGATTAGCATTCCCTGTATGCATATTCTGCTACATATGCGCAGGGTTCACTCCGACATTTTTTAATATTGGCTTCGGTGGTTAGGCTATTTTTTTTTCCTGTTCCTGGAACAGTTCAAAGTCTTCTTCTATTTAAGGATTGTTTCTACACTTGGTTTCCACCGATAGTGCTTTCTTATGCTATTTTTGGTGAAGAGTGGGTTGTAAATATGCCAAATCTTTTCTCTTATAGTCTGCATTTTGTAAATCCACAACGATCAGCTACAGACTGAGTCAGTTACTTGTATTACTTTGAATAGCTGGTTCTCACTGGTTATGATTTCATGTGTTGTTTTTTTGGATCACAGGGTGAGATTATTCACTTATAGTCTGGAATTTTTTTAAATTTCTCTGCGAAAAAAGAAAGAAATTTTTGGAATAGTCCATTATAGAAGTCACGAACACTTTGTCCGGATAGAGTTCATAATTTTCCGCGCCATAAAAACACATGTTCTCATTAGGGTTTGTCCCCTTAGCACTTTGTACCGAGTTGTAGTGAAGTGTTTCTCAGTGAGCGAAACCAGGCATCCGTTGAAAAGAAGGGAGAGAGCATGCAGTGAGTGAAAGCAAGAAGCCCTTGTATGTTGGCTTGGATATTCCAATATGGAAATCGACTATGTGCCATTGTGTGCTTGTGCAGTTGTATTTATAATATTGATTTTACTGGATGTATGTAAGGCGTTCAAGAAGAAGGTCCTGTGGATTCCGCCGTCCGGAAGGTCTCGTTACGTTTTAACGAGGAAAATAAAGTATAGGGTTACTGGAATATCTCAAGGAGGTTAAGTCCGGCTTGAAGAAGATCTTACGGATTACGGAGCTATCAATGTATTATGATTGATAGTCATGGTCACACCTCTTAGCATTATGATCTTATGGGTTACACTCACAAGGCTTGCTCCAAGTATTCTCTACTGAATCATAAACTCCATAATCCCCATAATTTATATTTTAAACGCAACAATTTGTAACCAATTGAAGCTTTGTTCAGGATCATGCCTACAACAACTTGAGAGGACACTCTCATAGTTGGTGGAAGTTCCCAGAATGATATCATAAGCGGGTTAAATATAAAAAAATTGTGATGTGATATATCATTGAAACAAACAATACCTCCCTTTTGTTCTGTGCAAAGTAGACGAATGTGTTTTGGAGTGGATCGATGTGACAAAATCATCACATAAGATAAACAAATAAGTGGCACGGGAGGACACTTGGGCGGTGGCGCTGGAGGAGGAGGTCGTTTGGGTGGTGGTGCTGGTGGAGGGTTTGGTGGCGGTGCAGGTGGAGGCGGAGGATTTGGCGGTGGAGTTGGTGGTGGGAGGGGAGCGGGGGTAGGAAGTGGGTTTGGCGGAGGTGTAGGAGCTGGTGATGGAGCTGGTGGTGGATTTGGTGGAGGCTCTGGTGGCTGGGGAGGAATATGCTGTGGACTATGTTTCGACAGGTGGTGGTTCCTCATAGGCTGTTTGCCATTAACAGAGGACAAAGACCGGTCCCTTAAAAACGCCTTCAACCTAATTAATAACCCCAAAACCTAGAGGTATTTAATAAAAGTAGAATTATGAAACCTTGAAATTTTACCAATAAAAATTTGAACAATAATCCTGAATATTACAAACATTTCCGTACTCCCAAAAAAATCACTATCTCAAAATTATGTTTGCTTCCTTTTCAACCAAGATCAATCTACATTCGCAAGGTCATCTATTACTCGCATAATCTTTATCTTCCACCTCCGTAATGCATTGGTACTTCCTAACGAGCCAAGCCATAATCATTTCAAGCAAGGGAGTAATATCATTCATGGAAATCTGAGCGTTTTGTAGAACCTTCATTTCCCAACGATCATCAACCCAAGTCCCGACCTTTCACCCGCTTAGCCGTCATTATCAAATTGAAGTGGTTGTAGGGGACACAATTCTACATGTACGGGGACGTCCTCTCCTCCACCACATGTCCCTTCCTTCCTGCGATGTGTTTGGTCAGCATGAATGGCATAGTTGGGCTCCATTTAAATCCTCCTTGCCACTCGATACCAGGTGGAGAAAACCAAAATATCTTAAAAGTAACGCTCATCTCAATTAATATTAAAAAGTGACCTATTTTCATAGCTAGAATACTGATTATTTCATTAATATATTTTGATAATTTATATATGACATCTAGTTTGTTATTAATAATCTAAACAAGGTGAAAAAATCGTTCAAACCTATATAGTCTTATTTAATTTTAGTTGGTATTAATGGTATCCACATTTGTCTTATTTTCATGGGAATATTGTAATCAATACATGAATTTTGTTAGACTTTGGATTAGTTAACAAAATTAAAATATTATTTCCAATTACAATGTATTTATTTTATTTTTATGATGGAGTGTTCTTGTTAACAACCTTGCAACTATTCTTGTCATCAATAATAGGCCATGGCATTAGCCAAATTGCAATGGCCTAGTGCTCTCCAGCATTTCATACTTTGATTTAGTAGTTATGTGAGACCAAAGTTTGAATTAAATTGTCAAAATTGGTTCCAATCTCCTTCCTTATAAGGATAATGAAAAATGTCCACTTCTCTCTCAATACATAATCTAAAGGTCCTATGTTGATACTTGGATTGATGTCCCTCTCAATGAATCCATAAGAAAGCTTCCATTTAGTTCTTAGTTGTCATTCTACAACCATTTTTAATTGATCTCACTAATCTTACTTTTATGTAGATTCCACCTATACAAAGTGGTGTTCATACTCAGATCCCACTAAAAATGGCATAGGCAATAACAATACACAAATCTCAAGGGATGACATTACCAAAAGCTTCAATAGACATTAGTACTATTGAGCATAAAGGTCTTATCTTCACAACACAATCCAAAGTCCCTTCCCTAAATAATCTTCACATCTCCCGTCCATTTACCTTTGATCGGTTCAAAAGAATGAAGGACAATTCCCATGTCATATAAAGGAAACATGCAAATGCTTTGCTCCATTCCAAAGTTTTACTGTCCTTTCTCCTCTAATAAGTCCAATTCCTATGAAACTATTTCTCAACTTACCAAAGGGTGCACTCATTATTACTTCCACCATACTGATGCAGGAGCATCGTATCCCTCCAAAATCATCGTTGAAATTGAAGCCTAAAAAAATGAAATTGTTGCTAGACGACTAGATCCTCACGAAAATACCATGTATTGTCTAGAAGGACCCCCATAATCCCTTGATATCACATACATTCCATATTTTTTAACCTACTATTAATCTTTGCAAGATGCTACAAGTGTGTGTTCATAACTATACAATTCTCAAGAAGTTATTATGTTTTGCACCTACACAACTTCAACTCCCATTTTAGCTTGCTTTCTAACTCATAAGTTCTCACCTTCACTCTTTTAATTTCTCTACTCTCTTAGTTTTTTTTCCACTTTACATACTCTTGATACTTACTTACCAACTACATTTTCCATGTGCAGTGGTTAATGCATCTTTATTTGCATTCACTTTCCTAAATTCTTCTCCCTCGTGTACCTTCATTTAATACACACAAAAATCTATCAGGTTGGCATTTCCAATTTCAAGAAAATAATGCTTTGCTTTCCATCACCTTTACTATTTTTTTCTTTAGTCTCCCTCATTTATTTTAGTTTCCCTTCATGTAGAGCTTTGCTTCTTCTTCAAGGTACAAAAGGTTGACACCATCCGTGCAACTAAAAGGAAACATCGACACTTACTTGCTACAACAACCTCATAGAAGGACATTTACATGTACACTAAATTGTATCTACTTTCCATAAACATCTTTCTTGTATAAGGAGTTTTATTGTGATTCAATATTTGTATCATATGCACATGAAGATTCGTCTTCGAACACTATACTAACTTACCAATTTTCATTACTTTTTATATGCTTTTTTTGTTTTGTCTTTTTCCACTTCGGCTAATTTCATGTCTTATACTTCTCAAGTTTTCTCGACTAATTTAAATTTATATACACGGTTATATTAAAATTGTTAAATTGATTAAAATTATATACCTTCTGTATATTCTTACAAAATAAATACTTTAGAAGGAAAGGTTCAAATATATTAATTTATTTTTAATAACAATTAATAGATAAAACCATAATTTGAAAATAGACACATAAATAAGATAATTATATACAATATATTTCATCAATAATAAAATAATAATAAAAATAATTTTATTTAATTAATTAATAATAATTATTAATAATAATTAAAATATAATTATATATAATAAATTTCATATAATAAAATGATAATAAAAATAATCTTATTTAATTAATTCATAATATTCATCAATATAAGTAAATAGCATTATTTATTAATTATATACACTTTGCAAATACATCTTTAACTTTCCACTCAAGGTTATAAACATACACACGATGCTAATGTGATGCTCCAAGAAATTCCATGGTGTGTTGATAACAAAGACATTAAAATAATGTAGAGTGACCTTAAGACAATGTAAGGTAAGATGCTTCAAAATGTGTCATGTGTTGCATTAGGGATAAAATGTGTTTCACTAGCTTAGATTTATTTTAAAGGAAGATTTATCTGAACACTTATTGAGTTTTAGGATGAATATGGAAAGAGTTATATATTTCTTATTGAATTGTAGAATACACTTTTTCAACACAATTATAAAAACTTAAAGTAAAACAAAAAAATATTCACAATTAAAAAAAACAAAACAAAATATTAATAATTATTTTTTTAAACATAGAAGAATTGACACTACACTGCAATACAATACAATGTTTGTTAAATGTGTTTTTTAACAGATTATGAGATCAACTTATGTGGCTACTACTATAACCCATCTTAAATTTCAATACTTTTTAATAATATAAATTTCAATATAAAGTATCCAAAAACTTGGTGTCATTTACATTTTTTTTTTTCCACAGAAAAATTTAACTTACTATTAATATACGAAATAGTAAATGTGTCCAACTGTCATGTGAGTACATAGGAATTTAAACCTGACCATACTATACCAGTGATACCGACCCATGGACATCAAAGACATGTCCACAAAGAGGTGTCAACCAAGAGCCCAACACATGGCCCAAAATAAAACAGTTCCCCAAGCCACATAAGTATCCAATGGCTCAATAGGGGGAAATCCTGTAGCCAAACAGCAAATTTGCCACCGCAGAATACATGTAAATTATACAACATACAAAAATAATATATTAGTCCAATATCGAACCCAGCCAAAATAACAATGGCCCATCAAATGCCATTGACGGAAACAGGGAAAGTAACAGATTGTGCAGACCCAACAATAATTATAACAAGTTCCAAAGTTCTTAAAAATCCGAAGCATAAACAGCTAAAATGATAAGTATAAATACAACCGCAAAATGGATTAAAACTGGAAGCCCAACGAGGAGTTGGGATCAACAACATATTTAAAGACCTGCAAAAAGTATATCAATCGCCAAAACATGTGTTAAAACCGCAAAAATCAATATTATAACCATATAAGCTGTCAAAAATATAAGACAAATCTTCATGACCAGTGTAAGTGATAAGAACCATGGGAGATGAGAAGGTCCTCCCGCCATTCCTACCAAAAAATGTGTCCCTCCAGAGAGGTCAAAACCCGTTTGGAGAGCAGATCAGCCTCATATTCACCTCTCTGAAGATATAAGAAAAATGTGTGTGTTCAACATAACAAACCTTATCCTTATTCAAAAGTGCTAAAATACTTTAATCATTAAAACATTTAATCTTAAAAACTACTTAAACTTTAGAACTTTAAAATTATAAAGCTAACCATCATAACCATGAGCAAATACCTAAAAGGTTACCATGATAAAGCATTTCCCAACATCACCTCATCCATCTCCTAAAGTTTTTTGAAAGTTCTTTACAAACAGTTTTTGAAATACTATGTCTATGACATAGTTTTTAAACCACATAAACCAATGATATAAAACCCTCTCTTATAAAAATGATTTAAGAATATATCCCAAATTTACGCTGTACCACACATAAAAAAAAAATTAACAATAAACTAGCACATCAAACAAAACTCGGAAAAACCCCATTTTAACAAAATTCCTAGATGAAATAATATTGGTGACACTATATATATATTAATTGAAAATATTATTATAATCTATTTATTATATATCCAATTTAGCTTGAAGTTAATGGTATTGCATGTCATTTTGAAAATAATTTATATCTAATTTAGCTGGAAGTTAATGTTATTGCATGTCATTTTGAAAATAATTTTTAAATTAGAAGTTAAATGCAATGTATCATATCATTAAATTAGATTTGAAAGTTTCTTTTAAATCAAAATTTTATATAAGAGTCACATGTAGTAATGTCCATGACAATACTTGGGGAATAGAAACAAAAGACATAAGTGAAGACGATAGATTGATGTTGCTGAAATTCGAGGGCTAGAAGAGTGGATGGCTTGGAATGGACGGAAGTAGGGGGTCAATGAGGAGAAGTTGTCCTTCAACGTTCCCCACCAACAGTAGAAGCTTCTCCCATAGAGGCCAATGCCATTGCTGGAGGAAGAGCACGAGGATGTGGATTATTCACATTCAGTGCATTGTAATCTATGTAATCGCTTAAAAACACCTTCATGAACTTGATTCGACTCAAATATCTCAATTTAAGATATTGCATCATGTTGACCATCTCTAATCAATCACTTGGGAATATCAAGGCGCTTGAACTAAATAAAAGTATTACCTCCCCAAGTCACAAATCAACGCTCCCTAGAAGAACCAACTACCGAGTTAAAAGGAATGTCGAGAGCTATTGAAGACCTCAACAATTTGGAATTCTGTGATTATATAGCTTGGAAATCATGGCGGATTTAATTGGTAAACTAATAACTTAAAGGAATTGAGACTTTGCTTGGGGAAATTTAAATATTTGCCCGACTTGGATGGAGAGTTGAAACAATTGACAATGTTGTCAATAACTAACTCTTCGATTCGTGAAGTGCCAAAGAGGCTGCAGATTGTTGGACTTTTTCTGTCGACAAGTGCATGCCTAGACTCAAAAGATTAGAACTAGAGGAAACAAGAATAACATAAATATCATTTGGTGAAGGTGTTTTCCTAGTCTTCAATGGCTCAACCTCACAGCTTGTAATCAATAAATTATCGGCAAGAACCAGGCATTCCAAGACTCTGGCATAAACAATGATAGGCCAATGGTCGTACCAAAGAAGAGGGTGCTTACCCTGCAACTTAATAACGACATGCTAATCGATCTCAGGATTGATGCATTCTTCCAGCTGTGTCATATCCCTCTCTACCGTCCACCATTGCCAATTCCGTTTAGCCACAACGAAAACATCGGAAAACATGCTCGAATTCATGTGGCTGATGCGAATGAAGCCGTGGTAGAGAGAATTGAAACGATCGAGGGAGAACAACTGATCAAAATTGAGGGGCTCGAGAAGGTTGGTCTCTTTGTAGAAGAGCAAGGCACTGAGGTTGCGCATGAGGAGAGTCCGGTTCAATTTTTTGGTCGTCAAGGCCACCCTGGCGAGGGCGATCTTCTGATTATTGAGACCCTAGAAGATTTGAGGAACTTCCATAAACTTATAATCTCTAACACCTGTCTTAGGCATGATCAATCTGTCACTGGTGGGATTCGACATCCATTGTCTATATGCAAGCCTGATGTCTCTTAGCTGTGCAAGCATGAGAAATATGAAAAGGAGAATACATGAGAACAAGAGGAGAACCCATCTGTAAGCCATGACTCTCATGAACCCCACCGTATCCTCTACACAAGAGGACTTGTCATCCTCCTTCGTATTCATTGTGGAACTAGATTTGTTTTTCTTTATTTGGAATACTCTAGACATGCAGGGTGGGGCCGCAAGTATGGGCATGGGTGACATGAGTTGTAAAGAAGCAAAAAAACAACATAATCCTCATGTACAACCCAATTTATGATGGGTGACGTGACAATGGGACACATGTCAAGAAGTTTCACTCTCCAAACTTCGAGGTCTTCCTCTAAAGTTTAACTTTTCATAAATTTGTAAATTCAAAACTGAAATCTTATTATCCTTGCCAAGGCAGGTATATACTTTTCATTAAGAAGTCAAAGCTTTTTGACTTGTATTAGTTTTTATTTTGAAACAAAATTTGTTAATAGTTTTGTAATGTTTTGAATATTAAACATAATATTGTGAAAAATAAAAATAATTTTAATAATTTTTAAAATATAGAATTTTGATTTTTTTATTGGATAAGTCATGGAGAAGTACAACTCCGATGGGACATAAATCCTTGGAGGAGTCATTTTTATTTTTATAATTTAAAAATAAATAAAATAATTTTTAAAATAAAAAACCAACAAAATGAAACTTGTCCTGTGGGGTCCATGGTCCTATCCAGTTAGGTCATTCCTTCGTTGCATCTGAAGACTTGTTTTTCTGCGTAGTAGTCTGATTCCATAAAGAGAGCGTCTGTAATGATCAATAGTTAACTCGAGAAGACGCGGGGAATTCAAATACAATACCATACTCTCAAAACCCTCACATAGACTTAAGGATAACTTCTCTAATTTTTGCCAGGATTGGAAGTATTTTTGGAGGGGAGAAACAACTACACTCTGTAACAGAACAACTTTCAACTGAGTTAATGAAGAGAAGACTGATAGACCTCTGAGTCCGAACAACTTTCAGCTGAGTTAATGAAGAGAAGACTGATAGACCTCTGAGTGTAGCTCGGTTAGAACTGTTATTAACAATTATGAGAACATGTAATTGATGCATTGACTGCATGAATGGTGGAAGAAAGTATTCACTTGCAGAAAAGTTTAAGATGCGAGCCTTGACATTACGAAAGTCCATCTCACACCAATCCTCCTCCTTGCATTGAACCTTGACCTACAAGAGTGCAATGATCAATACATACAAACTATGTGTGTAGGTAGAATGTAGAAGTTAGTATACTTTTGATCAAGTGAGACAATTCGAGATATTAAAATAAACAAACAAACAACTCAGAAAGCAGAGAAATGCACCAAACCTGTGTTTAAGTAAACAATCTCAGCCTTGAATGCATGATCACGCTCTGCATGGTTTTCCCTCTCCCGAAAATAAAAATCTTTATTGATACCTCCGTTGCAAAGTCATATGTTGTACTGTATTGATACTCAGTGTTGGGCGTGGCCCAAGTAGGCACAGTTTTGATAAAGACACAATTTTGGGAGCTGTGCAGTTTTGGGCCGCGAAGTCAGAAGGTACAGTTTTGTGAAATTCGCAGCTATGTTGGTGCGCGATGCCAACGCAACAACTATTTTTGGTAAAAGAGTATAAGAGAAGGTCGAGCTGAGAAAGCGACCTATTTTGGGTAAGGAGCAGAACAGAGAAAGAGGAAAGCGACCTGTAAAAGGGAGTGGCGGAAAGCAGTTAAGGAGCTAGGCCACTAAGTCGATGGTGACAGGAAGGCTAAAGGGGCAGAAAGTGATAGGACATGATTGTTTATCGGACAATCTACCGAGAGCGGACTCAAGGCGTGATATCCCTAGCTCAATGTAAGTCTAGAACAAATAAGACAAGCTGCGAATGCATTTCCTAGATCTACTTAAGGATCAAGTACTAGATGTCTTACCTTTCACTTCGCGATCTTTTCTCCTAAGTGCTGCTCCATGTCTCACGGTCGTCAGATCCAAGCCGCAAGACCTGTCAAGACAAGAAACAAGAGAAACAAGTAAAGGGCATTTATACAATAAGAGATCTAAGTGAACAGTTAAGCAGGTAGACTACTCAATATCATTACACACATGAACAATATTGGTGGAAAGCATTTGTATTATTGTAAAACTAGGGAAGTACATAGCAGAGATATAGAACTATAACCAAGGCTTAACGCTGCAGCCCTTCTCCAACAAAGCCATTTTCCATTTCCTCCTAAGGAAGCTTGAGTCTCTCAAGGATGAGTAGAGATCTCTCAAGAGTGATTTCACCAGCATGTAGACACCATAGACTTCCTCCCTTTAGAATGGGAGTGAGCTTCATTTAAATAGGACTAAGTGGATAGGATATGGATAGTATAGGTTGAGATATGATAGGAGAGGCTTAAGGGATCTTTCCAAGATGTTAGAAATCGAATGCCAACTCTCCCAAGAGGCCAGGGATAAGATCCCAAGTCAGCAAGCTTCGAGAAAGAACTCGAAGAAGCTATTTTTTCCATCTAACTGACTTCATTACACCCTGTAATGGAGCAAGGTGCGACGTCACAGGTTGCAGGAGTGTAGCCTACAACGACCTCTCAAAACCTAGCACAAATGTGTACAAATCCTTCCAGGTCAATCACTCAATCAGGGTAACTTTAGGGATGTATACACTGAAACTGATGATGGGAAGATTTTAGGTGTAACATAATGCCCCCCAAAGCATGAAGCTGTTTAAAGATTGGACAGGTGAAATGCTTTGATAAAAGGAATGGACTTGTCGGATGAAAGATGCTGCTGCAGTACAACTGACTCTGAACTGACAATCGCATATGATGTACAACATGGTTGTCAACCAATACATTGCAGACCCATGATAGTAATGACCGAATGAACATAATCATGGCTACTAGACACAGGTGTAGATCCATGATGAGATGATAACACAGCCACGACCAATACAAAAGTGGATTTGTGTGATATGACTCAATACAAGCTCCATCGCAGCCTGGGTAAAACATGACTCCCTAGGGTCTTCAATCTGAACCCACAATGATATGAATCCATCCATGTGATTACAAATGTCTTGATGTCGAACATGGTAGAAACCACTTGATTAGCGGTCATTGATGTAAACCGTTAACAAGTGCGAAGGAGATCACCATTGATGTCAATGATTCCCAAGGTATCACGGTACATATCATCAAGTGTGAATAAGTGAGTTGAATTCGAACACAAGATGAGATCTTTCAATCAAGATTCAATGATGTAAACTCATGTTGAAAGTAAAGTAACCTGCCATTGAGGCATGCGGGGCCAAGGTACTTGACTGGTTTCTAGATTCAGTCCTCGGATGATGAGTTGAAGTCGACAAGGATGAATCCGTCGAAGGAGGGCCATGATGAGTCCCCCATCAATCAACACAAAACAAGACAAAAGATGTGTAGAGTAGATCGGATGGTAAAGTAGTATGTAAGACTGACTCAGAGTAGACCAACATGGCGGCGAGTGTACTGACTGCAAATGATAAATGACAGACGTATTCTTGAACATGGGCATGGCATGACTTGGTAGTATTGACACGACGAGTATGACACAAATTTTCAGTGCAACCGATGAGAGAAGCTTTCTTTGAATGACTCAAAGGAGTAATAATACTCAGGAAGTAAGCAGGACTCGAGGACAAACAGATGATCCAAGTGTTGTATGCAAATGCAAATGAGTGCCATGTTCAAGAACGACTATGTATTGCCACTGACAAAGTATGTAACATAAAAGCTTTCAGTTTTCCCCATTATGAACGATGAGTGCCTCATGTGTTTTTTACGAGCTTGATGAGGGTAACCAGATGCTCGGTATAGCTCATCTCATAGATGAGTCCAATCCCAAATATTTTTCGAACCTGGGATAGGGGGGGTTCATCCCATGGCGAGCCCTTCAATGTAAGAGTTTAACAAGTCGATAGAAGGTAAACTCGATCGTCATTTCATGTTTAGAGAGTCTGAAAAGAACTAAAGAAGACTCCAACGGTCCTTTTTTCGTAAAGTTAGCCTCATCGCCCGAAAAAGGGTAAAACAACGCGGGAGAGGACTCTTCCAGTCATGATTGGCCGGAGTATACCTTTTTAGTAACTAGTGCCCCCTGGTCCGAAAAAGGAGTAAACTATCACCATGAAGACAACCATTAAAATTCTTTTACAAGCGTGAACGCGACAAGTTTGCTTGGCAATCTTTTCGTATTTTGAGAGCCTGAAAAGAGCTTAAAGATAGACTCTGGGGGTTCCTTTTCCTTAGGAGTTTAACGAGCCCGAAAAAGTGATAAATCGTAACTCGGTAACGTATTCTCATAGTTTCAAGAGCAATAGAAAGAACAAAGAGTAAGCTCATTAATTGCAATCTATGAAAAAATGGGTAAACGACAAAAAATCACAAGGGGTGTTCATACCTGAGATGACCGTTCCAATATGAAAATGGCGTAGGAAGGCACTTCACAACTCCTGCACACTCAGAAAACTAGGTCAAATAGTCAACCGAAAGTTCAAAAATAATAAAACTGATCCAAACTATAGCAAATGGCATAACAACATCAAATATTGGAAAAAGGAATATTCCATTTTGTTTTATAAATAGAAATAAAAACCAATATAGTCACCATTGTTCTATTGCCAAATTTGGGAGGAATAGTGCCATTTGCTGCCATATTTTCACTTATCGATTATGGGAGCTATGATCAGCCATTTCACCTGCCATCAGGAACAGGTAACCCTAAACTTCAGCCAGCAAAATCATAGTGGTTTACAATTTTGATTTTTAGTCATTTTTTGGGGTTTTGGCTTGATTTGGGAAGGGCCATTGCGCCCTCAGCTCGTCGTTGTTTTCCCTTTCGGGAACTGCGACGAGACCGAGTCGTCGCAAATGGAGTATACATGGAGTGCGACGACGACGCCCTGTTTGTAAAAACGGGGTGCGACGACGGCGACGTCCATCGCCAAAGTCAAACAAAACTCAAAAGAAGGACTTCCAGTGGGTGAAGCAAGGCCTAACATTGTTAAAAACCTCCTGTTGATAGGTTCCAAGCATCCATAATGGTTTTGGAGTGGCGGGAAAGGGAACACGAATTAGATGATGAATAAGCTGCAAGCGATCCACATTGTGTGGAAGCATTAAGGAACTGTGGGCTCCTCACATTCTTCCGCATTCAAGGGATGAGATCCCAACTTCCACTACTGAACCATTTGCTCCAATGTTGGGTTGCGGCCCATCAATACTTCATGATTGGTGAGCATGAGCTTCACATAGATTTCAGGGACATCTATTTTTTGACTGGTTTGTCCCGAAGGGGGGACAATGTGACACTCACTGGATCATGTGGGAGTGATCGAACCGTGGAAGATTTGATCCAACAACATTGTGGTCCCAACGCCTGTGCATCTAGCGGGAGGATTTGCATTAAAGATGTACGGGAGCGCCCATTGCGGGCCATTTTATTCACCATTACGAGGATGGTGGGGAGTCAAGCTCCTCACTTAGCCACCAGGGCACAGATGCTTTATGCGGAGGACTGTTTGTCTCCAAAGATATTCAACTAGTGTGAGGGGGTCCTCGGAAACGTGCGAGCTCAGCTGACAAAGTGTCGGTGGGGAGAACTCAAACAATTTGGCTATGGATTTAGAGTGATCTCGTTCTTACTGGAACGGATTCCCCTTTTGCATCCTAAAGTACCGCTAGAGGATAGGGACCTCAAGGATCCACACATGGCTAGGTGGACCGATGTGATGGCTCGGCATGGTGGGGGTCCTATCATTGGATTCCCTCCTGAGTTCTTCACTTGGCTAGCGGGCCAGTTACTGATGGTGGAGGACTTTCCATATAATGGCACCGACTTCACAGATGACCTAGACTTGCCACTGCCTGAGGGAGCAACATGGGGAGACTTTGGTAAGAACAAATGACCCTTGAAATTTTTAAGTTTTGTGCATTTATGATTTTTTTGATATAGTGCTGACAGGAAAACAACATGTGTGTGCAGATGTGGGGCCTATACGACCAGTGGGGACCTCTCTTCTAGGTAGGAGAGAGAGAGAGGAGAGGGAGCAATGGTGGATCCAGCTGTGCATGCTGCCATCGTGTAGATGGACAGAGTCTATGCCAGCCTGAGTGGGTTAACACTGGTTGTTCTTGAGCCGACAGTAGCTGAGGTGCCACGACCTATGCAGGTGCACACGGTTGGAGCGACTGCACGCTTCAACGTACTGCTTCACAGGGTTGCGAGAGCAGTGGACTATTTCCATACTCAGCCAGCTAGAGCTCCTAGACCACCTAGGGTTGTACAGGCCAGCCAATATGCCACATGTTGTCATTGTGTGTGTACTGAGAGCTTAGAGGCCTCAGATTTTGTACTACTAAAAGCTACAGAGCTTCAGATTTTGTAGAGACTTACTGAAATCTATCGTGCTTCAGACTTTTGTATCAGCACTACCTTTTCGAGATTATATATATATAGACAGTCCGACGATTTATACATTATGTGTTTCAGAAAAACAATGATGTGATCTTGTTTATATGCTTTGCTTTTTATACGATGCATTATTTACATGTTGTGAATGTTTTTACATGTTATGAGTATCATGTGTGTGCGATGTACCAATCTAGAATGAAGTTGTCCATCGAGTTAGCAACTGTGTTTAACTCTCGTGGAATGTGCAGGTATTGAACGGATTCAAATGACCTTTCCAGGAGACAAACTCTTCTAAAGAGACGTAGTAAGGTAGGATCACGGATAGCGTAAACCTGGTTAAGATGGGAAACCACCAGTTGAGAATCCATGTGGATGACAATGTGGTCCATACCCAAGGATATTGCATTAGTTAAGGTTCTAACAACCGCTAGGTATTCCGCGACATTGTTGGTTGCGAATCCAAGGAAACCTCCTCCTAAGCTGATAAGCTTGCCTGTTGGGGAATACAGTACACAGGCTGCTGAAGCAAGGTTACGAGTATGCCGGATGGCACCATCCGCGAATTCGTAGCATGTTTCCATCTGCACACGCAGACAGAACATGGTATAAGAAGTGGAAACAATATCTTAAAGACACTAAAAAACAAGCGCGTCACACCACACAAAAACACACAAACACACCAAGTACAGTATATACACAAAAATCTATGCGTGAGAGGGTTAGGCATAGTACCTCTTCAGGTAAAACCCATTACGGGGTTCACCCAAAGATATTCCGTCATAATCTTCAAGCTCGTAAGCTCCTTTTTCCAAAACATGTTTGACAATGTAAGGTCCGTGCCACAAGGACTCGAACTTTCTTGCCCCTAGTTTGTCATGTCTCTGGTCGTATGTGAGGACCAGGTCACCCTCGTTGAAGATACGAGGTTCAACCGACTTTTCGTATTGAGATTTGATGCATTTCTTATGTGCTTCGTTAGAAAGAGCAGCATTTCAGCGAGACTCGTCAAGTTTGGCTAAGTACAAGAATCGTTCTTCCTCGGCAGTAGTGTTAGGAAGAAGTTCGACAGCGAGTTGTAGAGAGGGAATTTCTCACTCTATAGGTAGGATATCCTCCAATCCATACACCAATTGGAAATGAGTGAACCCTGTGGCGATTTTAATGGAAGTTCTGTAGGCCGATAATGCTGAAAAGAGCATATTATGCCAGTTGGACTTATGCGTACCTACCATCTTTTGGACCATAGTTTTCAAGACCTTGTTAATGGCCTCGACCTATCCGTTGGATTGTGGGTAGTAGGGTGTTGAGTTTTCATGACGAAAACCCAATCTATCGCTCAGTTCATCGACCATATGGTTCTAGAAGTAAGAACCATGGTTGGTCACTATTGCCTGCGGAACTCCAAACCGCGCTATTACATGATTGAACATGAAGAGTGCGGCGGTTTTACCGTCGTTTTGGTATGTAGGCATTGCCTCGGTCCATTTTGTGAAATAATCCACAGCTACAATGATGTAACTATGCCCCCCCGGCCGAGGTAGTCTTACAATGCATAAATCGATGCCCCATTTTGCGAAGGGGCCCATGGTAATAACCGGGTGTAATGGGGCAGGATGGGTGTGCTTCTTCGTATGGAAGTGTTGACATGGAGGACATCTCTTCATGGGCTCAATACAATCTTTGAAGATAGTAGGCTAGTAATATCCTGTGCGCAAAATCTTCTGGGCTGTAGCCATCCTAGAGAGGTGACCGCCACAAGCCCCAGCATGACAGTCATTCAGAACGCGTTTAGCCTCATCATGAGTTAGGAAATGTCAAAGAATTGAATCGACGCCACGGCGGTACAAAGTATCACTGATGATCAGATAATACTTCGCATGGTGATGTATTCTACGACAAGCGTCGCGTGACAGTTGAGGGTTGAAGCGTTGGGTTTGAAGATATAATTAAATATCTCCATACCATGGATCAGTCGTACTGATGAGAAACAATGATTCATTTGGAAAAGAGTCATTGTGCTCAAATTCTACATCAGAATTGGGAAGGTCACAAATAAGATCGACAAACACTAGGGACTTTTTGGACTTGGCTCTCTAAAAAAGAAAATCAAATTCTTGCAGTATCACAATCCAGCATGAGTACTTTCCCCCAAGCACCTGACGTGTCAGTACATGGTACATGGGGTTCGAGTTTGCAATGACGGTGGTTGTGCAGAGCAAGATATAGTGGCAGAACTTTTGGACAACGATGACTACCGCGGAAGCAAGTTTTTCAACATGCGAATATCTAGTTTCAGTGTCAATGAGACCCTTACTTGCATAGTATATTACATGTTCCTGGGCGTTTTGATCTTCCTGTACCAAAACCATGGCGATAGTGGTAGCAGAGGCGGCAAGATATAAGATGTAATCTCAGAAATAATTTGGCGGTTGGATTACGGGGGCATGCGTGATGGCATGTTTGATGCTGTCAAAGGATTTCTGCGCTTGATCGTCCCAAATGAACGGGACACCCTTCTTAAGCAATCTCATATACCCCTTAGTCTTTTCTGCGAAGTTGCAAACAAAACGCCGTAAATAAGTCGCCTTTCCTTAGAGACTTTGAAGTTCCGTCACATCGGTTGGAGGTGTGTTGTTGCTGCAACATCCCCCCGAAATTTTTTGTAGATATTCGAGCCTCCAATCCATACACCAATTGGAAAGGAGTGAACCCTGTGGTGATTTTAATGGAAGTTCTGTAGGCCCATAATGCTGAAAAGAGCATATTATGCTAGCTGGACTTATGCGTACCTTCCATCTATTGGACCATAGTTTTCAAGACCTTGTTAATGGCCTCAACCTGTCCATTGGATTGTGGGTAGTAGGGTGTTGAGTTTTCATGACGAAAACCCAATCTATCGCTCAGTTCATCGACCATACGGTTCTGGAAGTGAGAACCATGGTTGGTCACTATTGCCTGCGGAACTCCAAACCGCGCTATTACATGATTGAACATGAAGAGTTCAGCGGTTTTACCATCGTTTTGGTATGTAGGCATTGCCTCGGTCCATTTTGTGAAATAATCCACAACTACAATGATGTAACTATGCCCCCCGGCCGAGGTAGGCTTACAATGTATAAAATCGATGCCCCATTTTGTGAAGGGGCCCACGGAAATAACCGGGTGTAATGGGGCGGGATGGGTGTGCTTCTTCGTATGGAAGTGTTGACATGGAGGACATCTCTTCACGGCTTCAATACAATCTTTGAATATAGTAGGCCAGTAATATCCTGTGCGCAAAATCTTCTGGGATGTAGCCATCTTAGAGAGGTGACTGCCACAAGCCCCAACATGACAGTCATTCAGCCCCAACATGACAGTCATTCAGAACGCGTTCAGCCTCATCGTGAGTTAGACAATGTCAAAGAATTGAATCGACGCCACGGCGGTACAAAGTATCGCTGATGATCAGATAATACTTCGCATGGTGATGTATTCTATGACAGGCGTCACGTGACAGTTGAGGGTTGAAGCGTTGGGTTTGAAGATATAATTAAATATCTCCATACCACAGATCAATTGTACTGATGAGAAACAATGATTCATCTGGAAAAGAGTCATTGTGCTCAAATTCTACATCAGAATGGGGAAGGTCACAAATAAGATCGGCAAACACTAGGGACTTTTTGGACTTGGCTTTCTCAAAAAGAAAATCAACTTCTTGCAGTATCACAATCCAGTGTGAGTACTTTCCCCCAAGCACCCGACGTGTCAGTATGTGGTACATGGGGTTCGAGTCTGCAATGAGAGTGGTTGTGCGGAGCAAGATATAGTGGCGGAACTTTTGGACAGCGATGACTACCGCGGAAACAAGTTTTTCAACATGCGAATATCTAGTTTCAATGTCAATGAGACCCTTACTTGCATAGTATATACATGTTCCTGGGCGTTTTGATCTTCTTTACCAAAACCATGGCGATAGTGGTAGTAGAGGCGGCGAGATATAAGATGTAATCTTGGAAATAATTTGGCGGTTGGATTACGGGGGCATGCGTGATGGCATGTTTGATGCTGTCAAAGGATTTTTGTGCTTGATCGTCCCAAATGAACGGGACACCCTTCTTAAGAAATCTCATATACCCCTTAGTATTTTCTGCGAAGTTGCAAACAAAACGCCGTAAATAAGTCACCTTTCCTTAGAGACTTTGAAGTTCCATCACATCGGTTGGAGGTGTGTTGTTGCTACAACATACCCCCCAAATTTTTTGTAGATATTGGAGCCCCTCTTTTTTAATTCTTTTATAAAGTTACTTAGGAGTTAAACTTTCCTTAGAAGTTTCGTCATACTTAGTTTTTATAGGAGAAACCTTTCTTTTTCAGTTTATTGATCTTTTTCTTCTAAGGAAGAACTCAAGCTTTTCACTCGCAACGGCGGAAGAACTCAAGCTTTTCATGCACAATGACGGAAGAACTCATAAAGTTCGGCCACAATGAGCACCTCTTAAAGACTTTTGACTTTGTGCTTTCGGGCAAGTTTACCAAGACCATCCGAAACTTCGGCCGAACTCGGAAAGTCTCCCCCCAACAGTGGACCAACTCAAGAATTCTTGCCGCAACGATGGAAGGTTTTCATCATTTTCTGTTTTCAACCAAGACGCAAAGACAAACTTCAAATAAACTTGTCAAGTTTTCCCGCAACGACGTATGAACTAACGAAGTTATGCCGCAACGACGAAGCAACTCGCAATCTTTGGCCGCAATGGGAGAGGATCCATTTTGATGTCCCTAAGCCCGCGATCATCGGACCAATCCGGCAAGTTTCCCGCAAATGGCAGACAAACTTGTAGAAGTCTCCCGCAATGGCGAACGCCTTATCCAACGTCACAACGAGAACTTTGAATTCGGGTAAAACTTACGAATTCCAACCACAACAGCGGGTAAACTCCAAAACTCTCGCCGCAACGTCGGGTGATTTTATTTGTTTCCTCCCGTTTTAGGCGGTTACGCTTCAATGCCAAACGTGCTGAGGTGATCCTGTCATACACATTTTTAAATGTCGTTTTTAATAGCTCCACCACCCTATTAATTACTCATGCATGTCAACCCTTATATAAGGTTATGGGGGTTTTGTTTGTTTTATTGAACCTTTGTAATGTCCCCATTTTGACCCCCTTTGCATTAAATCGTAAATGATGTAAATATTGTTATTTAATCATGGTGAGAAGCTCAAGGCCAAGGCCCCACCATTGATTTAGCGTTTTATGTATCAAAAATTAAAATAGATGCCTATGGTTCTTGTGCTAGATAGGCACAATGTAAATTAAGACATCATGTAAATACGAATTTTAATGAAAAACCCACAACTAGCTATGCAATGCAACAAAGAGATGGGAGCATGATTTTACAAGGAATAGGGAGAGAAATTATTCAAACCCTTGAGCCAATGGTGTTAATCCATGTGTCAATGAGAAAACCCATAAACCACCAACTACCCATTTTGGGTTATGCACCCAATCATTTAATTCTTCCAAGAATTGGTTGAGGCAGCTAATGCCTTGGGAATGGAGAGGTATGGAAGCCAATTTTGTGCATGGGCAAGCCATCAACCTAGGAATTCGTATTTTTGCTTCTTGGGCAAGGAAAAACCCTCGAAATGGTGCCTAAATCCATATTTCACCCATGGCCTTTGCCCTCTCACGCAGTATGACCTAGCTGGGCTTTACCCATCATGTTTTTCACCATTTTCCCTACATTTTCCATGCCTGGGAGCTCGTTTTTGCATTGTAAAACAGCTAGGAGAGGAGGGCCATGATTTGGGACTGTGAGGGAGGTCGTTTTTGCCCCAAAATACCCATGGGCGTTTTTCTGAAAATGGTTTTTTCTCTCCAGGGTTGAATCCCCAATTTCCATTTCATTTTTTCTCTCACTGGCTCTGCAGCCAAATGGTACATCGAGTAGCCCCATGGGATCCATGCCACTTTTACTTCCCTCGCCTCGACCTTTCTGCAGTTCTTCCAGTTACCTGTCCGCTATGACACGAGAGTTGAGATCCTACTGTCTTGCCAACAGAATACGGCCACCGACATCACTGACCACATTCATGAGTGGCGTCGACGCCGAAGCCTATGCAAAATCAAGTTAGATGACCGGATCTTCCTAGATTGGTTTCTAAAATCTCTCCTCCCCGTCATTGCTAAGGATGTGGCATCCGAGCGACCCCAGTCCGAGGAAGAAGCCATCCTAAAAGCCCAACTGTTTGACCTTATCTACGCCCAGTCTGGTTACTTATATACCATTATACCCGATGCCCCCCACGGCGATTCCTCCCGAAATGACGCGCCAGGGGAATCCCATGCCATCGATGGCATCATTGGTCGTATTGCATCGCATAATCAGCCCTTTTCCATCACACGTACTAGTAATGGCCCCGACCTTTTGCAGGCTACATCCCACTCTGGAGCAACCAATTCATATGCTCCCATGGCACATAACCACCATTTTCATAGACCCTCATGTCCACCTCAGTGCTTTGGCCATGCATCCCCCGCTTACGTCCCCCGGGTTGCACCTCAACCATATTACCACCCACAGATCACACACGCTCCTGTATATTCTCAAGCCCCCCTGGCTTATTATCCGCCACAGGCAGCACCTACGGCAAACCTGTTGGGTCTAGGAAATGTCCCTTTTTGGCCATCCTTATTACATCATTTTGCCCTGATTTCATCCTACTTTTATAAGCTATATCCATGTATTTTTCCAAACCAATCAATAATATTGACAGGTATAATTTGTTATTGCTTTATTTATTTTATGCCTAAGATTGTTAAAGATTATGGATCTTAGTCCTTGGTTTATACTGATCTGTGTGATTTCATTTAGCCAAGGTCTAAAGCGCAGGTGTATCAACCAAGTGGTGCCAGTTGTTACTCTTCAAAGCACCAGTTCCTCATACTCCAAGGAACAACACATCCTCCACGCAAGCTGTAACAAATCCTCACTATAACAGATTCCACTGAATCAGAGCCTAGCTGGGACAGACAGGTTGCATTCCAGTTGCTGAGTCTGTTGATCCATTAATTATCAGAGCAACAACATCCTTCACAACTAACTTCCTTGTTTAATACAGCTGTATCAGTTAGCTATAACTCCACAGCATGAAGATCATAGATCTTCATTGTTGCACAATTTTAGTGGATCTGAAACTATATTTTCCTTGTATAAATTCCAGAAGGCTCTCATAGCCTAAGGTTGGACAATTACCATTTTACATAAGCTGTAACAGACCACTACGATTTTCCATCATTAATATGAGAGCAGAGTTCTTCATTTATGTGTCTTAATTTGTTGTGACTCTTGGCGTCTTTGTTAGAAGGCCAGGGCCCGCCTTCTCACAGAGATAGATGGTTTAAGTAGATAGAGTAGTTTAGTTTTACTTTTGTTGTGTGATGTGGAATTATTACAGATATTATTGGTAGCTGCAACAGAGAATTAGCTTTCCTTTTGGTAGTTTATAATTGCATCTTGAATAGCTATAGTATATTAGTGTGACAGTCGACTATGTAGGATAATTTATTTAATTGCATATGTGTTTTAATCAGCCGTGACAGCCAAGCTCAGTTCCAATATCTTTCAGTTGTTTATGCTTTCTAGGACTTCCAGTAATTATCAGTTTAGGGTTCAAGCTTGTATTTTAATTCTGGTTGTTGTTGTATCTTCAATTGCATTCATAGATTAGACAGATAATGGTAGAGTTAAGGATTTTAGGTTTCCATGGTTTGCAGTGTTGGAATGGGTGTTCTCGTTGTCAACGTTTCAAATCCCAAGCTGGATTCATCATCAGGACAGAATATGGTGTAAAAAGGTTGCTCACCTACGTATAAGTAGTTAGTTAGGGATGCCCGATCATATCCCCTTCTCCCTTCATCTTCCTTCATCTTTTCATCTTCCAATTATTCATCTTATCATCTTCAAAAATGATGTTCTAATAGCCACTAGATAGATCATTTTGGTAAAGATTGAATACTGTAGTTTGATAATTATAGGATTTAACTTCTTGCAAAAGCAGTCTAGTTCGATTTCATTATTAGATCATTAACTTGCTGGGTTGATTTCTGTAGGAAGGTTGTTGCACTTTGGATTCTTAGATGTATGAATTAGATTAGTTTTCTTATGGAATGAGTTGGTTGAGCATATAGGTAGGGTCATTAGTTACAATTAGTAAATCAACTGCTTGATCTGTTTATGCATAGATTGTGCTGATTGCCTTTGAAATAAAAGACCTTCCTGGGTTTGACAATTTATACTGACCATCCTGTATGTTAGCTTTAATTAACAGACATATAGGGTGACCAACATTTTGGTGTCATTGCCTGGGATGGTAATAGATAGACAGAGTTAGTAGTTGGTTTCATTTGATTTCATTTTAGTTCAATTATTTATAGCATGCATGAATACAAGAAAAACAAATCGGGAACCCCCTTTGAATACTAACATTGCAGGTGGAAGAGGTCGAGGTCATAATGCAGGTCAGGGAAGACACACATACATTGATGAGATAATTGCTAGAACTGATTCTTCCACTAGACCACCGCGGAACTCTATAGGAAGGGGAAATTCTGTTCCTCCCAATCTTGAACATTCAGCATCCACAGCGGAGAATACAACGGGACCTTCAACTCCTGTTGCAGAAAGTAAACCTCCTGAAGATAAGGGAAGCGCTGTAGGTGCACCAGATAGAGAGGAGATCTATCATATTGACGGAACCAGAGTTACTAAAGAGGTGTGGTTGGAGACTCGTAGAATAGCAGAGGAAGAAAGAAGGCGAGAAGAAGAGAGGAGAAGAGAGGAAGAAGCTAAAGCAGAGGAAGAACGCATAAAGAAAGCTGTTGAATTTTGGACTATAACCATGGCTGGTAGAGAAAAGGAGGGCGAGAATGAACATGGGAATCACCGGGAGGAAGAAGGAGAAAATAATCAACCCAGTAATACTGTGGCTACATTAGAATTCCCTATCCTCTAGATACCTGGAGCATCTCCTATGAAGAATATCTCACCATTAGTTCTCCCGAATTTTCATGGTAAGTCCTCTGAGGATCCTGATGAGTTTATTTTTTAGTTTGATATCCTCTGTCGCAGCTATGATTACACCTGTAGTGCTCAGAAGCTGAAGTTATTCCCAGCCACCTTGAAAAGAAAATCTCTGTGCTGGTTCATGAGTCTGGGTCGTGAGACCATTACTATTTGGGACCAAATGAAAAAAACCTTTCTTTCTAAGTACCAATAATATTGTAGAAATAGAGATAGAAAGGAGGAGTTGTTTAAAATGGTTCAGAAGGATGAAGAAAGTTTGGAAGACTTTGTGTAAATATTGATGTACAACTTACAAAGATCTGGTCATGTTGATATTTCCAAGGATGTGCTCAAGATTATCTTACTAAGAGGAATTAGAGAAGATTGCCTTGATATGTTGAATTTGCTGGGAAAAGGGGATATCTCGAATGAACCTTTTGAAAAGATTGTTGAATTATGTCGAAGGTACTCTAGGGGATCTTCCAGAACCAACAAACGAGACAAAGACCGAGACCAAGATGTCTTCACTAGGACTCAAAAGTTAGCCAGTGGAGGGGCCACTCAAGCAGAAATAGGCAACTTATTGGAGAATTTTAAAATAGACATGATGAGCTCCATTTCCTCAAATTTGGATGTCATGAGGGAAAAATAGAAACAAGTGGTAGAAGATATTACACTTGGGGTATTCTGTCCTAAATGTAGGAAGAAGCCTCCACTGAAGGAATGCCCATTGGAAAAAGCAGAGGTATGTAGGATATGTGAACTCGAGCATGCTACAAAGGAGTGTCCATCATTACCTAAGGTCAAAGCAGTCCTGCAGGCATCTATTCTAGATGTAGAGCCAGCATACTTTATGGCACAGAAGAAACCATGGCAGCCTAGAAACCAAGGTATGAATCCAGATCCAACATTTTTTCTGCATAATATGAATGGAATGAACAATATGCATAATATGAATACACAATTCCCTTCACATTATTCCAGCAACTAGTGGCATCCATCTCAGAATCCAATGCAAAATCCTAATTCATGGACACCATGGCCATAGTAGTCGAGCCCAGCTCCTTGGAATTCCAACTGGAGAAACTCTTACCAAGGAAATAACTTTCCCCATCACCAGAATTAGTATCAACAATACCCTCCTCAATAGTATCAGCATCAGCAGTATCAACAACCACAGCTCCCTTTCCAAAATAATTCCGCACCTATGAATGCACCACTTCGACCACAGCTACCTGCACAACCTAACCCCAACCCAAACAATAAAGCAGTCCATCAATTTGAGATTGTCAACATGCATACGTATTCCATTACTCAGATTCCCTGTAATGATATACAATTACAATCAGGGAGGGTAGTGGAACCTATTATCACTGAGGATGTGTCACCCCCAGTGATTGAAACTGGAGTAAATCAGCACTATGAGAACATGGTTAATTCAGCAAGCCCCATTATTGAGGATGTTGATACTCCTACTGAAGCAACAACTAAAACTAAGAAAGCAACACACGATGTGTCACAGACTACACAGTTGAATAGAGAACTACCATACCCTGAACGATTGCAACTGCAAAAAACAGTGGAACAGCCCCGATTTGATCTCGTGGGAGAGTTGAAAAATTTGTATGTTAAAATTCCACTGTTACAAGCCCTCCACGATGTGCCCATTTATGCTAAGACGGTTAAAGATTTGTGTGTCAAGAAACCAGGAAGAAGGCCCAGGGATCCCCCCACTATCCATGTGTTGGGAAAGCTTTCATAATTAATAATGGGGAAGGCCCCTATGGCAAAGTATGATGACCCTGGGAACCCGACTGTTACAGTTCACATAGGGAACACACAAATTCCAAATGTCTTGGTGGATTTAGGTGCAGCTATTAACATTATGACCATAGAAACTGTGAAGAAATTGGGACTCACTAATCTTCGGCCAACCCTTATCGTTTTGGAACTTGCTGATAGATCAACGATCAAGCCTGAAGAGATCCTAGATGACATCGTGATCTCAGTTGACTAGTGGGAATACCCTGCGGATTTCTTGGTGTTACAGCCGAAATACCAGTTGGGGGGACACCCACTGATCCTAGGAAGGCCGTGGTTGGCCACAACAGATGCTTGTATTAGCTGTCGGTCAGGATCTATGACCATTTCAGATGGAACTGAGATCAAGAGCCTAACCCTGTACCCTCCATCTTGACCAAGCACAGAAGCTGAGATTTCATTATGGGAAGATTTGGAGGAGGAAGAGGGCATGCAACCACTACTAACCATAGGGAGAGCCTTAATGTTTAAAGATGAAACAGAGGATGATGCCATTAATAGTTTCATTAGTGAGCCCACGTCAGTCAATCAAAGTGTCTATCAGATCTTGGATAGTACTCTAGCTACAACAGAACAAGAAAATATTACAGAAGAAACTCTAATCGGTGATGACAGTATAATTCCAGTACTTAAGAATTTGAAAAGTGTTCCAGTAGAAATTGGGCCAGGAAAAACATTGAATATCAATCCTAATCTGGAACCTGATGAGCAGGAACAGCTAGTCACTCTGCTGAAATAGCGTAAGAGAGCTTTCGCTTGGGAGTACATAGACATGAAAGGAATTCCTTCTCATCTATGCACCCTATTGGCTGCTTTCTAGACAGACCCGGGTTTTCAAGATGCGCAGCAACAAACACCCCTTTGGCGCACTGGCCCTTTCGGAAACAAGCTACGCAGCAGCTTGAAGTCTCACCCGAAGTGGCTATGGGGGGGCTAAGGAATCAGGTTTCCTTAACCTAAGTGGTGTGGAGTCTACAGTCTTCTCTCTTCCCCTCTCGGAGGTAACCCCTGAACAGAGCGTCACTCTTTCACAGGTCTCCCAGCGCTACAATGCTGGAACTCACTCTTCTCGGCCAAGCTGAGCGATAGCTCCGCTCCTGCGCACGAGTCTCTTACCCGCTATTCCCTGATACACTATGTACCGTCTCTGCCCTTGCGCCACAGCGCAGTAACACACTCCTTTAACGCTGCGACGACAGTGATCTTACAAACTCCTTCGACAATGCACAAGTACAACTTCTAAGGGAGCTTCCAGGATTTACTTTACATAATCATTCATAAAGATAGCGAAACATCCATAGAAACATAGACAGTAAAGCAAATATATGCAATCACATAAAGCATCACCACAACAACAAGATTTATGTGGTTCACCTCCAGGAGGGAAGCTACGTCCACGGGAACTGTGTTTTATATTATCTTGAGATGGGGATAACACAATTCCGCTGCGCACACAGCTGTAGCCTTAGATCTTTCTGGGAAACTCCACGCACATAGCTAGGAGCCCTTCTCTTAGATCTATTCTCTTCTTCTACAGATATTACTATAACAAAGACATACAATTACATTCCCCTCTCAATCCTCTTGCGACTGGTCGATACATGCAATGGCCCTTACGCCAAGCGGTCTTCCTGCGAGATCGCGGCCTTCTTACATGCACAAATTGATCATTAACAGCTTACAAAATACAACAATACAAATGACTCAGACATCAACTTAGACTATCTGTGTAACTTAGTAACCATCTAACTCTTTAACCTTCTAACCTCTTTCCCTTTTCACTTACACATATATATACGTGGCCCTGAGGGTCGCACCTTTACAAAACTATGGGCCTTTCCCAACAGTGATCCCCAAAAAACCTAACCGCGGACACGGCTAGGTGTACTGCAGGCGCCTCTTGCAGTCACGTCGTAGCTTCTTGCAGGATCCGCGATTTCCGGTGCAGATCGCGGGTATGGGCGCCGCTTCATCGTTCTTTGCTCCTTGTCCTTCGCCTTCAATGCTTTGGCCCGTTGCTCTTCCTTGGTCTAAGCAACCATAACTTCCTGTACTTTGCCTTAATGAGGGTAGCTGAGCCCTCTATTCCGCCGCTTCATTTACTGTGGTGGTTGAGCTTTCTACTCGGCCACCTTATTTACTCTTTCCTTTGACTTGTGCGTGCGAGCTCCACGATTTCCGGCCCGTAATCTGCGGTGAGCTCGTCCATCTGGCGCCGTACCACGCACTATTCATTTCTGCCCAAAAATGGTGCTTTTACTCAAAATTAGCACTTTTCCTTCAAAACTTAGTGCTTTTTCCCCAAAACTGGCAGCTTTGCCATAGCTGCGGCCTATGCTCCAACACACCCATCACATTTATATTAAGAGTGACTCCAGGCCTGTATGTCAACCACAACGAAGGATGAAACCGAACCTGAGAGACATGGTGAAAGAAGAAATCCAAAAACTTTTGGAAGCAGGATTCATATATCCAATTTCAGACAATGAGTGGGTTTCTCCACTTGTGATTGTGCCAAAGAAGAATGGGAAATGGAGGGTCTGCGTGGATTACAGAGAATTGAATAAAGCAACGCAGAAGGACCATTTCCCCTTACCTTTCATCGATCAGGTCCTTGATACCTTGTTTGGGAAAAAGTATTTCTCCTTTCTGGATGGCTTTAGTGGATATAACCAAATCCAGATTGCTCCAGAAGATCAAGACAAAACCACTTTCACTTGCCCTTGGGGGACTTTTGCATACCAAGTACTTCCTTTTGGGTTGTGCAACGCACTAGCTACATTTCAGAGAGCAGTGATTGGAATCTTTTCAGAAATGGTGAATGATTGCATGGAAATATTTATGGATGACTTTACTCCATATGATGATAGTTATGAAGAAGCACTGAAGAACTTAGAAAAGGTCTTGAAATGCTGTGAACAAAGTCAGCTCTCTTTGAGCACTGAAAAGTGCCACATGATGATGAGTGAAGGCATAGTGCTGGGGCACTTCATCTCTTCTGATGGTATCCAAGTAGATCCATCCAAAATCAAGGTAATTGAAAATATACCAACTCCTGGGACACAGAAGGATGTACGTAGCTTCTTGGGGCATGCTGGCTATTACAGAAGTTTCATAGAATTTTTTTCCAAACTAGCTTTTCCTTTGTTCACTTTGTTGATGAAGGATGCATAGTTTGTCTGGAATGATGCATTCCAAACAACGTTTACTGAGCTAAAGAAAAGGCTTTCTACAACACCCATCTTACGAGGACCCAATTGGGCTCTGCCTTTTCACATTTCTTCAGATGCTTCAGACACTTCCATTGGAGCAGTTTTGGGACAGCAGGAAGGTAGTGCTCCTTATACCATTTACTACATTAGTAAAAATTTGTCTCCTACTGAGCTAAATTATACTGTCACAGAAAAAGAATTTCTTGCCATTGTTTATGCCATCAAAAAATTTAGACAGTATATTACAGGATATTCTACTTTTGTGCACACTGATAATTTTGCTATCAAGTATTTAATGAATAAACCAATCACGAATGCTAGAGTTACTAGATGGTTGTTACTGTTACAGGAACTTGATATCACAATTATTGATAGACCAGGAAAGGAAAATGTTGTTGCATATTTTTTATCTCGACTTACTAACAGTGATGATAATTTACGAGTTGAAGATTCCTTCCCTGACAAACATTTGTTTGCAGTACCAGCTCATTCCCCATGGTATGCAGATATTGCTAACTTTTTTGCTGCAGGTAAGCTTCCAGCACATCTGTCAAAGAGAGAAAAAAGGAAGATCATACAACAAAGTGCTAGGTACTACTTGATTGATGGCCATCTTTTCTACACAGGGTTTGATTTAGAAATCAGAATATGTGTTAGAGAAGATGAAATCTTTAGCATTCTTAAAGCTTTCCATGATGAACCCTGTGGAGGACATTTTGCTGACAAAAGGATAGGTCATAAAGTTTTGAGAATGGGTTATTTCTGGCCTACATTGTTCAGGGATGCGAAGAAGTATGTTCAGGCATGTGATAGCTGCCAAAGGATGGGCCAACCCAATAGATTAGATGAGATGCCTTTGCAGCCACATCTTTTGGTTGAACCATTTGATAGGTGGGCTCTAGATTTTGTAGGGCCTATCAACCCTCCCTCAAAGCAGAAAGTTCACATCTTGGTTTGCACAGATTACAAGACCAAATGGGTAGAAGCTGTAGCCTTGGTCAAGGCCAAGGATCAAGCTATGATTGATTTCTTGTATGAAGAGATTTTTACTTGGTTCAGAGTACCTAAGGATATCATTACGGATGGTGGACCACAGTTTGTGTCTCACAAGATGGAATCACTGTTACAGAAATTTCATATTCAGCACAGAATAACCTCGCCATATCATCCACAGGACAATGGCCAAGTGGAGAGCACAAACAAGGTGATCAAGGCCATTCTGACAAAAATAGTGAAGAGCCATCGTAAAGATTGGGCTGAAAGGCTTCCAGAGGCACTATGGGCCTATCGTAATACGTGGCATAACACCACTGGTTTTTCCCCATATGAGCTAGTGTATGGCAAAAACGTTGTTTTTCCAATTGAATTTGAAATCAGAACCTTGAAAACAGCTGTGGAAGCAAACCTGGATTTATCAAAGGCACAGAGGAATCGACTAAATCAGCTCAATGAATTGGATGAGAAGCGCACAACTGCAGTACATCATACAGCTTTAATCCAACAACAGGGCTCTAAATGGCATGACAGATTTATAAAAAAAAGGGTCTTCTAGGAAGGAGACTGGGCCATGTTGTATGATTCACGGTTTAAGAGGGACTTTAAAGGAAAATTGCACACCCGTTGCTTGGGACCCTATGAGATAGATCAGGTATTTGATAATGGAACAGTCCGGTTGATCACCATTGACGAGAACAAAGCACCATTATTCGCAAATGGTCATCGGCTGTGACTGTATCACAAGCTGATCTCAAGAGAGGCTTTTATTTCACAAGTTGCAGCTGATCCAGAGTATCAGTTAACGTCAGGGCAGGGATCTTCCTTAAACCCTGTGAATTCCTAAAAGTTGCAATTTCCACACATATTTTTGTACATAAATAATTGGTTTTTCTTTCATTCTGTATTTTATCTATTTTTGCACTTGATCTATTTGTTTTGAAGAACTGTGTGCAGGAACTAATTGGAAGAGCAGCAGCCGTGACTGGGCCAGATGACTGCAGACACCCCACATTTGTTCTTGATCTAATAAATCTCTTTGAAAATATGGATAATTCGTAGTCTTTCACAGATAGCTAAAAATTTCTTCTAATTCACTCTGACGCAGCTGCGACTCCGCCACTTTTTCCCATTCAGCCAAATTCCGCAGCTGCGACTCCGCTATTTCCGCTCACCTTTCTAAGTTGGCAGCTGCTACTCCGCTATTTCCGCTCACCTTTCTAAGTTGGCAACTTCTACTCCGCTATTTCCATTTCATTTTTACTCCTTTCCAACAGCTGCGACTCCGCTACCTTTGTCCATTCCGCTAAACCTAGCAGTTGCGACTCCGCTATCCTTGATTATTCTGCTAAGTCTAGCAGCTGTGACTCCACCAGTTTGTCTGCTCTCCGATTAATGATGCCAATAATGATGTGATTAGGCGTCAGTTTTGTCGCTCGCTCCACAAGATCCAATCATGGTTTTCCACAAAGGAATATTTCGAGTGCTTTGAGTAGCTGTCATCCCAAGTGGTAGTGGCCACATCACTTCAGCACATGTGCATTCATACCCGCGAGGACGACAGTCGACTGTAATGATTAATCCATGGCTCAAACTCATAAACGCAAAGGTACGGATTGCATCTTTTACATGATTTGGCAAAAAAATTAAATACGGTAATAACGATTATGTACTGTCGCAACCTCGATTAACGAACCCATGCGAATTAACCTCTAGGGACTATGTCAAGGTAAAAGTTGTAATTATTTTCCGTCACCTTACCTGATTTTACACCTGTTACTCCTATTCTTCCAACTTCATCATTTCAATGGAATGTTCATACTGGCGCAGACTTGCCTAAGACCTGATTTTTGAACCCATAACGACCCTTTGCATGTTCATGAAGCTTCAACCTCCACGTCCAGACTGGAGATTGTTGTGTTGTTCTAAACTTTGACGGGGGATTAAAATGGGAAACCTAGTCCGACATGAGCCAGTAAATACAGAAGCTGTACGTGCCAATGCAACAGTCTTTAATATTTTTACAGCAGCAGGTTGGATGGCATACTTTGAATGGTTGAACAGTTTCCACACAGAAACCGTATTGCAATTTTACCTCAACCTAACTGATACTCACTTCGAGGTCAAGGGACTACGTGTGGATGTTACAGAAGAAATAATAGCCGAAGTTACTGGCTTACCCCTGGTTGGAAAGAAGTTATTTGGACGGAAGGCACATAATGCAAATGCGGTATGGGAATTTTTGGCAGTTGGCGAGCAGTTTATTCCAAAGCGCCGTGGGGTGGATCTGGCATCTTTACCACCACCCTAGAATCAAGTGGCAATCTTTGTGAAAAGATATATTTCTTGTGGAGGTAGGTACCAAGTTATTTCCTTCTCTGAACTTCCCTTCCTGTCTCATTTACGCCATGGTAATTTGGTGAATATACCATTCTATCTGCTCAAAGCCCTACAAACCATGGCTGGATATGCAAGAACCACCCAACACCCATTTTCCTCTCTTACTAATCATGGCTAAATTAAATTACTGGTCCTAAGAGCCATTGTAAATCATAATTTAACCTGGGAGCAATTTTTGGCTAGAGATATAGATATTCCCATTTTGAACCCCAAATTGTCTGCTGCTATGCAGGAACCTTCCAGGGAAGAACCTCAAATCGAAAATCTCCTGCTTGAAAATGAATTATTAAAAGAGGAGGTGCAGATATTGCGAAATGAGATGGAAAGATGGAAGGGAGTAGTTGGAAAACAAGCAGATAAAAATTTGAACACATTAGCAAATGCTGCAAACTTATTGGAAAATCCATCTTTTGCATTTGAAAATGAGAAGTATGGGGAGACTGTTTGTCGAGAGTGTGGAGATATATTTTCTGCAGCAGGACACAGATTTGTTGTGTTGGGACTTGCATCACAAAAGCAGGTACAGATAGAGGAGGTGGAAGAAGGAATGCCAGAAATCGAATTGATGGGGGAAAATGAGCCAAGAATTGAGGAGATCCCTGATTTGAATTTAGGAGATGAAACAGTACAGTCCCAGCCATCAGGGGATACCAAGCTTCTTCGGGACCAATCTCATCAGTCAGAAAAACCTGATATAACCCAGAAACAATCTCAGCAGTTCAAAGAAATTGAGGAACATGGGACTGTTACACAAGAACCAGTACCCTTGAAAATGTTTAGTGAAGCTGCAACTCAAAAAGAAACATTTGATATCAAGGACCAGGAAGAAAACACTGTTACACAAGAACTAGCATCCCTAAAACCCATGGCTGAGACTGCACTACATGCACAGACCACTGCAACCCCAATAGAGGATGAAAATGTCACAGTGCCAAAGCAAGATAAGGAAGTCATATATCTTGACTCTGACGATGAAAAGGAGGTAGAAGACAGAAGAATTCAATGGCTGGAGAAGAAGGTTCTCTGGTTAAATCTCGAGTTGGATAAATGGCTCAAGTGGATTGAACAGTTCATAACAGGTATGATATCTCTCCAGGAACATAGGAATGTCATTAAGGGACTGAGAGAAAAGTGGGCTGAGGAGTTATTCTTCCAGAAACTCTGGTGGGAGAAACTTCAAGAAAAATTGGAAGGATTGAAGAAACTTAAGTCCCTACAACAAGAAAAAGACAAAATGTACACTCTTTCCATAGAATTGTTGAGTTGCAGGGATCCATCCCCCTCTCACCCTATCTTTCTCCATGAGCAGACAACTTTATTTCAATTAAGAGCTCTCAAGCAAGGGAGATCATTTGATTTGGCAACAACTACTCAGTTTTTGGAGACTTTTCTGAAGAGTGATTTCGAGGATCAGCATTTGTTATGTGAATTTTATTTACATGACAGGGTTTGTTATATTGACTTTCCATCTAATCCTTTACCTGTTCTAGGGGATGTTCAGCTGAGGGCATTTGCCTCCTTTGTCATTAACCATGTAAGATGGAGAGATGCTTTCCAAACCATCCTCAGGAATGAGGAGAATTCTACTCTCTGGATTAGGGGGGAACCTCAGAATCCACTAGCATTCATGGCAAATCATGCTAAATCCCTTAGGGTTCCCTCAATTGCCTGATATTTTGAGAGCCTGTGAGATAAACTCCTTATCACATGTGTCCCAATGATTCTTAATATGCAACAGAATGCCCTGGAAGGTAGTGAATACAGATGGTTGTACTCTTCCTCATCTCTAAAGGAAATGGATTCATACGGCTTTGAAAATTTCAGGAAAGCTTTGACAAGGATTCCTAGATATGTGCAGTGAATGAAAAGGTGTGGGTCTTGGTGGATTGGTTTAAGATTCAAATTCCCTCTCATTTGGTTGCCTGTGAGCAATTCTTACAAAAAAAGCTATGCTTTGACATTAGAAGAAGAAGAGTTGTGGTGGGAGCATTGGATATCCTGCTATGGGTTTGTGCCTCGAGGGGAGGCACCAGAACTTGCCTATAATCTTACAAATCTCCACAGATTCCACTCAGACTCAAATTCGGACTAGAGGAGGTTGTTTCATGAGGACATGCAATCGGATAGTTGGGGGGAGATGTTGGGTCTAGGAAATGTCCCTTTTTGGCCATCCTTATTACATCATTTTGCCTTGATTTCATCCTACTTTTATAAGCTATATCCATGTCTTTTTCCAGACCAATCAATAATATAAACAGGTATAATTTGTTATTGCTTTATTTATTTTATGCCTAAGATTGTTAAAGATTATGGATCTTAGTCCTTGGTTTATACTGATCTGTGTGATTTCATTTAGCCAAGGTCTAAAGCGTAGGTGTATCAGCCAAGTGGCACCAGCTGTTACTCTTCAAAGCACCAACTCCTTATACTCCAAGGAATAGCGCATCCTCCACGCAAGCTGTAATAGATTCCACTGAATCAGAGCCTAGCTGTGACAGACAGGTTGCATTCCAGTTGCTGAGTCTGTTGATCCATTAATTATCAGAGCAACAACATCCTTCACAATTAACAGCCTTGTTTAATACGGCTGTATCAGTTAGTTGTAACTCCACAGCATGAAGATCATAGATCTTCATTGCTGCACGATTTTAGTGGATTTGAAACTGTATTTTCCTTGTATAAATTCCAGAAGGCTCTCGTAGCCTGGGGTTGGACAATTACCATTTTACATAAGTTGTAACAGAGCACTACGATTTTCCATCATTAATATGAGAGCAGAGTTCTTCATTTTTGTGTCTTAATTTGTTGTGACTCTCGGCGTCTTTGTTAGAAGGCCAGGGCCCACCTTCTCATAGAGATAGCCGGTTTAAGTAGGTAGAGTAGTTTAGTTTTACTTTTGTTGTGTGGTGTGGAATTATTACAGATATTATTGGTAGCTGCAACAAAGAATTAGCTTTCCTTTTGGTAGTTTATAATTGCATCTTGAATAGATGTAGCAGATTGGTGTGACAGTCGACTGTGTAGGATAATTTATTTAATTGCATGTGTGTTTTAATCAGCTGTGACAACCAAGCTCAGTTCCAATATCTTTCAGTTGTTTATGCTTTCTAGGACTTCCAGTAATTATCAGTTTAGGGTTCAAGCTTGTATTTTAATTCTGGTTGTTGTTGTATCTTCAATTGCATTCATAGATTAGACAGATAATGGTAGAGTTACAGTAGCCACTAGATAGATCATTTTGGTAAAGATTGAATACTGTAGTTTGATAATTATAGGATTTAACTTCTTGCAAAAGAAGTCTAGTTCCATTTCATTATTAGATCATTAACTTGTTGGGTTGATTTCTATAGGAGGGTTGTTGGACTTTGGATTCTTAGATGTATGAATTAAATTAGTTTTATTATGGAATGAGTTGGTTGAGCATATAGGTAGGGTCATTAGTTACAATTAGTAAATCAACTGCTTGATCTGTTTATGCATAGATTGTGCTTATTGCCTTTGAAATAAAAGACCTTCCTAGGTTTGACAATTTATATTGACCATCCTGTATGTTAGCTTTAATTAACTGACATATAGGGTGACCAACATTTTGGCGTCGTTTCCAGGGATGGTAATAGATAGACAGAACCCTAACTTGCAAACGAACCATCCTTGTTCTATTTGCGGGGTCTATGGCCATTACTCACACGCTTTCCCACATTTGGAGCGGGCTCGACAACTCTAGACTGATGATGCCCACCGCCAAGGGCACGCGGTGACTCAGGCGCCACCTAACCCCCCACCACCTCAAACTCAACCCTTGGTGTTACAAAACCCTTTTACCAACCCAAGGAGTGGTGAACACTCAACCGTTAGCTCCCCCTCAAGGAAGCGCGCCTCTGCAACAGCAAATCACTTATGCAGCTCCTGATCAACCCATTCTAGACTAAGGTACCCATCACTTGTTAATGATGTCATCTGCCGATGTCAACCTTCAAACCCGTTAGAACCAATATGGCTCCACCACTGAAGCCTCTCCCACCGACAAAAACACCAACGCTCTTCCCACCAATCAGTTGTTACAAATACCTCCGGACCCATTAGATGGCGCCCCAAAAGCCCCTCGCTTCCCACTTCGACGCATCAACAATAACCCCAATGCTTGCACTGCGTCTAATTACAACATTGTAGATGATTTAGCTCAGTCCCCCGCAGCCATGTCTGTGTTAGAGGTCTTAAAAAACTATCCTACACAGCACAAGACTTTGTTATCAGCCATTGGTGCTATCGACTAACTAATTCATGAATGATGGCCTTTGATTCGGACCAATCCGAACCACGCCTGCCTTCCACATTAGCGTTCCAAGTTTTTGTATCCATTTTGAATCTTGTCATCCATCGGTGCATCATCGATGAGGGTGCGTCTACATGCGTTATGTCCACATTCGTTTGGCAGAAGTTGGGATCCCCTACTCTCCAGTCATCTACCACTGCATTGCGATCCTACGACGGCCGTTTGGCTCAACCCCAAGGTCTCTTAGCTAATGTCCCTGTCCAGTTGGCTGGAAAAACAGTGCTTATTAACATAGAGGTCATCAACGCCCAACTTGATTATAAAATCTTACTTGGATGCAGTTACATGTATGCCATGCGGGCAGTTTCCTCATCTGTTTTTCGTACCATGATGTTCCCCCATGAAGGACGAGTGGTCAAGATTGATCAACTCACCTATTACGACCCCAATGCCCCCGCTGCACCCAAAAACTTTCTCCCCATAGTTGAACAACCTATTTCCAGTGCATCTATCTCGTTAGTTTCTTCAGTGGGACCCAGAGTCTACTCAGATACACCGATGACTTCCACATTCCAATCCATTCCACCCCCATCACCAGTGACCGAAATATCTGACTTATGTACCCTCTCCCACAATACACAAACACCCAACCATCAACCGCCCTTGCTACCCCAACCACCATTGGTACCCAGTTATATTGGTGTTACACCCATCCATACAATCCCCTTCCTATTCCCTTCTTCGTGAGTACTAAGTGCCCCGGTTATGGCCACTCTCAGCCTCCCCGGGTTAACTTTAGGACTACCTGTGTGGTATCTCACACCTCCCGTTTCCCCTTCGACACCAAATTTCGTCCTACAACTGGTGCAACCCATCACCACTACTAGTCAACCACTTCCCGATGTCACTACTCCTTACTCATCCACCAATCCCCCCCCTCTTATTAGGCACACTGGGAGCAGAGGCCCACAACCGTACACCGCTCTACCCCTACCCAAAACGGTTAAAAACCCCCCCGCGTTTCGCACTCCTCCCAAATTCTCTTTGTGTGATGAGTTGGGCCATGCTACCCATCAATGTCCACAATTACCCGCCTTACAAGAGCACATGCAAATGCTTGACGACAACCCCAACATCCTGGTTGTCCAACTCAACCCTACCCCTAAGCGTCGCGATAAATCACTGTGTACCAATCGCCCTTGTGCCATATGCGGTATTTACGGCCATTACTCACATCACTGTCCTGATCTCCCATATTACAGAGCCGCTATCTATGAGATGAACAACTTGGACCTCGAGACGTCTCCCCCCACCATTGAAGAGATCCACCCCCCAGAATCTCCACCAACAGGAGAGGTCAATACCATTTATATGATCTCTACTACTAGTGATCCCTCGTCAACCGATTTGACGACAGCCAGTTTCCACAATGATGAGGAGATTATCGAGGCTCTTACCGCACCTGATTACCCTTGGGAGGATATGCACCATCGTTCCTATTTCCTCCCAGAGGAGTCCTCCCCCACCACAGCCACCCAATTTTTGGTTGAGTCCAAAGATTTCCTCCCCACAAAAGTCAACTGGTTTAAAGAATGCATACCCGCTCCTGATGCCTTCGAGGAAGGTAACATGGCCAATATATCACCCACAATCCACATTGATATCTCTTCCCCAGTCGGTGCTCCTGAACTCATTACGTTAGGAGCCTCCTGCACTAAGTATGAGATCAAAGAGTACAAAAAACTTTTTCAGGAGTTCCACGATGTCTTTTCCTGGTCCTACACCGAAATTCCTGGTCTTGACCCCGCTATCATAGAGCACCACATTGACACGTGGCCAGATGTGCCCCCGTTCGCCAAAAACAGTGCCCCATTCACCCATCAAAGCTCCCCGCCGTTAAAGCAGAGATTGAGAAACTTCGTGCAGCAGGTTTCATTTATCCTATTGCATACACTACTTGTGTTTCTAACCCCATCCCTGTTAACAAGAAACAAGGCACCATGAGAGTATGTACTGACTTCCGCGATTTAAACCGAGCATGTCCCAAAGACAACTTCCCCACGCCATTTATTGACCAACTCATCGATGCGTGTGCGGGGCATGAAGTCCTATCCTTCATGGACGGTTTCTCTAGATACAACCAAATTCAGATCTGCAAAGAAGATCAATACAAGACTTCCTTCACCACCCCATGGGGCACCTTTACTTATTGTGTCATGCCTTTCGGACTTACAAATGCTGGCGCCACCTTCCAGCGGGCCATGACCTATTGTTTTCAAGACTTGGTTCATAACCTATTAGTCTATCTTGACGATTTCACAGCACATCCCAAATGGGCTGAAGCCATACCCACCTTCAACTGTAAAGCTGGCACTGCTACCCATTTCTTTTTTAACCATGTTATTACACGATTCGGGGTCCCAAAACAGCTTGTCTCAGACCATGGTTCACATTTTGAAGATGCCATTTGGCGTGAGTTGTCAACTCTCCTTAAGTTCAAACATCAGTATGCCTTTGCTTACTACCCCCAAGGGAACGGCCAGGTTGAGGCCATTAACAAAATTTTGAAAACAATCCTCCAACACACCATTGACCGACATAAGTCCAATTGGCATCACATGCTTTTCCCCGCATTATGGGATTACCGTACATCAACTAAGACTGCCACCGGTTTCACCCCTTTTCACTTAGTTCACAGTGTCGAATCTATCCTCCCCATCGAGTGTCATATCCCCGCGCTACACATTGCTATTGAACTTCTCCTCAACACCTCCCCACTTGAACAACGCCTACTGTTATTAGAACAAGCTGATGAGGACCGTCACACAACCCTCCAAACCATTGAAGCTGCCAAGAACCGCTCCAAAGCTGGTTATGACAAACATGTCCACCCACGAGCTTTCCGTGAAGGAGATCTAGTCCTCGTTTACGAGCAAGGCCATGACAAGAAAGGTAAAGGGAAGTTTGAATCCATGTGGCAAGGTCCTTACATAGTGCATATCTACCTTGGACATGGGGCATATATTTTAACTGACCCAGAAAGCCACCCCTTGCGCAACCCCTGTAATGGGTTGTATCTTAAACGCTTTTATCCTTAACAATCCCGCGGACCCGTTGGTCCGTATTGTACAATTTGCTTTCCTTTTGTTTTCCACTTTTTTAACACAACCTTACATTCATCATTTTTGCATGATCACAGATGGACCATCTTCCACCTTATTACATTGGCTTCCCCGATGGAGCAAGCCCCTGGTCTCAAAACCTGGCCTCTGCAGCTTGGGTCTTATATTCCCCTTCACATGAGTTGATTCACCTTGACAGAATGTGCATAGCCGCTGCTACCAATAACCAGGTTAAGTATGATGCTATGACCGGTATCCTAACTACTGCCCTTGAGATGGGTATACGTCACCTTCATGTGTTCCTTGACTCCCAGCTGCTTGTCTCCCAGCTCAACAACTGCTACCAGGTGGGTGATCCTTGCCTCTTTAAAAAATTCCTACGCACAAAACAACTAAGCCGACAGTTTGAATCCATAACGTTCACTCATGTCCCAAGAGCTTAGAATAGTGTCGCGGATCAAATGGCTAACAACATCCTCGACTGGCATATCAATCACACCATGTAAATCATCCATTATGCATAATCATCACATTAAAAACATAAAAATCCCAAAAAGACTGCATCTACAACAATGGGCATCCACATGCCTATCATAAAAAACCATACAGGGGCATCCACGTGCCTATCATAACACCTCATTTGCATCCACGTGCAATAAAATAACACAAGACAATACAAGCGCATCCATGTGCGTACACCAAAATAATCACCGCAAAAAATGCATCCATGTGCATATATATATAAATATATCATCATCATATACATGTCATGAGTGTCCCAGCACTCAACTATGCAAAAAATATACATCAAGGAGCCCCAACAACATCCCTATCATAAAATACATGTCGTATATACAAAAAATCCCGAATGCCATATGCATCGAGGGGGAGTCCCCAACACTCCCTAATGAGAGTCATATCCCCCATATGAACCCTCCTCACCAGCCTCCTCTGCTGCGGACTTCTCCTCTCCTTGCTCCTCCTTAGGATCCTCCTCTGGATCCTCCTCATCCCCTTGTCGCTCCTGACCCCTCCTCTCCTCGACCATAAATACCACCTGAATCAAGATAGACTTCCAATCCTGCAAAGCCTCATGACAGGCCTCGAATACATCCTGATCCAGCTCCCTCCACCCCTCGTCGGAGACCCCAACCAGTAGTCGGTCAAAGGTAGCTTGCAACGCCTCCAAAGTCCCCTCCGCATCTCATCCTTGTACCTCCCCCCGATCTGGCAAGGCTGGCACTGCTATATGCCCCCGACGCTCCCTATGCCCTGGTGGTGGCAGCAGTCCCACATCTGCATCAAACCAAATCGCAACTAGTCAGAATCATCATATATCTCTAACATCAAAACATCCAATATAAAACAATAAAAAAGCTAGATACATACCATCTGGGCCCCAAGCCTGCCCTGGGGGTCATGGTGCCTACGGATCTCGCTGGTAGTCCATACCACTGTATGGATAGTCATCAAATGTTAGCGGCAGCTGCAACCACTACAAATAGAGCTCCTTCGTGAAGTACTGCCCCACCTCTCCCCCACCACGCCAACACATCATCTCACCCCACCGCACCATCCACGACTCCCTCAAACCCCCAGCCTGGACCGGCACTCACGGTCGCAGTGTCGGAACCCGCTCCATGAAGAAAGAGCACAGAAACAACCTATAGCAGAAACCCTTGCCAGATACCTTCACTGAGCTCAGCTGCCGCTGAACACAGGTGAGGAACATCTAGCCCCAAGCAAAGTAGGTCCTCTGTAGTACCCTCTTGACCAGCTGCATCTGTCCCCCAGACACCCGGTTGGGCCCCTGCGACCCCAACGCGCAGACCACAGATGCTGCAATCGCCTGAACTGATGGATCCTCTATGTCACAAATCAATAGTGCATTCTTATGCACTACTGCCATAGGAAGGCAGTACCGATCCAGCATATCCTCCATGTCTACATCCGCGGACACCCATGGCTTAGTATCAGCCACCCTACCCAAACATGGTAGTCCCGTCAAAAAATATACGTCTGCTAGGGTGAGCTCCAGTCTCTCCCCCTGCACCATGAAGAACAGACTATTGGGCTCCCAGAAGCCCACCAACCTGTTCAGCAGTAGTGTTGTTGAATGCATCATTGGCACCTGTGCGAACTTCAATAGTCCGCACAACCCCAAGGTCCCCCGGACATGTCGGTCATCCCGTATGTAGTCCATCAGATCGTCAGGTATCTCCCGATCTCTCTAGAGTACTCTCGGCATCATGCCAATCCCACAATGAAAACTCATTAGAACATCATCAAATAAACCATCTCCCCCCCCTGGGTATGACTCCACAATCCCGATCTAGATCGCGGCTTTGGGGCCCAATGTCGCGATCCCAAATCGCGGCTATCGGGACTGCAGTTGCGATCGCATATTGCACCTGTGGGGGCCATAGCTGCGATCCCAGATTGTGGTTGTCTAGGCCACAGTCGCGATCGTGGATCGCGGCTGTCTAGGCAACAACCGCGGACGTGGATCGTGACTAGCCAGGCCATAGCCGCGATACCAAATCGCAGATGTGGAGGCCACAGTCGCAATCGCAGATCGTGGCCATCATCTTGAAACCCGCAATCCACACCCACATGGACCATACAACCCCCCCTGAGGACCCACTACCCACCCTAATCGAGAAAAAATTAAAGGTATGAGTTCCGTGAAATACCTGCAACTTGCGGAAATGAAATCGACCGGTCCAATCGCCCAGAAATGTCAAATCCGTTCTAGCCCACCACACTCTCCTGTCAAAGTCAACCACACAAATGACACTTGGCATTATGGATCCACTTACTATTTATAGACAATTAAATTTTCTTGATTTGGCCATTATGGATCCATACGGAGTCTGTTTTCCAAACCATTTCCACCACTGGAATCAGAACGACAAGACCTTCAGAATGGTCGACTCGATTTCTATTTTTCTCCGAACCCCTTTTTTTGGAATTTTTTCCATGCACGTTGCCATCTCGATTTGTGCGCCACATCGGCCATTGTCAATTTTTAGCATTCCTTATACCATTGGATTCAATTTTTCGAGCCCGTGATGATGCTTGAGATCATTCCTCGCTCTCTCCCCCAGATTTTTTGGGCATTTTTTACCAACTCCTAGTCATCTCGGTTTGCGTGCCACCTCAGTCGTTATACATTTTTGATACTTCTTATATCGCCGGATTCAGTTTTTCGAGCTCGTGATGACGCTTGAGATCATTTCTCGCTCTCACCAGGTACAATTCCAACATTGTGTCCCAACACCTTGCTACCTCGGTTTGCATGCCACATCGGCCTCCATCGAATTATTACACATTTATACATGATCCATTCACTCCAGTCATACTACAATTATTTCGTTATTTTGCCACCATTCATCATCCTGCAAGGAGGCCCACCAGTGTTCACCCCCAACCCTCGTTCTTGGTTCTCATCGATGTCCCTTGATTGAACACTCTCTCCTTGCTTGGACATTCCTTTTTTTTGGTATAATTTTATCCATTTTTCGGGCCGGACAATTCCTTTACAAAAAAGGCACTTAGGGAGTTTCTGTTAAGCTGTTTTCCGACTCCTAAAAGACTGAAAAGATCGTCGAGCAATCTTGCTTCCTTTCAATCTTGTTAAAGTACCTAAAAGGGCGTCTATCTGGTATAAGTTTAACCCTTTTCCGGACCTGGTAGACTAATGACGAAAAAGGAATACTCTAGTCACACCGGCAAGAAGAGTTCTTCATTGCATCCTTTTATGCTTTTTCGGGCCTTGGAGACTAACACACGAAAAAGAACCCACACGAAAAAGAACACCCCCCTGGAGTCTTCTTATTGCTTTCAAACTCTCTAAAATTGAAAGCAACCACGAGCATGCACCATCCTGGGCTCGTACAAATCCACATGATGGTACCATTCCATTATTTCAGAGTCTTCTTATTGCTTTCAGACTCCTTAAAATTGAAAGCAACCACAAGCACGAACTGTCCTGGGCTCATATAAATCCACATGACAGTACCATTTTGAGCACACTTCTTCCAGCTGCTTAAACCATGAAGAAGTCCCCACCAGTGCCTCTCGGCACTATGATCAATCATCTCGGCAGAACCCCCCATAAGGTCGCCTTTGTTCAGAGTATTCTGTGATATACCACCCTCAGAGTCTCCTACCATCCTACACCAACTTGAGTATCCCTCATTCTAGTCACCATCCCTGGTCCCTTCAAGTTATGATCTCCTTCCCACCAGTTAGTTTCATATGCTGTTGGATCATCCCCGCCATCATACTCTGAACAAAGGAAGTTTGAGTCCACCCACTCTATTTGCCCAGTTATTCCCCACCTCCACAGTATGTTAGTCCTAACATCAGTACTCTCACACTTTGGTTATCCACCTCATGCTCCTATCAAGGAAACATCATTGCCTTGCTAGTTGCAGGTCTCCCTCTGTCGACGACAGCCCATCTATTCCAGAGGATAGACCCAGAGGTCCTTGCATCTTGGACTCATCACCATCTGTGGTGAGTGCCTAAGGACCATTTTGAGTGGAGTCATCAATGCCTCTCCGAATGGTTGTTTCTCACTGTTCGACTTCAACACCTTGATCGCATCATTGAGATTCGTGCAGGGTATATATCCCTTCAGTTATTTTTCAAAGACCCCGGACTTCCCCTGACTCTGGCACATTGGTGAGTCACTTTGGAACACCCAGTTATATGTTCCCGTGGATATCCGGGTTGCGTTGGCGACAGTATTCGGAATCCATCCACTTATATGCTTCCTTGAGTACCCAGTTCAACTCCAGTTCAGTGTACCATTGAGGGTGTGACTCCCCGTAATTATGATCTTCCAATTCACCGGTTCCCCTAGTACCACACTCACCAACACTATTGTTATTCCAGTGTATCAATTCTTCAGCTCAGACATGGTCAGACCGAACGTATGTCCCAAATGTGTACAAATCCTTCCAGGTCAATCACTCAATCAGGGTAACTTCAGGGATGTATACACTAAAACTGATGACAGGACACGATGCAGTGCAACCATTTTTGTGATGACTGCGGCTGTCAGAAGGCCGTTAGAGCCATGAGTGGCCCAGTCAGGCAGCCGAAGCAAGTGGAGTAGCCTGGCGACAACGATAGGCAGGGTGGCAGGTAACCACACCAGTTTTGGGACCTTAGGGTTTTGGAGGCCTACACATTGTAAAGACATGACCTACGGGAAAGATCTATAAATGGGAACATTTTGTAAAGGGGAAGGGTTGAATACTCTTCATTGTTGAATCTTCTGAGGATGAATCTTTGTTGAACATCAAACTCTGTTGAGAGAAGATTGTAAAGGCTCTGCAAGCTGTGTGTGCAGAGGCCTATTGAGAGAGAAGAGAGTCTGCAGCTGAGTGTGCAGACTGGATCTGTTGTACCCTTCCCAAAATAATATAACAACAGTTCCTGTGGACATAACTCCCATCCTGGGGGTGAACCATGCTAAATTCTGTGTTGTGTGATTGCTTATATGTTTGCACTTGTTTATTTGCTTACAATGAATGCTTGAACTCCTACTTATCGGTTTATGTGTTTACTTTTATATGTATTCGCCATAGGATGAAGATGGGAATAATATGTTAAGTGTCGCATATGTGGATGAATGCTAGAGGCACAAGTATTTCTAAGTCTGTGAATGTATGAATTGGTTGGACAATCACTTAATAGACAAGGTCTATACAATGCGCAGCACCAGAAGTGCGCAGTATATTATGTTTTTCATATTGCATGAATCATAAGATAAATAATACGAGGTAACAGGGGATGCATAATATTTGTTAAGTACAGTTAATTGAAGTAGTTAAGTATCGAGGAGGAAGCGCAGCTATCAGTGGTGATGTCCTACTATTGAATAAGACATGAACCGCGTAGTCCCTGGATGCGCGAGTTGTGCAACATCCTAGCTCTTAGAAGTTTCAGTCCGCGGCGCAGGCACCACAGTGTGTTGCTCACCAGATTTGTTTAAAGTACTCATCACCTGGTTGTGGAAACCTGATTCTACAGCCCCCCATAACTTCGCCTTGGGTGAGACCTTAGTCTGCTTGCAGATTGTTGCCGAAAGGGTCGGTGAAAAGGGGTTTTGATGGTTCCTCGAACCGCTAAGAACCTGGGTCTACATTGGAAACCTCTAGAACAGTTAGTCAAGCCAACAAATGGTTATGTTTCCACTCTAAGAATCTGTGATGAGTTGTCATGCTTGAAAGAGTGGTGTGCGACGAAGACAAGATCCCGTTGACTGTAGAAAATTGGCATCCAGACAAGAAAGAGATTTGGGACTGGTGTGACAAGATAGAGAGAGACTTCGTAAGGAAGGAGAATAGACACCTGCATCTCTCTGACATCCAGTGGTTGAACAAATACCTGTGGAAAGACGTTCATGAATTTTTCTGGGTAAGTTTTCAAAATGAGTTGCATGAGTTTTTATCGAGGCTCGCAGAGCGAAAGAACTGTTTCCAGCCAGAAATACCTACCGAGTGGACTCCAGAGCTCATTCAGAGGCTTAAAGAAATAGATAGCCCAATCTCGAGAGCAGTTGACTTTTGGGTTGACACTACACTAGAGAGCTTCATGACGCAATTTGATGTGGACATGCTAAAGTCCTACAACGCAACAGAAGTAGATTTTTTCAAGGGGTTCAGAGGTAAGTACCTGAACAATTTGAGTTTATACATTAAAATGCTTTTATTGAGAAAGGCGTTTTAAGAATGCAGTAAAAAGTATACACAAATTTTGCAATCTGTAATGGTCAATAGCATTTATAGTGAGTCTGACGAAGAGACACATAATTTGAGGAGTGGAAAAAGATATAAATACACTCCTAAGAAGACTTCCAGTGAACATGGACTACGCTCAGAACCCTGTGCAGAACCCTACACCACCTAGACGAAGGATGACTGATGATATTAAGGTGTCAATATTGAAAGGAACAGGTCTAGAGGACCCTGAGCATCATTGGTTTCTAGGTGAATCCGTATGGAGTGTTAAGCAAGTCTAGGATGATGCTGTGAAGCGAGCGCAACTCATTACCACATTTAGAGACAAATCCTTGAATTGGTTCATGAAGTATTCCGGTGGACATCAGAGAACCCTAGTAGAGATTAAGGCTGCACTATTGAGTGAGTTCAAGAAACCAAAGTCGGAATCCCAATGTATCACAGAATTAAAGGAAATCAAGCAAAAACCTAATGAGACAGTCTAGGAATTTGACCAGAAATTTAAGACACTATTGGACCAAGTAAGTTTCGTCATAGCACCACAACAGCACCAGGAATGGTTTATAGCCATGTTGTTGCCCCATATCAGACTTACATTGATGCAATAGAAAGTGGCTTCGTAGGCAGAAGCCTTGGAGATCGCGATGAAGTTAGAAGCTTCACCTATTGGAGATACTAGCACTGGGATGTCTCTGATTCAGACCCAGTTGGCTACCCTGACACTACAACTACAGGATATGAAGAAGGGAAAGAGAGACAAGAAGTTTGGTGTACAAGATGTAAGGGAGAAGGACACACTAAGGATCATTGTCCTTTATTCCAAGAATTCCTTAACATGGGTGCACCAAACCCATTAAATCGGAACCAAGGGCCATGGTGTGAGATCTGCAGAACTAGAGGACACCGGCTAGAAGACTGCTACTTAATTCAGAAATATGTAAGAACACCTAAAAACCTATATTGCAATTTCTATAAGTCAGTTGGGCATGATGAGTCCAACTGCCACGCATATGAGCTCATGTTGGAAAGGAAGAAAGATATTGAGCATATGTATGGAGGAGTATACAGAGTCCAAGAGGAGACTCCGCAAAAACTAGATAATGCACAGCACAATCAAGGCCCATACAGAGGCCCCGGAGGATACCGCAGAAGAGGAAGAAATGTCGGTCCAACACAAGGAAGAGGCCAATGCCAGGTAATATGTTATAACTGTGGCCAGCCAGGTCATCTATCTAGAGATTGTACCAACCCATGCACTACGTGTAGTTATTGTAAATATTTTGATCATGTTATTGAGGATTGCCTAGTGTTAACGGCAAAAATACAAAAACGAAAGCAAGATGCACCAAACTCGAACAATCAGTTGATTGGAGCACAGAGAAGGGCTGCGAACCCAAGCATCAATGTGGTGATGTGAAGTGGAACTGCAACAGGAAGAGATAGAGGAGCAGAAGCTTCAACTTTAAGAGACTTTGATACTAAGAAAAATCCTGCTGAAACAATTTGGATCAGAAAATCTACTAGGAAGGCACCTGGCCTCGATCTAGAGAAAAATAAATGAGTATTCCAAGAAGCGCGGGACATTTTCAAAGAACTGCCACCTACTTCACCAAGAATATCGTTGTGTAGTGAAGTATTACAGACACAAGACATGCCAATAGCATATGACAGAACGTGCAACGCAGCAGAAACAGGCACCTCTATTGGGCAGTTCCTGAGTTGCATGAAATTGCTGAAAATCCCAGACGCTGTAGTGAAATTGCAAAAACTGTTAAACCAGTATTAACCACGCAGTGAGATGGAGACTTCCCAGAGTGCAGTTCATCATATTAAGAAACACAAAATATCAAGCCGAGAAATGCAGCTCAATGCACAAATAGGAGACTATGAAATGGACAAGATCATCCTTGATCTCGGATCATAAGTAAATGTCTTGACTAAGTAGACATCGCAACAGATGGGGAGACCAAAGTTGTTGTGGTCACCCATACAGTTGAAATTGGCCAACCAGCTGACAATTATACCTTTTGGGAGACTGGCCAATGTTATTGTTGATACCGACAGAGTGCGTAGCTATGCAGACTTCGAGGTCATTGAAATTTTGGATCATGATAGTCAGCCTTATCCAGCATTGTTGGGTATAGACTGGGAAAGGGGTAACCTCGCCATTATAAATATGAAGACAAAGAAGATGATCTTTGAAGGTCAGGACATAAGGGACCTGGACCGCATATACAAAATGACTATGAATGATGCTGACTATATTAATCCTACTGCGGATGGAACACTCAGTTGGCGATGTGACAGCCCTTGTATCTCAGACTCGGATGTAGGATTGGAGAACTGGAAAAGTCGTATGCACGAAGTATCTGCAATAAGATGCGTGCAGGTCATGAAGTCATTGCACTGGATTGGGAATATACTGTGTCAATCCCCACCTATGATGGTTCATCTAATGTTTATTCATTTATCCAGGAATATACTGTGTCAATTGCAGCTGAGCATCGCTTACCAGCATTAGATATGGCACTGTGCGAGACACCTTCCAGATGGCGGGATTTGCATAAAGAAACATTGACAACATGGGATCAGTGGAGAATCAAGATGCAGATCAAGTTCGTTGAGAAGGTTTCACTATCCTTTGAAAAATATAATGGACAGAGGGATCCAAGGGATCATATTGAAATATGTTCACAAGCATGGGGGGAGAGACCACAGACAGAATGGGTTCATCTGTTTGTACATACATTGGAGGAGAAGACTCCAAAGAAATGGTACTTGGATACGGACTTGCACAGGGGAACTACAGACTGGTCTACCCTAACTGCGAACTTCCAGAAGACCTTCAGTTTCGAAGACGAGAGTCCTCGAATAAATAATGCTTTGCAGACTATTAAGGAAAGAATATTTAGACCAGAATGTCCACATAGAAACATGACATTAGAGCAATTCTTTGGAGATACAGAAGTACCTGCAAACCTACAACCAGAGTCGACGAAACAAATAGAGCATACCATGGAATGTTATAATCTAGCTGAAGAGTTCGAAGATAAATAAGAAAGTGATGAGGAGGATCCGCACAACATAAACATACCTAAGTCAGAGGGAGCACGCGATGTAGAGGGACCTCCACTGGAAATTCCAAACATGAGTGGACCTGTGAAAATGAGGAAAGTGAACATTGGAACCAGCGAAGAGCCGAAGTTCATGTCTATCGGAGACTATTGGGATGATTAGACGGTCGCATAGATCGCAGACCTATTACACGAGTATCAGGATTTATTCCCGACAAAGTTTACATAAATGAAAGGTATTCTGGGCGACTTAGGGGTTATGAAGATACCTCTTAAGCCTGGCACAAAGCTTGTTAAGTAGAGGCCCTATAGACTGAATCCGCGATACAAAGAACGAGTCAAGGCAGAACTTGATAAGATGCTCAACACGGGGATCATCGAGCCGGTTGAAGAGTCAGAGTGGATAAGCCCGATGGTTATCCAGGACAAGAAAACTAAGGGTGAGATCAAGATCTATGTGGATATCAGAAAACTGAATGATGCTTCGATGCATGACCCATTTCCTACTCCCTTCATTGATGAGGTGCTCGATAACGGTGGAGGAAATGAGACATACTCTTTCACTGATGGATTTTCAGGATACCACTAGATAAGAATTGATCCAAAAAATAGACACAAGACCACTTTTTCCACTGAATGGGGGTCGCTCCAGTATACAGTAATGCCTTTTGGTATGAAGAACACGCCTGCCATATTTTCTAGAGTTGTGGTCACAGCATTTAAAGATTTCATGCATAAATTTTTAGAAGCATATTTCGATGATTGGAAAGTATTTGGGTTGCTGAAGAACCATTGCACAAACCTCAGAATGATGCTAGAAAAGTGGAGACAACATAAAATCTCATTGAACCTAAAGAAGTGTATTTGTTGTGTGCCTTTTGGTATTCTTTTAGGACACATTGTGTGCAGATAAGGCTTGATGGTTGATCCTGCGAAGATCGTAGTTATTGTAAACTTGCCAACACTGAATTCAGTCAAGCAGCTGCGTACTACGTTGGGGCATACCGGTTACTACAAAATTTTTATAAAGGGTTATGCGCAGATAATTGTGCCAATGGAGAAGTTGTTAAAGAAAGACGCGCAGTTCATTTGGAATGCAGAATGTGAGCAAGGCTTTGACACATTAAAAGAGAAAATGGTAACTGCGTCGATCCTAGTTTTTCCAGACTGGGAGAAGTCATTCCATGTCCACGTTGATGCTTCATGTATAGCATTGGGCGTTGTACTAGCTCGGCCAGGAGAGGGAGGTATTGACCATCCCATTGCATTTTCAAGCATGAAGCTGTCATTTGGAGAAAAGAATGATACCACCACTGAGAGAGTAGGCCTAGATATGGCCTAAGCACTGCATAAATTCAGGCATTATTTGCTTGGTGCGAACTTCTCTATGTTCACTGACCATTCTGCTTTGAAATACCTATTCAACAAGCTAGTGTTAGGGGGGCGAATCTGCAGATGGTTGTTACTCTTTCAAGAGTATGAATTTGAAATAGTGATTAAGCCTGGCAGATTGAACTTGGGACCTTATCATCTTTCAAGGATCGAATTAGGAGAAGAACCTACGAATCTTGAATACAATCTTCCTAATGCGCAGTTGTTTGCTATTCAGATTGTTGATGACTACTATAAAGATATCATAGACTTCTTGACTACTGGGTTGGCATCGACAGAATTTACTATGCAGTAGAAGAATCAGCTGGTAGTAAGAGCAGCAAACTTCACCATAATCGCAGGTCAGTTATACAAATTGGGACTGGATGAAGTACTGTGCAGGTGTGTTTTAGAACACGAAAAGCCATTCATATTGGTTGATGCAAATTTAGGTGTAGGAGGAGGTCACTACGCAGGAAGATCCACTACGTAGAAGATATTGCGGGCAAGGCTATGGTGGCCTACTATTCACAAAGATGCAAAAGAACATTTCCAGAGCTGCGATGTCTGTCAGAGGACAGGAAGACCATCGCGTAGGGACGAAATGCCATTGAATCCGCAGTTGACCCTTCAGGCCTTTGAAAAATGGGCCATTGACTTTGTGGGGTCGATCAACCCAATGGGAAAAAGGACTGGTGTGAGATACATCATCACTACCACCGATTATCTCACCAAATGGGCAGAAGCAAAGCTAGTAAGGGACTGTAGCACAGGTACTGCCGCGTAGTTCATATTTGAAGACATCCTTACAAGGTTTGGATGCCTGAAAATCTTAATGAGTGATCAGGGAATTCATTTTCTGAATAGAAATATTGAGGCACTGACTAAAGAGTTCCATATTCACCATCAGAGAAGTACACCATATCATCCGCAATCAAATGGAATTGTGGAGGCTTTCAACAAAGTATTGGAGCATGCACTTACAAAGGTATGCAATGTCAATCGGGATGATTGGGAACTGCACATTCCAGCTGTGTTATGGGCATACAGGACCACATGTAAGAAATTGATGGGCCACACACCTTTTAGGTTGGCCTATGGATAGGAAGCAATAATTCCTATGGAGTACATTGTTCCCAGCTTGAGGATAGCTGTGTTTACAAGAATAGAAGATCAAGAGGCACTAGAGGAAAGACTTCTACAGTTGGTTGGGTTGGAGGAAGATTGCTTCATCGCAGGCTTTCACCAGCAAATGCAGAAAGATAGAGAAAAAGCATGGCATGATCGCCATATCAAGAACAAGTCTTTTCAGGTAGGTGATCTAATCCTCCTCTATGATAGCAAATTTATGAAGTTTCCTGGAAAGTTTAAAATGCATTGGCTTGGTCCATATACTGTTGTACATGTTACTAACGGTGGCGCAGCTCAGTTAGCCACGTTAGCGGGAGACAATTTACCTGGATTAGTCAATGGAAGTAGGCTAAAACCTATCGGGATAGCCCTACTTCGCAGCATGCTCTGTAGACTAAAAAATAAAAATAAAAAAACCCCGTAGCTCGAAGCTCAAAAGGGTAGTTGCAAAAATCCAATGCAACAGAGAAAGTACAAAGCTCACAGCCGAGAACCGCGCAGTACAAAGATGAAAAGGAAGCTGCACCAATCAAATGGAAAAGGAGAACTGTCAAAAATGAGTAGCTGTGACGAAAGGTATGAAGCGGCAGTGCAGCTGCGCAGTTGAAGACACGAAGACAATGGACGCTAGTAAAACAAATTGTCAGAACCACCAGCACATCATGGCGGAAGCGGGTGACCGTGACAACTGTCGGTCAGTTAGTGAGCCATTATTCAAAAAATGGCGGCATCGACACAATCCCACATTAAAAGAATATCCTATCCGTTCAGCCATAATAAAGATTGAAATGATCGAGATTCTAACGGGATCCAGGAAATGGACTTGGCATTTAATTGTTCGATAGGCTGTCATACGGATACCAGTACTGTTACACCTCATCATTTAAGTAAAGTTAGTCCGACTCGACATATTTAACGGCGAAAAATATTGAGACGCCAGGGAAATCTCATCCAGCACACCTAGCACTTAATGCCTAGTCTAGTCGTTCCCGGTACATTCAATGTCACATAAGGAGCAGATCCATCCGAGATTGGGTAAGCTGATGTAGCATTAAATACCTCAGTTAATAATTAACGGCCACACCGTCAGGTAAAGGCTCTATAAATACCATCCAACTCTTCCTTATGCATTTTACCGTGAGTTTGAAATTTTATCGACTCTAAAGACCGTTAGAACTTAGCACCCAGAAGCACGAGTGTTCGTTGAGTTTATGTACGAAGAGCAGACGTTAGAAGAGATCCTTGGCACCTTTAACCGCTCTGGTATAAGTGGAATGATGAAGACACCACCAAAGCAGATGACACCAGAACGGGGTGGCTCGTCCAAGAGCCCGAAGATGAATCAGCCACAACAACAAAAGAAAGACAAGAACCCGGCCACCCCACAGGGGAAATCAAAGACACCAGGCGCTTCTAAGCTAGCGGCTCCATAAGGGAACCCGCCACCACCTGATGGATCATTCTAGAGTATATCAATCCGAGAAAGAGTGATGCCCCGAAAAGGCACTTGGAGAAGAATGCACAATACGACATCCCATTGTCGCCGATGTCGAAGCATGTCCGGACTAGGAAGATTTGCTGAATATAATTCCTACCTGCAAGTTTCTTGATTACAATCTAACGGATGTTGAGAAATTCCCACACCTGCAGGCGGACAGGTACATGTATAGAAAAGATGATGGAACCACGAAGAAAGCAGAGGTTGTTCCAATGGACTGGGCGGTGCCATTGTCCCGAGCTGGCCTGCTCAACCTGCTGTGGATCCCACACTTCGAATGCAACAAAGAATGCAAGGTTGTGGTGCGTACGCTGCTATCCTGTATGCACCAAGGATACATTTGGCTGGACTTTAAGGTCAAAATCACTGTCGACTTGATAGCAAGAATTACTAGTTTGAGCAAGAGGGGTGACGAACCTGCTAAATAATTTGTCGGCAAGAAAGACGATAAAAAATTAGCTGTGAAAATAAAGACCGAATTCAACTTGGTACGAGGGCACAGGGGGTATGAACCCTACCCCATTACAATTGAACCCCTGCGGTTCACCATTCAACTACTGGCGGGAAGGCTGCTGAGGAAATCAAGGCCAAAGGAAGTGTCTGCATCAGTAATGGCCCTAGCTGCCAAATCCATGGTTGGACATGAGTATAATTGGGAAAATTTTCTGCTCAATGAGTTTTTATTGGATGTACAAGATACCCAGGACAAAGGGTTACCTTTCCACTTCAGTTGGTTGATAAAACTCATTGCTTTCGTAGGATGGAAAGAACCTCTGCATCAGAACGGCCTGCCGATAGTAGCAGATGACTGTCGCACGGTCCATTACACGAACATGTGGGCATCCACAAATGCAGAGAAGCAGCAACTCAACGATCTGCAATTCTTGCCTTATTTTGAGTATTTATGCGTAGTTATTGAGAAGACCCCAGGCATCACAGAAGAGGTGACGAACACCTATAATCCCAAGATGATTTTCAAGGTTGGCTTACATTGTATCTACATACAACCATGCCTATCAACAGAGACATGGTATGAAGGCCAATATCATCTTGGCACACCGATGATCGAGCTGATCATTGAACACTGCCCTGAGAACTGGAAAGAAGGTGCACCAGAGACTGTTATCACTACATCTTCGGACGAGGAAGACGAGGACCAAATGGAAAAAAATCCTGAGGTCCAAAGCACGCTAATCCAAACGCCTGCCACGCAGTTCTGCGAGAAAAGAAAGGAACCAGCTACACAGACACCGGAGAAGCCACAGAAGAAGAAGACCAAAGTGACAAAACCACCACTTGACAGAATGCAGCATGATGATGACTATGAACAGATCGCATCACGAGTGTCCGCGCACCTACAGGATGTAGTCATCCTGAAGGGAGATAAGGAAGAACCGGCACAAGAAAAGGTCAAAGAAAGCATCAATAAAATGACCAATCTGGTCTTATGAATGGAGCAAGTCAATCGCGACTTGACTAAGGAACCGGACCATAATGGCCACTTAGGGGAGTCAAGTGAGCTGAGGCGCAGGTCACCTGCCTATACAACTCGGACGCGCATAGTCAAGATTGCGCCCATGTCCATTTTATTCCCGACCGATGAGATGGTCGAAAACGCGAGGCTGCTCGCACAGTTGGAGTTTAATCTAGTAATGTTACCTGTGGAAGGATTGCATGAGTTGCACACTCAAATAGCCACAAAAATACATGAACAAGACATCGTCTCGCACATTCAGCATCACCAACTTCAAGAGAACTACAAGAAGTTACAGGAAGAATATGACCAGAAAGCAAGGGAGCTTCAATGCACACAAGAGAAGCAGCGCAGGGTACAAGGAGTGGTATCATCTATCTGCGTGAGGCTACCCAAAATTGCAGAGGAACTAGAGACTGAGGAAGCTATCCTACAGATCGGCGCTGCCATAGATATCTTGCAAGAAAGAATGAAGGGACTGGAAATTTCCCACAAAGAGAAGATTACATAGATAAAAGCTGCCCATCAGGTAGAGATGGCCGAGCTGGTAGCTCGACGGCCAGTTGATATAGCACAGTAGGCGGAGGAAGAAAGAGCAGAGGCACTGAGGTCCTCCACGCATACCATTTGCGCAGCAGTAGCGCTATGCCAAAATCTACTAGATGATGTTTCGAACATCTGGAGCATACTACAAGAGGAACCATAGTTGCAAAAGATCCACAATGAAATACAGCAGAAGCAACAAGAAGTGGATTCCACGGATGCTTCTATGAAGGATTTTCCGGTCCAACAGAAGAGGCACGCCTTTGAACAAACCAAGGTACTTAGAAAGGAGCTCGAGGATTTAAGAGCAAAGGAAGTTGAAACCTTTTCGAGGTTACAGCCATTACAAGAAGAGGAACTCACCTTAACTGATGAAATTGAAACAAAGTTACAGGATCTTTAGGTAATAGAGGCTCAAGTCAAGGAGAAAATTATGGAGCCTACCTCAGATGAGATGCTAATCATGGTAAGAGGACATGAGCAAGAAATAACGGAAGTAGTTGCAAATCTAAGTGCAACTGTTCAAGACTTTACTGCGCGATCAAGTATTTCAAAATATGCGAAGATGGAGCCACTGGATTGAAGTGGCTCGGGATGAGCCACAAGTCAGTGTTAGGGCCTTGTTGGGCATGGCCCAAGTAGGCACAATTTTGATAAAGACACAATTTTGGGAGATGTGCAGTTTTGGGCTGCGAAGTCAGAAGGTACAGTTTTGTGAAATGCGCAGCTCGGAGTGCATATTCAGTTTTGCACAGCTATGCTGGTGCGTGGTGCCAGTGGAACAACTATTTTTGGTAAAATTGTATATGTTATAGGTCAAATCTGCACTTCTCCATCCCGTGATCACCTTGCCTTTTAGATCACACAAAAGGACACAAAGGATTGAAGAGCATGATTTCCTTAGATGACTTGTTTCCAGAAGTACACTTCTCACCTAAGAATTTAACAGTTTCTTCTGATTTTTCCACCTGTATTCCCCTCTCTGTACGCAAGACCTGCGTACTGTACCCTACTCTTCTCAAGGGCAACTAGCGTACACCTCCAAAAAAGTTGTAAACGCATGTTGTAAAGCTTAAAAGTTGCTTCCTGTACGCTACTCTTGTTGTATGAAACCCGCGTACATCTTAAGATGAAATCAAAAATATATTAATTTGACGAATTGGGATTAGTTGAAGTTGGTTCTGCAACTTCCCCAACCTCCCAATCCAACCACCTCTCGATCTAAACTACCTACCTTGTCCCATAAATACAAGGAGGATCCATGAGAGGGGTTACTCAATATACTCATGATACTTAGAAAACACAAGACAGAATCTTGAGAGAAGGCTTGAAGTATTGTTACGTTAGAGGAAAGTTCCAAGTCAGAGTGAAGAGCAGGAGCCCAGAATCTGGTTGCAGAAACATCTCTACACGTCAGGTATATTGTACTGATTTCATGTTTCTTTGACAATAAAAAGGTCGAAACACCCTTCCTGTCCTAAATATGACATATGTTGGATTGCATGTCTATTTGGCTTAATCCTTGATTATATTTTATGTTAGATTGCTTTGTCATTTCATCATATGTTATATGGTCAAGATACACTGAGGAAGGTATCTCTTGTATTGCAGGTTCGTCAAACAGAAGGTCGACTGGGAGATCAAGTGAAGGACCAAGCGAAACCTAGGATCAAACATCAAAAAAAGGTATGTCCTTCAATCCCAATCTATTTCTTTTGCAATAACCATATGCAGTATAATCAATGTGTTTACCTGTCAACCCCGTCTAGTTGGTAGTGTCCATCTCCTCACTATAGGGTAGAAATCCCGAACAACAGACTGGCGACTCCGCTGGGGACTAACCGCTTGGTTGTTCTACTCTAGGAGACTTACTTTTGGTTTTCTTCCAGCCCTTTTCTTAGTTTCTGATTGTCTAAGAGGCCTTATAGGTCTGTGTTATCTTTCCTGTATGCTTGATTCAACTCAGTTTTTGGTTTGCAAAGCCTGTTTGTACTCTGCTCAGGAAGGTATGCTGGTCTCCCCTACATACACTAGCGTTTGCTGGTTGATGTATGCCCCTCCTTGCACTGCACAGTAGCGTACACCTCCTGATGTACGCTGGTTTCAACACTACACAGTAGGGTATGTTCCTGTAGTGGCCTGTTTTGCTGTTAGGGTTTGTTTTTTAAGCTTTGGTTGTTGTTCCAGCCTGTTGCTTTGTTGACTTCATTAACCCCTGAGACCTTTTATGCCTTTGTTGAGTCTTGTAAGCCTCTCCAATATCTTTGAGCTTGTTTTTTCTTGTTTGAGCCTTTGTGTAAGTGTCTTTGCCGCTTGCGAGCCCTTTTTTGAAGTTTGTGCACTATTTTTTTGGATATAGCTGCATCTCTTCACCCTAGTTACTATTGCAGTCTTACAAACATGCACTTTGATTGTTTGTTGTCTGTTGCAACGTTTTGCAGGCTTTCACTTGGTCTCATCCTTCTTTAGGGTTTAACTGTCGAGTTTGAGTCCTTAGGGTTGCTTCCGAAAGGTTGCTTGGTGTTGATGTATATGTAACTTCGGAATGTATTTCACATATATGTATATTGTATTCCTATAGAGATGGTATTATTCCTCTATAAGGAAGTGTCGTCATTTATATTGTAAGTGTCGTAACTTATACTTGATGGGTTATTAGACCACCTTATTTGGGGTCGGCCCTGTATAAGTCATGTGGGTCAAAGGGTTATTAGACCACCCTATTGGGGGTCGGCCCACTCAGCATTATGTTATGTGGCTAAGTTAGAGCCGACATGAGTTAGGTAAAAAGGCAAGTCAAGTCAAGTATAAATAGAGTGCGGGAGGCACTCTATTTGTTCACTCACTTCTCACACATGCTCTCAAGGAGGAGAGGCGCACTTATGGAGGAGGAGGATTGCTGCTAGGTTATGGCTATCTCTATTGGTTGGTTGTATCATTGCTCTATCTATCTCTGAGGAAGTTATTGGGGTTTTTCACCTTTATGGTTTTCCCCAAGTAAATCTTTGTGTCTCTTGTGTGCTTGCATTATTGTCTCCATGATTGATATGCTGTAGATATGCTATACATGTTGTTCTCTCAGTTAATATCCTAGATCATATTGAAGTAAATTCTGAAAATTTAACATGGTATCAGAGCTAGCCTGAAAGAAGGCATGATATGGCATGTATGACACTTGTTGCATTTACGATGCTAGGGCTTGATATAGTAAAAAACCAGTCGTCGTAGCACTTTCGCTATAAATCTGTTTTGGCGAAGGTTTCGGATCTGAAATTGTTACAGGTCGAAGCTAAAATCTCCAGGTACCTTGTTCCCAAAGGACAACCTCTAATTCGTTGTACTTTGTGATTTATGATCTGTACAATATAGGGTTTCTGCCTCTTCCAGATCTGAGTCAAAATCAGGTGACCTTGGGAAAAAGGTCATAAATTGGGCTAGGAAGCTCCAAATGAAATTTCGTGAAAAGTGACAGGTAGTACACAGGCCGAGCTATCTCAGAAAACGTTTTTAGAGGCCGAAGGTCAAACAGTGACACGTGGAACGCCGTACAAGTTCGCTCTCCTGTATTATCCCATAAACAGGTCACGTTGCGACACTTGGCATATCTCTCTCTCAGAGAATCCAATTGAGGTCAGACCTGTCAGGATGGAAATATAACAGGCCGATCTATCTCAGAAAACTTTTTCAGAGGCCGAAGGTCAAACAGTGACACGTGGCACGCCGTACAAGTTCGCTCTCCTGTATTTTCCCAAAACAGGTCACGTTGCGACATTTGGCATAACTCTCTCTCAGAACATCCAATTGAGGTCAGACCTGTGAGGATGGAAAGCTAACAGGTCAGGCTATCTCAGAAAACTTTTTCAGACCCTGTGGATCAAAATTTCGGAGTTACACCAGAAACAATCAGGTACATATTTCTGTCAAAACAGAATTATTTTTTTGGTACCTTCATTCATGGCTTCCGGAATTTAGGGCTTTGAAGAAAGTTGGAATTTTTGTAATCGGAGACCACGGCTGGATGCTACTCATCAAAATAGAAATTTAGAGACCAATATCAGAATTTTTGGCTGGGTAGAAGGCCGGGCTTGATTAGACCCTAGTTCGGGACTTTGATCAGAAAAGTGGAAAATTAGGGCTTCTATAAAAATGGGAATTTTTGAAATCTGTGACCACGGCTGGAAGCTCCTCGGAAAAATAGAAGCTTAGAGCTTTGGATCAAACATTTTAATTGGGCAGAAGAGTGGGCTTCATCAAACCCCAGTTTAGGGTCACGTCCAGTGAATCCAAAAGTTTCAAAGGAAAAATTGAGGAGTGAAACTTTGCAGTTTTCAAATCCTGAATATACCAGTTTGATCAGTTCATCAAGGCGCATATTCCTATCCTATCGGAAGGTTGAAATTCAAAGTTTGAATTTTTGGGGTTTTTCTGACAAAACCATATCCAGCTCTAGGTCCAGTTCTTGCAAATCAAGTGGATTGGGTTAATCCTAGAAGAAGATGGATTGGTCACCTGCATAAGTGAAGAAGTTCGTGTTTCAGAGGGAGATGAGGCTAAGGCCTTACATAAGAAGTTTTCAAGCGATCTCGACAGGTATGACTCATCGAGGTATGTTTCGATATTTGTCCATGATTAAGTTTATGGTATGTTTGTCTTCATGTTATTACGGTTAGTACAATTTTGATTTTAGATTTGTCGTTTCACCTTAACAAAATTATGAATGCATGATAGAAGATATTCATTGGTTAGGGTGTTGACACTTATGATTGTACTAATGCATTATGGTGTTGTATGAGGTTTATGTTGTCTACTAACATGAAAGGTACACCAAGAAAGACAAAGCATGTTCCAGTTCAAGAACATATGATCATGATGACATGAGGATAAAGACTCATCCATTGTCATGGATCTCATAGAAGATCCATTTACGAGGTATGTATAACTTGGTTTTATAATGGCTAACCTATGAGATATACAGGTTACTAGCACAAGTCATTGAAGAACAACAAGAAGACATCATGTGAGTATAAATAGCTAGCATGCTAATCCAGGTATGTTTTTCCTATATCAAGATAGAATCCTACCTTGTGTTAGGATCTTATACTGTTGTGTTGTTTGATAATGATTATTCATGAAGTCATAGGTTTGAATAAGTCATGGCTGTATGCGTATTATATTTCTTACCATAATTGATGATATGACTAACCAGAAGAATCATGAAAGTATAGGTTTGAATAATCACAGGTTTTATGCACATTATATCTCTTATCTTAATTGATGATTCAACTAACGCGAAGAGTCATAGGTTTGAGTAATTATAGGTTTAGACATGTTATGCTTCTTATGATTTGACTAACCATAAGATTCCTACATAAACCTTGAATGCTAATGCTTATTATTTCTGTTTGAAATGATCATGACTATACATGCTTGAGATTATTGTGTTTTAATAGTATACTAATGAATGTATGATTTTATATGAGATCACAAGGATAACACAATCATGATGCATAGGGACCAAGGATGAATGTAAGTTCAAGGACAGGTAATCCAGGAAGCAAAGATCAAGAGGGAGCACACTCCAGTTGTTCCTGCAAAGAAAGCAAAGGAGCACACTTCAGTAGCTTCTGCAAGGATGCAGATATTTAGAGGGAGTTGAACATCTTCCTACATTCCACAATAGAAAGGTGTAGAAGAAGCTACTTCAGATTATGACTCTAGTATCTCCCGCAAAGAAGCAAAGACTCAGAGGGAGTCCACCCAATGAACAAACAAAGATAAGTATTTTAATTATCATTTCTTACATATGTGTTTGTTTAAATAAAATTGTTCAAATGATGTATATGCTCATGTTCCTAGACTTAGGATATGTATTATGCATATTAGAATAGTTGCATTGATGAACAGTATACTACTAATATACATGGGTAAGTGGCCTATGGCACTGTACAACATTCCATTGCTACTTATCTAGAATGAAACCTCTTTGCTGACATGTTGGGAGTTGTGCACACCCTTAACAATGTTCTGGTAGAGATTGGAAGGCATCTAGAAAGCTACGGAATATGGATAAATGTTGTATTGAAGCATTGGCTAAGATAATTGCATGACTGTATGACATATTTCGTTATGTGTAAGAATTTGTTCTGAAAATTATGAGATGTTTCTAATCATGCAATTTAACCTGTTTTGTAGGAAAGACCGTATATCTTCACCTACAAAAGAAGAACTACAACATTTGTTCAACAACAAAATTATCTATTGAAGATATTGAAGTTCCCAGGATCTGGGATGAAGAAATGGAATGCCATGATCCGTAGATCATGAAGAACGATGTTTGGGATGTAGTCCCAAGACCTGAAGGGAAGTTTGTTATGACTTCCATATGGATCTATCAGATCAAGCATGTTGCAGATGACAGCATTGAGAAATATAAAAGTGATACTACTTTTGTATGCAGATAACTTGTTTGTTACAGGTGAAGATAGATTGATTGCCGACATGCAGCGAAAGCTTACTACCGAGTTCGAGATGAAGAACTTGGGAATGATGCACTATTTGTTTTTGGCATGGAGGTGTGGCAGAGTGATGGAATCTTCCTTGGACAAGGGAAGTATGCAGTAGAGATCCTGAAGAGGTTCGGGATGATAGATTGCAAGGCAATGGCCACACCGATGGCATCGAATCTGAAGCTTCTATGTGATGCTTCATCTGAGCCGGTTGATGTCTCTCTGTATCGTCAGATGATTGGGTCCTTGATGTACCTGACGACCAAACATTTGATTTGCTGTGAACACATTGAGCCAGTTCCTGACGGATCCGAGGAGTGTTCACCTGGTTGCTATAAAGCATGTTCTGAGGTACCTGAAGGGTACAGTGGATTATGGGCTCAGGTATGAGGCGAATCAAAAGTTTAACCTGCAGGGTTATGTTGATTCAGACTGGGCTGGCAGTGCTGCAGACAGGAAGAGCACATCTGGGTGTTACTTCAGTATGGGATCAGGTGTGATCTCTTGGTTTAGCAGGAAGCAGTCCTGCGTAGCACTGAGTACAGCTGAGGCAGAGTATGTTGTAGCCTGTTCAGCTAGTTGTGAGGCAGTATGGCTACGGAAGCTACTGTCTGAGTTATTTGAACTCCCGTTGGAGGCTACTGGTATCTTCTGTGATAACCAGAGTTGTGTGAAGCTGTCCGAGAACCCAGTGTTTCATGACAGGTCGAAACACATAGAGATCAAATATCGCTATATCAGGGATATGGTGCAGAGAGGAGCTGTGAAGCTCCTGTATATTGCGACGGACGAGCAGATTGCAGATGTGCTGACGAAGCCACTATCCAGGGTGAAGTTCGAGTACTTCAGAGAGAGGCTTGGCGTTATTCAGATCGAGGACACTTCGAGGAAGAAGTGACGGACACATTTGCTGAATCCATTCCAAGCATGTTGGAAGGAGGATCCTTCACATGGCTGTGGATGTAAGCGCTGGATGATGAGCATCAGGATGATGTTCTAGTTTCTGCTGGATATGATCAGTTGGATCATTTTATGTATGTATGTACGCATCATGTTGGATGCAGGATATGATCAGTTGGATCATTTTATGTATGTATGTACGCATCATGTTGGATGCAGGATATGATCAGTTGGATCATTTTATGTATGTATATACGCATCATGTTGGATGCTGGATATGATCAGTTGGATCATGTGTATGTATTGTTTATGCACCATGTTGGATGCTTGGACCATGTATCTGTATATGTATCAGGTGGATACATTGTATGATCAGGTGGATCATGTATGGTGATATGTATCATGTATTTGTATTTGTATCAGGTGGATACATTGATGATCAGGAGGATCATGTATGATGATATGTATCAGGTAGATACTTGGTATGCATCAGGTAGATGCATTGATGATCAGGAGGATCATGTATGATGATATGTATCAGGTAGATACTTGGTATGCATCAGGTAGATGCATTGATGATCAGGAGGATCATGTATGATGATATGTATCATATATTTGTATCAGGTGGATACATTGATGATCAGGAGGATCATGTATGATACTTGGTATGCATCAGGAAGATGCATTGATGATCAGGTAGATCATGCAGCAGGATGTTGCAGTGATGATCAGGATGATCATAGATGACGAGCTTCAGGATGTTGCTCCAGATGACATGCAGCAGGATGTTGCATTGATGATCAGGACGATCATGGATGACGAGCTTCAGGATGTTGCTCCAGATGACATGCAGCAGGATGTTGCATTGATGATTAGGATGATCATGGATGACGAGCTTCAGGATGTTGCTCCAGATGACTTGCAGCAGGACGTTGCAGTGATTATGATCAGGATGATCATGAGTACATCAGGATGATGTATGGTGAGTATCAGGTTGATACTCTGTGGCCGTGGATCAGGTTGTGCAGATGAGCATGTCTGGGAGATCCTATAGGTCGGAGTTGTGTACCCATAACAGCCTGGGATGCTCTGTCGAGACATTGCTCTGGGAGGACATGTAATTTGTGCCCTGGGAGATCTCAGGTCGGAGTTGTGTACCCGTAACATCCTGAGATGCTCTTGCGAGGTTTTGTCCTATGGCATGTAATTTGGGCCCTGGGAGATTTTAGGTCGGAGTTGTGTACCCGTAACATCCTGAGATGCTCTTTCGAGGTTTTGCCATGACCACATGTAATTTGTGCCCTGGGAGATTTCAGGTCGGAGTTGTGTACCCGTAACATCCTGAGATGCTCTTGCGAGGTTTTGTGGTGGACCACATGTAATTTGTGCCCTGGGAGATTTCAGGTCGGAGTTGTGTACCCGTAACATCCTGAGATGCTCTTTCGAGGTTTTGTGGTGGGGTCACATGTAATAGCGCCCTGGGAGATCCTACAGGTCGGAGTTGTGTACCCGTAACATCCTGGGATGCTCTTTCGAGGTTTTGTGACGCACGTAATAAGTCCTGAGGATTCCACAGTATGGCCAGTGATGACGAAGACCTGCAGGTGGTGGGCCTACATCCAGTATGAAAAAGGACTGGCTCTGTAGAACTTCCTATGACGAGTAGATTCAGAGATTGATTGAGATAGCAGCAGCAGTGACGATGATGATGACTCGATGACGATTATCCAGTGACGATGATCCAGAGAAGATGACTTGTGCTAGAAGAACTGTGCTGAGAAATACCTTCCTAGTTAAGAGGGAGTGTTGATGTATATGTAACTTCGGAATGTATTTCACATATATGTATATTGTATTCCTATAGAGATGGTATTATTCCTCTATAAGGAAGTGTCGTCATTTATATTGTAAGTGTCGTAACTTATACTTGATGGGTTATTAGACCACCTTATTTGGGGTCGGCCCTGTATAAGTCATGTGGGTCAAAGGGTTATTAGACCACCCTATTGGGGGTCGGCCCACTCAGCATTATGTTATGTGGCTAAGTTAGAGCCGACATGAGTTAGGTAAAAAGGCAAGTCAAGTCAAGTATAAATAGAGTGCGGGAGGCACTCTATTTGTTCACTCACTTCTCACACATGCTCTCAAGGAGGAGAGGCGCACTTATGGAGGAGGAGGATTGCTGCTAGGTTATGGCTATCTCTATTGGTTGGTTGTATCATTGCTCTATCTATCTCTGAGGAAGTTATTGGGGTTTTTCACCTTTATGGTTTTCCCCAAGTAAATCTTTGTGTCTCTTGTGTGCTTGCATTATTGTCTCCATGATTGATATGCTGTAGATATGCTGTACATGTTGTTCTCTCAGTTAAGATCCTAGATCATATTGAAGTAAATTCTGAAAATTTAACACTTGGTTCAGTCACTTGCTGATTGTTTTATCAGTTTGTTCAAGTAAGTCAAAACCTCTTATTCTTCGGGTTGTTGAGTCCGTGTGTTGTTTAGGTCATTCTTGGTTCACTTGCTTACTTTTGTTTGGCTTAGTGTTTCTTAGGGTTTTGATACTTAGGAGCACCCTTTTTAGGTTTTCCTTTTCATCATAAGTGTCTCTTTTCCCTGCTTTCTTTTCACTTCATTTCCAAGCCTCAAGTTTTTCTTTTGCAAAAACTTGGTAAGTCAAGTCTTCATCGAGTATTTCGATTTGTTTGCTTTGAGCCATTTATATGTTTGCCTCACACACGTTTTATAGTTAGATCTTGCTTGCTTTTGTACAAAGTTCTCTTTCTTTCTTAGTTATCAGAAAAAGACAAAAAATTGTTTCATAGCTCAGTAGTAAGATCTTGCTTTATTTCGAGGTAGTTTATTTGCTTTGAAATATTCAAAAAGAAAATACAAAAACATGTTTTAGGATTGCTTAGGTTTCAAGTTTTGAAAGAATTGTAAATGAAAAGAGAAAATTTTGTGAATTTGAAAGCGTTATCTTTTCAAGTACTTTACTTTCATAACAAATCATTCCACACACTACACTACAACCTTTGAGTAACAAGTAACCCTTAAAAAGAAATTATTAATAAAATTTATTAGCAGCATTTTCTTTTTAGGAATACACGACATCAACTAGCTTATGCTAGAGTTTCGAGCTTAAATCACATGAAACTGCTTGGAACTGGCTTCATTACTCAAAAATCGTAGTACGACTTTCATTTAGGTAAACCCATCTATATCAAATAATCCTGGGAAACTCTACTTAAAACAGAGCTAAGCACGAGGCCGTGGGAGACTGGAATTGTTGAGGATATCCCCTCACTTTCCTTTTGACCATAAACCAGAGTCAATTCGTGTACGGGGATCCTTTTGGATTTCGGGCTTTGCTACCCCGCCCATCCGTTTTGACTAAGCTAACGACTGTCCCCCCATTTTATTTCATATTGATGGTAGCCTTAGTATCAGACCTTTAGGATTCTACACAGGTAGAGTGGGCAGTTATTCCCACTTCACCTCGGACATGCGTGGAAGGTAACCCTCTGGCAGTAATCCCAGGAAAGCGGTTTGGTGATTCAAGTGCTTGCACCCAGTGGAGCTCCGGTGGATGCCACGAAACTGACCATCGATGATCTGTTAGTCTGTTCTAGGCCCTAATCATCCCAGACTTGCTTCTGAGAGTATTTTCCATCTGTTTGATTGGTTTGGTTACTTAGGAAATTTTTTAGTGGTTTGTTGTTTGCTCCTTAGTTGTAGTGGCCACTAGGTTTTTACTTAGTTTTATTTTATTATAGTTGTGGAGGACCAAGATCTTCGTCAGCCTCGAAGGTTGCAAAACCTTCCCCCACTTATAGTGGAGCCTCCATCGCCACCGTGACGTAGGAGAACTGATTCCTGTGGTTCTTTTGAACTTACGGGCGAGACAGAGGTTCTTGGAGAACCATAGCCTAGAACACCGGATCGACAAGTCTTGGACACTGTCGAGGTTGCGGATCTAACTTCTACAGAGTTTAGTACTCCTTTCAACCCTCCACTTACAGGACCCCACGATCCACTTCTGGTACCTGTTGGCTTACAGTAACCTGAGTTTAGCGCTTATCTTTTTACACCGGATTATACCATGGTTAACTCAGGAGACGAGTAGGGAGTTCCACAAACTCCCACAACTTCTATGGATGCAAGGATTCTTAATCCTTTTTTCTCAAACACTGCACAATCAAGTTCGTCGCAGAATGCTTCGACCTCAACCCCGTCCTTTAGTTTCAATGTTGGCACTTTAGGCATGCCGAGTTCATTAACTTCGACATCTGCCTCAGCCACCACACCCACTTTTGTACCCAATAATGTACCCCAATCGACAGTACCAGCAGTGAGTTTTACTCAGTCTTCTGCCAGACAAGCATTGCAAGGTGTGACTCAGAACATTGCTTCTTCATCCGTGGTCGGATCCATCCCTTCTCCATCCATGCCCGCCATGGGTACGATGATGGCACCATCCACTACTACCACACCGGGTTTCAACCCCTATCAAGGTTATAACTTAATCCGTCGAGCATACCTGTAGGGAGTGTCCCCTTCTCTTTGTTTTCTAGAGGAGGGGGTAATATCATTAATACCCAATTCGGTGGGGTTAACCCCCAGACACAATGGACTGTTTCCCAAGTATTTAATCCACTTACTTTCGGATGCAGCAATTTCAATCCTTTCATTTCACAACCAGTGGCTGGGGGAAACCCCAACCAGCAGTACACTAACCAAGCCATGGGTGGTCCCCAATACTAGGTTCCTGTTTACTAGATGCCATCGGCTCAACCACGCTTACCGTTTCTGGAAACTTTAAACTTGCCAGACCTTTCAAAGCTTACGAATGACCCTATGCACCATGATGCTGCATGGCCACCCGTTCCCACCAAATTGCTCTCAGACATACCAAAGTTTGAAGGTAAGACTGGTGAGGACCATGGCGACCATGTAACAACCTTTCATCTCTGGTGTTCCTCCAACTCACTGAATGACGATTCCATAAGGTTGAGGCTCTTCCAAAGAACCTTGACGAGCATTGCTGCCAAGTGGTATATTGAACTACCCGCAGCTGCCTTTAGCACCTTTCGGGATCTCTCCATTGTGTTTTTGAACCACTTTCATCTTCCTATCCGGTATGATGCCGGTACAAACCTTTTGTCGACATTTCGGCAAAACAAGGCCACTCATTTGTCTAATCATATTCAGGAGTGGCGGAGGCAAAAGAGGCTCATCAAGGATGATGTTCCCCCAGCATTCTTACTAGAATGGTACCTTAAGTCTCTTCTTCCTTATTTTTCTAAGGAAGTTGCCACTTCAGGGGTGTCTTCCGAGGAGGAGGCCATTTTGAGAACTCAACAGCTTGACTTAAGTTTATGCTCATTCAGGGTTCTTGTACGAGATTAATTCTGATGCACCGAGGTCTAATATAGACCTAGGTAAGCCTAAACCTAGACCACATGCCCATGACATAGTAGGTTCGATCGATTCTGCAGCGTTTGACGCCTTAATAAAGCAGGTGCATGCCTTGTCTGTCAAACAAACTACTGCAAAAGCAACTTCTATTGCATCCTCCCCTTCTACAACTGAATCTATACAGCACGTGTAGACAAACCAAAAGGGCTCTCGGTAACCCAAAAGAAAGGGCAAGAAAGGCGAGGGAAACCAACAAAAGCCCAACAATAAGCAAAATGCCGAGGAGGGAAAAAAAGATAAATGGAAGGCTAAGTTCCCTTGAAAACTGTGTCAAGGGGACCACCTTACCCACTAGTTCCCTCTTATGGAAGAAGCCCAGAAGTTGATCCGTGAGAAGAAACTGGCTATCTTGAAAGATCCTTTTCCTCATGGACAAAGTTCAGCTTCTGGAAACTCTAGTGTTGGGGGCACCCGAGCTGATCAGTCTTTTATTAATATGATTAATTCAGATGCTCTGTTGCAAACTCAAGCCAAGAATTATACCCCGGACCCGCAGTAAAAGGACACTCCTGAATCTTCCACTCCTCTTCACATACCTATGGAGATGCTTCCTAAGATGCCGAAAGGTGTCTACAAACGGGTTGTGCACAAACCTAACGCGCGGGCTGCTCCCAACTACAATGTTGTGGAAGACTTAGCCCAAACCCCCTATGCCATGTCCACCTTGGAGGTATTGCAAATTTTCCCATTGCAACGCAGTGATCTTCTGGTAGCGAATGGGAGTGTTGATTTGTCCAACATGCTTGCACGCTTTGATATGAAAGATATCAAGTACCAGTTTCCGTATCATGTTTCCCTTTATATCGAGGTTATCCATGGTCCTAAGACCATCGGACGAGCTATAGTGGATGAGGGCGCATCTACGTGCATAATGTCGATTTCTTGCTGGAGAGCCTTGGGTGAACCTAAGTTAGCTCCCTCGAACATGATACTCACTGCCTTCGATGGAAGATCCTTCCATCCACACGGAGTCTTACCATCCTTTGATGTCGAACTTGCAGGAAAGCTAGTATCAGTAGAGGTCGAAGTTCTGGATGCCCCACTCGATTACAACTTATTGTTGGGTAGGAGTTGGACATATGCCATGCAGGAAGTGCCATCAGCTGTTTTTCGGGTCATAATGTTCCCACACGAAGGAAAGATCGTCACAGTGGATCAACTTTCATTTACTCGGAAGAACAACCAGGCTTCATCGGACTCATCCATTCCATTCATTGATCAATCTGGCCCCATCACTGAGAGTTTAGGAGTAGGGCTCTATGGGTCCTTAATATGCACTTTTGACCTACCTACTCCTACATTGTTCGTTGGTTTTGAAGAATGTTCACCTTCTGAGACCTCCACCATCTGTTCAACGACATATACACAGAGTCTCCCCACTAAATCAAAACCAGCTGTGCCTGTACCTATTGCAGAGATAACCCACTTGGATTCACAACAACCTGCAATAGAACATATCATGACTCTGTTGGTCTCTGCCGAGTCGGATATGGACCCTGCTCCTGCACGGTCAACAAACTCTACCCTCTCTCCCGATAGTTTAGACATGGTTTTTCCTTCGGACGAAACATTTTTGGAAGTTATGATAGGCCTAGACCACCTTTGGAAACAATTACACCCCAGGTCCTATTTATTTCCTGTTCTAAACTTGATAGAGAGAGGTGAGTTCTCTCTGAGACCCAGTGAGAATATTGATTGGTCCTTTGTCCCCTCCACTTCACAAGTTGTTCTTGCCGAAGGGAATAGGAAAAGTACAGCGAGAACCATCTCGATCAATATTTCCACTGAACCAGGGGTCACCGAAAACATCTTTATTGGAGAGGATTGCTATCTTGATGAGATCATTTTGTACACCAATCTGTTTAATGATTTTCGTGACATATTTTCCCGATATCATGATGAGATCCCAGGCACTGACCCTACTTGAAGAAGTGCTTTTGTGCTTTTTCAGGTATTTTAGATGTACATTTCTGTAAAGTTAATTCTGTTTACAGTCGTTGTAGTATTATGCATTTATTGATTTGTGTTTCAGATGTCAACTGAACACTTTATAGGATTTTTTGATGGCGCTAGCCGCCACACCCTTCAGTTGGCCGCAATAGCTTGGGTTATTTACTCACCAGCTGGTCAATTGGTGTCTTCGGGAGGGGCTTGTCTAGGTCCCACAATGAACAATGTGGCTGAATACAGTGCAGTCATAGAGCTACTCCAAGATGCTCTGTCTAATGGCATTTCACATTTGGAGGTACGGCTCGACTCACAGTTAGTTGTTTTTCAATTACTGGGTATTTATCAGGTTAGAGATCCTACTTTTCTATGTCAGTTCATGCGAGTTAGGTTACTTGAGAGACAATTTGATTATATCACATATCATCATATTCCAAGGAAATTGAATGCATTAGATGATTCATTTGCAAATTATGTTTTAGATTGGCATTTGTATCATTCACACACGTAAGTAATTCATGCATAAAACACAAAAACACACATGTAGATAACTGATAATGTATATATATCCGATACTGTATATATATATGATACTGTATCAAAAAATAATATGAGTTTTGGGATCACAAGTCTGTCACAAAGTCGAGTCATAAGATACAAAATTGGGCTCGATGGCCTCAAAATATACATAGAATATCCTTCTACTATGGAGAAGGTGGGGCCTCATCTGCCTCTCGGTAGCAGATGACCAGCCTATCTACTTTCCGCAACAACCTAATCTAGGCTGGGGGTACACCTACTACATCCTCCTGCATATCAACTGGCATCCGCTCAATACGGTATGTAGGAATATCACGGGTCAACCGACCCATCTTCCTCTCTATGGCCCCCAGAGTGGCATCAGCTGCACCCACTTCTACTGGTCTTACGAAATTATATGGGTGTCCTTCAGGGCGCACTGGTCCAACATCTCCATTTGACACTTTGTTTCAGTATTTCGAACTCATCATAAAAATCATATATGCATAAATTTGAAAAAATTAAATAATTTTTCAAAAAACATAAACATACCCATTTCTCCCCAGGATGCTCCTGGAGGAAGTATCAGCTCTGGATCATGACAGAAATCTAGGCCTGCATACGGAAACTACTCAAGGGCTGGCACCTACCATTCCCACCAACCCTAGAAGTCATCCTCTTGGTAACATAGGTTTCTCTCGCCACCACCCTGGCGGAGGGAGATCTCACCCCAACGGGCTAGCATTGGCTCGTGAGGGTTGACAGGGGGCAATGCCACGCCCAAACTGATAGCAGGTACCCTCTCAAAGAAGAAGGTAAAAATTATGCTTCCATATCCGAAGTTCTTCATCCTCCCGGTCTTACATCCCAAGAGTTGAAGTTTCATGTTCTCCAACAAACTTGAACACCAGTAAAAAACATGCCCTTGCAAGCATTCAACGCCTATATACATGTAGTGCCTCGAGGCAAGAGGTTGTGAGGCACTTCCCCCCATTCAGTTGAGATCACTCAGAATAAATCGAAGAGGGAATCTTACAACAGTAGAGATGAGAACTTGACTACCACATTTCTTACTTCCTGGTACACAGCATGCATTGATGTATTCTTGCACTATTAATGCACCCACTTTACTAGAAGACCCTTTTAGATTCATCGACTCTCCTCTACGAGAGATACCCATGATAAAGTAAATGTCATCAATGGTGAGCTCTAGTATCTCACCTCGGATATCAAAAACCATGGCATTTGCATCCCAGTATCGGACAAGTCTTTCTAGCAAGCGAATTTGGGCCCACATGTTGACCGTTCGGTATAATTTCAGTTATCCACACCTTCTGAGTGTATGAAGAGTTGTTGGATCTTGCAAATATTCTCTATCCATATATTCATGCTCTCTTTCCCTCCATACCAACACCATCCTGCCCAAAAAACAGTCAATTTTTAGCATTTTTTAAGTTTTTGGCCACTTTCAGGGGTGTACGTTGCTCTTCACACTAGACAGACACATTTAGAACACTGTTGTTCTTCATGAAGAGTAGCGTACACGCAAAGCACATTGTGAGCATTTCCAAAATAGGGTTTTTTACCATAAAAATTGACAAAAAAGACATGGAAATGCAAGTTTGGGAGGATTGAACTTACTTGGCGGAAGCAGAAGGTTGATTGATACTCGGGTTTGATCGTAATGAGTGGAAGAAGATCAAGGGTTTGCTCCAATTCTTGCTCTCAAATTCTCAATTGTGATATTTAATTTTCTATTTTGAAACTAGTTATATAAAAGTGAGTTTAATTTTTACCCAATTTTTGAAAAAGTCTATAGTTTCAAATTGTTCTTAAAGGGTCCTATTCAATCACTAATACTTGCAGGTCTTGGTGAGGCTATTCTACCCTAGATATTTCAAATTTTCACTAGATTCTCAAAGCATTGAACCGGTATGACTTAGTTTCTTCATTGATGAACCAATATAGACGTTGTATTGATCATTTATTATGTCATTAAGAAATTTCGTCACCATTTACTAACTAGATTATTGAGATCATATTTTGGCAGGTCATGAACATATGATCCTAGTAGCTGTTCTTTTAAGTCGTTTTAAGCTCTTGTTTTGACTATGAAAAACTAAACAAGATTGTCGAGGAAACTTGGCCTCTTCAAGCTCATTAAAGGAATTGAAGGTCCATTTGCTTAGGTATAAGTTTAACCCTTTTCCGGAACTTTGCGGATTACTTACGAAAAAGGAATACTCTAGTCATGCGTGGCTAGAAGAGTTCTCCTCTAATTGTTTTATACTTTTTCTGGGGAGGGGACTAATTATACAAAAAAGGCCTTTTGGAGCCTTGCTTTAGGGTTTTCAGGCTCTCTAAACATGAAAACACCAAGCGAGCATTCACCTACTCGGGCTCGATGTGAAATCCACGAGAGGGTAAATAGAGGATTGTTTAAGTTTTTTAGACTCTAAAAACAGGAAAACACCGGCGAGCATTAACCTACTTGGGCTCGATATTAAAATCCACGAGTAGGTGTATGGAGTTATTGTTTAATTTTTTCAGACTCCTTAAAATTGAAAACACCGGCAAGTAAGAACAGATCTCGGCTCGATATTAAAATCTAGAGATCAGTACTACGGAGTATTCTTCTATCTCTTCTTCAAACTCTGTAAACAATGAAGAAGGTCCTGAGTCTTCCTCCCATGGGCTCATTAAACTCTTTACATGGTTGGACCTGTTGAGTTTTCTATTTTTCTTGGACTCATTAAATAAACAAGAAGAACATTCTTTTACCAAAAAGAATAAGGGATAAGAAGGGTGTATCGCATCTCTTTCAATTTCAAAGGCAGTTACGTCAGTCATATCCTTGAACATAGCACCTACTTGAGTCTCTCATGTCAGTTGGGTTTTAGTTTTTGACCTTAGGGTGAACCTGATCTCCGAGTTGTCAACTCCCCCCAGTTGGTTATTCTTCCAATCATATGGAGGGTCTGTTATGTCTCCTACATAGCAAACTTATATCACTTTCACTGTTATGGTGAAAACTACCTAAGTTACTTTGTGTCGTGTTTACTGTTCAACGATACAGCTTGCGTCGGCCATTCTGCAGTTTACCTTGACTTTCATGTGTCGGCCATCCTGGTGTCAGTTTGTTTCATCTTGTTAGTCATCCTACTCCACATCAACTCATACCTGTGAGTGTTCCTCATGTTGGATGATGGAGGATGCATTAATGCCTCCCTTCCAACGGACTTCTTCCCATCGACCTCAGCTCTTTATGCTCTGGGAATGAAGTTTAGAGTTTCGGTTAATACCTTGGGGATTGCAGTCATCAGTGACAATTTCCCTCGCTGTTGAATAAATGAGAATACATCAATGTCTCTTATTCGACAGGTTCCTCAAGTGTTCGACGTCAAGTCCTCTTATTCGCACTTGTTGGATCGTACTAGGTACCTTGGACCCCATTATCATTATCGATGGAAGTCTTCACATTTGTTAACAATATACATCAATGACTAGTAATCAAACGATACCCCCCATGTTCGACTTCAGCTCATTTATTTGCATGGTTAAGGTTTGTACCTTGGGTTGTTTTGGATGAAGACCTTGGGATTATAGCATCACCATGTTTATGTTATCTCCCAAGTTGCGCAAGACTGAGCCTTACTCATTTTTGGCTCTTCATGAGACATAGATCCAGCTTGTTGTTATGGCTATGGTCTCTCTGTTGACATGGATCCACACTTGTATTTCAGTGGACATGCTCTATATATACATCTCCTAGCTATGTATCGGAAATCATGTTACACATCTATATGATGTCAAGATTGTAATTGCTCGCTGACCTTGATCATTGTTTCAGGTGTTTTTTGCGACTTGGTTCTATGGTTCCTTGCTCCTCCTTTGACTTGGACTTATAATGTATTTCGACCATCGTTTACCTCTAACCTCACACATTAGGGGGCATCTATTATAGGTCAAATCTGCACTTCTCCATCCCGTGATCACCTTTCCTTGTAGATCACACAAAAGGACACAAAGGATTGAAGAGCATGATTGCCTTAGATGACTTGTTTCCAAAAGTACACTTCTCACCTGAGAATTTAACAGTTTCTTCTAATTTTGCCGCTTGTACGCCCCTCTCTGTACACAAGACCTGCTTACCGTACCCTACTCTTCTCAAGGCCAACCAGCATACACCTCCAAAAACATTGTAAACACATGTTGTAAAGCTTAAAAGTTGCTTCCTATACGTTGCTCTTGTTGTATGAAACCCGCGTACATCTTAAGATGAAATCAAAAATATATTAATTTGACGAATTGGGAATAGTTGAAGTTGGTTCTGCAACTTCCCCAACCTCCCAATCCAACCACCTCTCGATCTAAACTGCCTACCTTGTCCCATAAATACAAGGAGGATCCATGAGAGGGGTTACTTAACATACTCATGATACTTAGAAAACACACACTAAGTTTTTTTGACTCAAAATCTGACGGCGAAAAAGTCGAATTTGCTACAACCTATGGTCGACTATCCGACAATTGCAGTCTTTTTTTATCGTCGGTGGGATATCGGCTAAAATCCGACATAGTTCAAGACGTCGGATATTCGACTACCATACCTCGTCGGTTAACCGACTTCCTCCAGCTTCATAGGTTGTTCGATAAGCGACATCGTTAACTTCCAATATTTGTCGGATACCATCCTTTCGCCATCGATTATGCGTCGGTTAAGCGACGTGTTTTCCATAAAAAAAAAAGTCAGTTCCAACATTCCAAGCCATTGGAAGTATAGCACAAGTGTAGGATATCACCTTGCAATCGTCGGATAGGTCGTCGGTTAAGAGACGTGGATAACATAGCAAAAAAAATGGATCCGATGTTCCGAGCCGTCGGAAGTATTGCAAAACCGTCGGATATTTCCCTGCAGTCGTCATGATTAGGTCATCGGTTAAGCGACTACCCAATACATTTTTTTTTTTAAATAGCATTTTTCAAATAAATTTTTTCATACTACAGGAAATCAATATATTCTATCTCTATTGTGGAAATATCTAGAATAATTACATATATATATAACTGAGAACCCCATTATGTTCTTCCCATTGTATTAGCAACGGAGTAGCCTAAGGGAATAGAGCTGTTGTAATAAAGCCATTGTATTAGAGTCATTGTATTAAGCGAAGGAGTCAATCATTATTCAAGTGGACCTACAGGCTAGTGGGTGCCTATTAAGGTGGCACAAGTGCTAGTGTCTATGGAACTTACTTTATGGACTACAGTCTTTCCACGTAGCAGAATAATAGGACTGGGAAGTTATGTAACATTGTGGCATATTCGTCACAAAGAGATGGTAGTGTGCTTCCATTGTGTCAAGGTACTCTTACCTAACTTCTCTAATTTGGTATACTGAGGAGTTTGTATATTCATGTATGAGATCATATTCTTTGAATAAGGCTCATTAGATAGTTAATGGGTAGTCACTTAATGTAAAAGACTCATTTTTATTAAATAAGAACCAGTAGGTGGTTGGTAGTCATTAATTTTGAGATTGCATGTATTTAGGGTTTTGGTAGTTATTAAGAAACTATTTATAGCGCTAGAAGGATGTATATTGTTTTGTCAAAGATTGGTATTGTATTGAAGCTTTGCTCAAAGGAGTTCATCCTCTCCAAGAGGCCCATGAACATTACTCTCTCTTTTTGAATTTATTAATACAAGTGTTATATTTTGCAAGTTTAATCTCTTTCTTGCATTTTCTTTTGTTCACTTATATTTATTTGAGGTTAAGTTGGATATTGATTCCAAGGAAATTAAAGAGAAGGTTAAAGATATTGATTCCAGTGCATCATTTACTCAACCTTTGAAGTTATGGAAACTCAAAATTGGTTATGAGGAGCAACCAAAAATCACAACAAGCTCCAAGAAATTGTCAAAATTTAAACAACACGTGTGTGGGTTGTAGAAAGCCAGCATCGTAGCCATTCATTGAGCTCCTCTCTGTTTCAAGAATAATTTCATATTCTCTACTGAATAGGGCCAACCACATGAAGGTGGAAGCTCTTATGGCCCCTCCCCCCCCTCACATCACTCTCAATTCCCCATACCCAATGCATGCACTCGAAAAAAACAAATATGTGCAAATTCATCCATATTTTATCATGAACTTTCATCCATTATTCATTCAATAAATGCTAACATTCACTAAACCATTGTTTCTGTCGATACACACATCCATTCAATAAAAGATAATATTCAATAAACCATTCATTAATCATTCAGTCAACACATTCATTCAATAAAAGCTGAAATTCAATAAAGGTAACAATTTACTACACTGAATCATTAAAACATTAGAAAATTCATTAAACCATTCAATGAATTTCCGCTGTCCAATGAGTTTCTGCGGTCTTCAGTTTCAGCCTGGCAACGGTTGACGATTCATGGTATTACGTTTCCCTTCGACTGCAAATGACAAACTCATAGTTCACTATTAAGGTTTGTCTGACAAAGCTGAATAGTGAAACGTAAATATAGAATGAATCGTCACCGTTGTCAGGATGGAACTCAAGACTGCAGAAACACTCCTCGGATGGTGGGCGTGGGTCATACCGAATTGATAAACTAATAGAGGGAAAAACGCAACGAGAATCTGAGACGATTGCATAGTGAAATGCATACACAATGAATCAAGGTTGAATGTGGTAGCCCGCCATCTCCCATTGTGAAATGCATGCAGAATGAATCGAGCTTGAAGGTGGTCTCCCTTGCCAACTGCACTTCAAGCTTGAAGGTGGTAGCCTTGGGACTAGACATAGGTCGCAGGTTCGGATCTCCTCAGTTCAATTCGTACCCTGTTATTTTTTCGATGCAAACTATATGTTTTCTTTAATTTGCTGTTGACTTTAATTCCCTAGTGTAGGAGGAGCCATTATGGTCAAGTTGCATTCCTAAAAAAAAGATGAATATTCACAACAAGCAGCATGTCTCTAATTGTTGTCGGTGTATGCTAGCTTAGTTGCAAATATCATGCTTCAGAAGAAGACAGCCTTGAATGGTAAATATATCAATTTGGAAGGGTTTAATGTGAGGTTAAGGATATTGATTCCAAGGAAATTAAAGAGAAGGTTAAGGATATTGATTCCAGTGCATCATTTACTCAACCTTTGATTTTGTGGAAACTGGAAATTGGTTATGAGGAGAAACCAAAAATCACAACAAGCTTCAAGAAATTGTCAAAATTTAGACAACACGCGAGTGGGTTGTAGAAAGCCAACATCGTAGCCATTCATTGAGCTCCTCTCTGTTTCGAGAATAATTTCATATTCTCTACTGAATAGGGCCAACCACGTGAAGGTGGAAGCTCTTATGCCTCCCCCCCCTCACATCACTCTCAATTCCCCATACCCAATGCATGTACTTGAAAAAAACAAATATGTGCAAATTCATCCATATTTCATCATGAACTTTCATCCATTATTCATTCAATAAATGCTAACATTCACTAAACCATCGTTTCAATCGATCAACACATTCATTCAATAAAAGATAACATTCAATACACCATTCATTAATCATTCAGTCAACACATTCATTCAATAAAAGTTGAAATTCAATGAAGGTAACAGTTTACTACACTGAATCATTAAAACATTAGAACATTCATTAAACCATTCATTCATTCATTAGACCAAAAATAGTGGACGATATATTGTTATCAAAAATATTTAGACGTTGTTTTTCCCGTCCTTCTTTTTATAAGTTTTTCTTCTCTTCAGTGGTATATAATATATGAGAGGACCATCTACATCATCTGGACTTTCTCTTCCAGTTCTTGGTTCTTTAGTAGGCGCTTTTGGTGATGTTTGCATTATCCTAGCTAATTGTTGTTCTAGACCTGGATTTTGCGGAAAGGGGTTTGGATTTGCTGCAACGATGTGAAACTGTTACATCATTATATTTTGCTATTGTAATGACAAGTTTTTCATTTAAAAAAATTCATTACAAAGGTGTTTTTTTACCAGGTGTGACCAAATCATGTTGTTGATGTTCTTGTCCAGTCTCAACCTGTACAGTTTCACCCTCTACATGCTCTGTAGTTGAAATACGGTGAACTACAATTAATGGTCACCATTTGCAATGCTATACATAAAATTGTAGCATATGAATAAATTCATTACCGGGATTTGAAGCTTGATCATCGATTTGTTGTTGTCCCTCCTCGACACTAATGGGATAATTACTTTCCTGTTAAAAACAGAGTTAATATTTTACATCAAGTATTTGGAACGAAAATATTCCACAAGCGACAAATATTAATTAAAGTATATAGATTCTATATACCTTTGAACCAGATGGATTGGTACCACAAGACTGTGTTTGCCCAGATAAGCTTCTTCTACGTTCAACAACGGCTCCAAAGCCTTCCTGAAGCCAAGCTTCATGTCTTCCTCTGTGGGTACTTCATTGAATCGATCGGCCTGCATATTTGCTTATCGTCGTTAATTAACATTTTACGGTGCAATAAAACGAAAAAAAAAAAAAAATCAATTTATTATTTGTATTCATTGTTGGTTTCTCGAAACTTACAAACCGTGCCGCCAAATTCGAATAACCACCAGGGCCAAGCTTGTGCTGACCTATTTTTTCTAGTCTTGCCTTTGTGGCCTTTGATGTGTCTGGTAGCCTATGCAAGTGTTGAAATACGTTAGATGTTCCAAGTTCGATATAGAAATCAAGGATAATAAGGTTTAGAATTACATTGCGGAAAGTATTGCATACCTCCCTGTGCCTGGTGTTAGCTTGCCTTCTCTTCTCAGAGCCTTCTCCTTTCCATCTTCCACTAGAGCTCTCCACTCCATTGCTAGAATCATTGGTGGGCGCTCATACCTATGGTTTCTTTCGAGGTGTGTCCTATATTGGTCTCGAACAACCTTCACATGTTGACAAGCCTTTTTCAAGACATTGTCATGACTGAAGGTTTTCTCCCCAAACAGGCCAACCAACCGATTAGTGAGTTCATCTTTTAAATTTTTCGGTTGTCTATCCCACCTTGTTCGGATGGTGGCCCTGAAGATCTCCAAACAAAATTCATTCATATGTTTATAGAAAACATTGTTTCCTGCACAACGATCATGCCATGATCATAATTAGTTGATAAAAAATGTTTTATCGGTATATTACAATGAAATTATAAACACTAATTAACCTGATCAACTATGATTAATTACCTGGGATCGTTAGTATCTTTATTGGGATGAGATCTTCGTCCACCAAAAATGTTGTCTCCAGTGTTCCCGTTCTTTTGACACAGGAAGATCCTGGAAATGTAGCTTGTTCGACATCAAAATTGATAGGGGACTCGGTGTCGACCCCTTCTTGTGGATGATCCATTGTGTGTTGGTCAGTAGATCCATTGTGTGTTGGTCAGTAGCGGCTGTTGCGCTCACAGCAGGGGTTCGTGGTGTTTCAGAACGTGTTGCCAACTGTTCGGTCGACAACAATGGCGAAGGATTCGAACTACGTGGTGTCGTTTGTTCGTGATGCGAGGTCTCTCCACGAGTCTCGCTGGGGCCAACACCACCTTGACCAATATTGTGTGGTCCCTTATAATTCTGTAAATACACACCAAGTCTTATACATTCAATACTATCATATAAAATAGAACATTATAAAGATTTAAACGAATTATTCTATGATTCAAGATTCCTCAACTTACTCGCAAGTTATTAGATTTATGTTCCAACAATGCAATCTTTTCTTTAATTGCACTTGTCTACGGAACCTAGATTACTAGAGAAAGGATTTCCGCAGTATATCTATTCAACAATTTCTCTGCCATCTTTAGCGGGTGTGCGGCTTCACCAATTTTTTCGTAATCGTGAAGCACCTCTGCCACTTCAGGGTCTAACGGAAAATCTTGCGATGTTGATTCATACTGTGATTCACTAGTGGGATGCAACAAACATATATAAATCACTACTGAGTTCTCTATTGATAGATTCCAAATTTTATATTAACATATATAACACATCTATCATGATAGATTCGTAAAATTACAACATGGTTTACATTATCATAATGAAACCAGTATATTACACAAAAAATACATAACAAAATTAACATTATGCTACGTATTATATTGGTACAATTGAAATGAATTATACCTGCGACCTCAAGGATCGCGATCCACTCATTGGATCAATGGTCATAAGCGACTTGCCTCGATCTGCTAATATCTGGGAACTGCCCCTAACAACACCCTAATAAAAAAACATAGTGAAAGTCACCTAAATGATTCCAAAACTATTCATGAGAAAACACATCAAAAAAATTATTAGTCATATTATATTTTTAATATTACAAAGATGTGTACCCGTTGCGCGGACCCTGGTGTGGCCAACCTTACGGAACCGGCCTGCATCAAAAACATAGACTAAAAAATTACGTAAACACAACCAAAATATTCATTGAAACATTAATATAATGCTAAAACATTTTGACATATTTTAATTGTACAATTCAAATCAGGTCTACCTGTTGCCCCGAGGGTGTTGTCGTCTGATCAACATTCGACGGGTGTATTTCCCGATCAACGTTCTGCATCAAATATAAATTTCATTATATAAAACAAACCAAGTTATTAATAAAGGAAAAAGAAAGCAAATAAAAACTCTTTTTTCTTATTATATTTGTACTATTAGAAAGATGTATACCTGCTCCGTCGAGGAAGAAGTTCTCCTCCGACCATTTGTTGGCAGGGATTTATCCCGATCACTGGCCTGCGAAGTAAATATGGGAAATCTAAACGAAATAAACTAACAAAAAATCCTTATGATGTTTAATTTATTACTATAAGGTTGGGTAAAAATTTATATAGTAACCTTGTTTGTATCTACTCGGTTGATAGGGTAATTAATAAGCAACTCGTCCCCTGCAGATATTGTTTTAATAGCAACTACAAAAACACGGTTTCCTTCACGCCCCTCAAATTCGTAGTTTGGTTGCTTAATTGTAGACCCTGGTTGTGTACTATTTGTAAACCCCGCAATATTCCCTGTGGCCTTTGGCCTTCCGTCCATGTACAACGTTCCTCCTTTATTTTGATTTTTGTCTTTCAATTGTAAATAGTTTGTTGACAATCCATAGCTACGCATACTTTTTGTATATCGGACAAGGCGCATCCAATCGCTGTAGTTGTATATGGGTCCAACATACTCCATCAATTCTGTACATGTCCCGTAACCGACCAAGACACAATCCATGGAAAACAACCCGAAACCATGTATCGACGACGGTGCAATTCGATATCTCCTCTCGTTCACACAAAAATCAGTGTTCAGTGGAGGAAGATCCTTCGGTACCCATTGTTTCACAAAATGTATGTACCTCAAGGGCACCTCTTCATCGTCTTTTGTCTCATCACCATAGGAACATGCCCCCCCTTGACCGTGAAAAAATTCATTGCGTCTATGGAATCTTTTTTTGGTTTTTTGACATCTAGTTGATACAATTATTCTAGACCTATTGGATGTCTCACTTTCCTCTAGCTTTCCTAAAATCCCCTCGTTCAAGGAAGACAGATCAGACAAATACCTATTTGGTTCTACCTGCACCATTGGAAAAAAGTTTATATTCGACTGCAAGGCATAGCGCCTCTTAAAAGTTGACGTGTATCGCCTTTTATAATTTTACTTGATCCTCATTCCCTTTGTCAACATGTAGGCATTCAAGTGATGATCGGAAGACGACCAATTTATCTTTCTTAAGAGTAGAAAGTAATGCAATATTTATGAGTTGTTTTTTACTATTTGATTTAACTCTACATCACACATGTAACACACATGTAGCACACATGAAACACTACACATACATGTTACATGATCTCCTCTAATGCTACAAGTCCTGGCTACTTAATGAAAACTATTTACCACATATTTGATTACCTTAGTGTAGATGTTTCCTGTAATATACTCAGAAGAGTTACTTTCAGAAATGACTGTGCCTCTTAGAGGCCAGTCAACTCTAGGAACCAAGTGACTCTATGATAGGGCTAGTACAAACCAGAGAGAGAGAGATGACTGGGCTATGGTATGGTCAATCAAAGAAATTCAGTGACAGTAAAAAGGCTCAGTACAAAGACCAACCAGTAAGGTACAAGTAAAAAAAAAAGAATGGGTATAAAGACTCACAACCCTTGGGACTAAGGGGGTGTACACTACCTCAAACATGGACAAACTACCATAGTTATAACCATAAGACCAAAAACATAAAAGGCGGTACAAATCAATATATGCAATATCTCCTTGTAACTACCTCATATATGTAACTACCTCATATATGCAATATCTCCTTGTAACTACCTCTTGTAACTCAAATAGTACCACCAAAAGGTATGATAGCATGCAATCTTCCAAACTAAGGTCAGGAGGGTGGTACGAAGTGGGTATAAAGACACATAACAATTTGGAAAAAATGGGTGTACCTCAAATGTGGACAAACTACCATAGTACCCACAAGACCTAAAACATAAAAGGTGGTACAAATCACAAGATATCCCAATATCAGTAAAACACCCAAAAGGTAAAAGGCAAGGTACCACAAAAATATTATCGACAAAATGAAAGGACCATAAGACAATCGACCAAGGTGGGGTATAACCATTCATCTCTCTCTCAAATGTACCATTGTTCCTTATAACTTGAAAGACCATCATCACAATAAATGGAAAAGTCCACACAGGTGATGTGATCACGTGGTCCTCTAGACTACTCCTACAGTCAAGCGTTAGTGGCTCCATGAAGGGGTGTTCAGTCTCTTCAGAAGACCATCTAACTCAACCATCTCGAAGACCTAGGAGAAGAGAACATCACACATCATCAAATAAGTATTGGTAACTATTGTGTATGAACTCAAAAACCCTAAAGCAACCGAGCGTGCAGAAGGGGAGCTATGAAAAAACAAGGCTCGCAGGCCAAAAAAAAAGCTCAAAAAACTATACTAGGACTGATGTCACAGTAAGCAAGCTGAAACAAAAGTGGCCAGAATGCCAACAAGTAGCACTAAAAAGAAAAAGACCCTCTAAAAAGGTGAAAATGCAAGCAAACTTCCTAACTAGGAGCTCGAGACCTCGACAAATTGTATCCTTTGCAAGGTGATGAAATCCAAGTCGAACAATATGAAGTGAGAGACCTAATTTGAAGGATATCCCTCTACCGAAAGGGATCCTGGGTAAAAGATCCCTAGTAGAAAAGTCGCTAAGCTGCCTCGTTCATGACACGTCGGAAAAGGTTTTTAGCACTTCTGCCTTATCACCCTTGTATCACCAGTATGGTGGTCGGAGAATACAAGGAAGACAATGATTGATGTTGCCTTAGGGATAATTGGAGTGCAGCATTCCACATAGTCCGTCCGGTTCTCGATCTCGCGGAGGTTTAACCCCTAAAACAACAGGAGGCCCCTCCACAAACTGGTCGTGACCGTGTCAACAAATACTAAAGGATTTTGGTTCCCTAAAGACAACGACTATGTCTCAGATGAAAAATGACAAGGGGGAATTATTTGGATGCCTATCCCCGGTGTCCTACCTAACTACCAAATTATTTTGATTTCCTCAAGTGAGGTTATGGTGTGTTTAGTTAGGGGGTGTAAATTTTAGTGGTTGTATTACTCAATCGGGTGATGGAAGTGAAACTCATGGTGTGATGACTGACTCAAACCATGCAAATGCATATGAATAAAATAAGCCTTTCCTTTCAATGAATGCTAGCTAAGGTAAGGAGAGAGTTCTTTCAAACTATAACTACTCTTTCAAATTAAATGAATCCATTAACAATAACTTTCTTCTACTTCTAATGACTAAAATGCATGACAATGTTTAAACCTAATTAGCAAGCATAAGCATGACATTGTGATATTGTGAATAATCGTGTATTGTAGGACACATTATTTCAATTTAAAACCCATTTAATGTATGCTAGGAGACTTAAATTACAGAATGATCTCATAAGTATAAGCCCAAGAATATTTGTCTCAGTTGGGTGATGGAAGTGCAACTCGTGGTGTGATGACTGACTCAAACCATGCAAATGCATATGAATAAAATAATCATTTCCTTTCAATTAATGCTAGCTAAGGTAAGGAGAGAGTTCTTTCAAACTATAACTACTCTTTCAAATTAAATGAATGCAACAAGTGTTCAAGTTCATTCATGGGACCTCAAGGAGAGCTTTAGATATACTCAAGTCATGCAAATGAATTCATCACATAAAACAAAGTGATAATAAATATAAGGAATTGTACATATCCATGTTCATAATTCTCTAGGAACACTTATAACATTCTTCAATCATTCTTCACAAAAAAACAGGGATAGTAGAAACAATAAACTGCATATAAATCGTCATGAGCTTAATAAAAAAACAGTAACCACAACTGGGGAAGCTATACCACAACTTGTTTTTTTATGACTATAAATACAAGAGTATCCTAATCATGAGCAATACATCCTTTACTTTTACATCATGAGCAATACTAATCATTTCCCCTTTAACTTGCATTGAGTACCTTGACATGAATTCCCCCAAGCTACTATATTCTAAGTGTTAAAGCTACTACAGTACTACCCTAGTCGAAGACTAAAATTACCACAATCCAAGTCATGATTGTTTGATTGAAGTCTGAAGTATGATGATGCATGGTTACCTTTTATGAATTTACTAACCCTGATGAATGATACAATGAAAGCCAATTTTAAGAAGATGAAGACTTTAAAACAAACCATAATAGCCTGAAATACTTCCTAAACCAGAACAGCAAAAATGGGTAAGCAAAATCGAAGTTCCGTTTTCCGTCGAGGTGGCTTACAAATTGATTTAAATTTGACCGCAATGGCACCAACCGCAATTTTAGGCCTATATAATTCTGTTCCTTTTATATATATACATTTCCAATCTGTCAAATGTTTCGTTACTTTGTACCCTGGGGCCACTTTCTGGAAATTATCATCTTCAAGCAGCCTCAACAAAAAACGGAACTTCGATTTTGCTTATATCGTGATGCTAATGGTGTTATAGGATCTATCTCACATGGTTCTACTTCATAATGGGATGGGGCCAATTAATATTACTTTCAAAACTCATATGATGGCAATGATTGATACATTCTCATTCCTCACATTCTACACTGCCCAAACTTTTCTAATTGTATGAAAATTGAAGCTTTCAATTTTATCCAAACCATGTAAGGAGAAATTGAGAAAACCTCATCTTGCACTACTCTATGGAGCCTTGACAGGCCCCATGAAAAAAACTCCAAGTCATATCTGGATTCACTGCTACTTCACTAATAACACAGGGAACCTTCAAAACTACAATGTGGGTGGCCTTAAGTCTTGTTTTTTTGCATTCACGGTTTGGTTGGTTAACTTAACATCCCTCCAATTCACAACAAATTTGTGTGGCATTCATTTAATTTGGTGGAGGCTGAGGCATTCATTTCAAAATCGGAGATGGAGGCTGCTTCCATGCCGAGACTTGAGGAAAGTTCAAAGTATGGTGATTTTAGTTTACAAAAATTACTACCTCAGGACTGTTTTGGGACTGAGGTCTACTAAGGAGAGGCTACAGCTTGTTATATGTGTTGAAAATTGGGTTAGGTTAGGGTTTGGAGCAGAAAATTAAAATATTTATACTTTAATGCATAAATAAATTCCTAAATCAATGCTAGAAACAAAATAGTACAGTTGTGACAAGGTAATATAAATTTAAACATAATTTTCATCTCTTTCAACTTTAACACTCCCAAAGGTCCCTGTGTTAAAGTTGAAGTAGACAAGGACAATAAATAACAACAACATTAATAAAGTAATGAACAAGTTAAACATAACTAACACCTAGCATCAGTAATGCTGGTTTAGACCTTCCTTATAATCAGATATATTTTTCAATAAACCCTTTCTGCAATAGCTGATAGCCACCAGGGATCAACAACGTATGCCCCAGCAAGGCCCATAGGCTCAGAGTAGAGGCCAAAGACAGTTTGGATAGTCATGTTCCTATGGATACTGATTCTGAAGATGAGCATAATGATGGGGTTGGAACTAGTGGATTGTCTCTTGAAAATATGAGTAATGAATGCTTTCTAAAATTAAGCATTTCACATGCCATGGTGTTTGTGCATCTGGCAATGGAGAATCCTGAAACTTGTAGAATTTTTGTTGAGAAAAAGGGCATTGAAGCCCTTATGAGGTTCTTGACTCTTCCAAGTATTCCGCTATCTTCAAAAGGGATGTATGTAGCTGTGCACATGGTTGCAGTTTGCAAAGCATTCACACAACAACACTCAGTTGCCCTTGCAAGGGTATTTTGTGCTCATCTGAAGGAATATATCAAGACTACATTAAATGTTTTGGATCATGTTGTAGGGACTAATTTATTAGCTGCAAAAGATGGACTGAATAGGAAAGTATTTTGGTGCTTGTTTGTGGTACAATTTTTTGTCTTTCTAGTTGATGATACTAAAGAGAATCGATGGTTGGTAGCATTAACGACGGAGTTTGGAAATGATAGCAAGGATGTGCTTCTTGATATTGGGATGATACATCAAGAAATACTATGGCAAGTTGCACTTACTAAGGATTCAAAGGCGCTGCTAAAGAAAGATGATGGCAATGTTTCCAGCAGTGTCACAACTGATTTGGATGCGCATGCAAATGAAATTGATGATCACTTGCCAACTTCTGTTGGACACTCTGTGGATCTTATTTTGAATAAACATAGGAAATCATCTGTTTGGAATGTTGCGCATTTTAAATATAATAATTTGACCCAATTGCTACTTCATTCATAGGGAGCCTTTAAAAAGCACGATATAGGTCTATGGGCAGCTTATTAAAAGTAGTTATTTCTAGTCTAGCCGTAGCTTCCTATGGAGGTTTAGATTCAGTCAATACAAATAGGTGTTCCCTCTCCTACCTGCCCCCCTATGAAAAGAGGAATGAGTGCAAGTTTATGCCCGGCCTATTATTATTTGCTATTAGCTCGGATTGGTGCTTTAATGCAATAATGGAAACCTTAACTCGAGCCTGTGTGAATACAAGTACTCAGTCACAGTGAGAGCTTGGTAACTCTGCTTTATTGGGGTCATTAGTAATAGCCCCCGCCCCCCCCATTCATGATAAAATAAGGGAGTCCATTGCAAGAACCTCAACTTTTTGATCTAATACATCTATTTCATGATATTGGTCACAGTGCTCGGCTTCAACGAAGGTTGAACATTGATTCCTCTGCCTGAGGACAACAAGCCTATGTTCGCCAACCACAGTATTCTCATTCTGATGAAGGCCCTTCCAAAATCAAAACGCAAGGCAATAAGCAAAAGTCACTACATTCTTTTTGCTATGAGATATTAAGGCCGTCATTTGCAGTTCGCTACAAAGAGGTGAAGGTTCACCCATCAAACTAAAAAAAAAGTAGATGCAATAAGATAAAAATACCCCGATGTAGATTGAATTAGCAATGAAACCCTCTTAGAAGATCGAATTAGCAATGAAACCACAGTCATTTGCTACCAAATTTTTAAATTTGTCAAATCAAAACAATTTAGGGCTTGGTACTCATGGACGTCGGAGGCATTTCCGGCTCCTCTTATAGATTATTTGCTTGGACTGCAAACTGCCTCTCCCAATGCTTGCTCGTTGGGTCACTCCCAATGCTTGGTCGTTGGGTCACTCCCTCTCCCCTGCCACAATCACAAACCACCTCTCCCACAATCGAACAGTCCAATCCAAATCGATAGCAGGTCCAAATTGCAGAGGTGCAGGTCCAAATCGCAGAGGCGCAGCTCCAAATCGAGGTCACTCCAAATCGCAGGTCACTCCAACTCGAGGTCACTCCAAATCGCAAATCGCAGGTTTGTGAAATGCATATGGTCGCCATCTTTTCTATTTGTTCAATATATATGTTATCATTAGAGAGATTTTGAGGTTAAAAAAGGGCCTCCTAAGAGATGTACTACAAAAATATGAGATATATTAAAATATTATGAATTGGGGGTTTTATGGGGTAGGTATATATGACAAGTCACCTCCCACACTATTTTCTATGCACAATATACATAACCATGGTTGAGTTACTTTTCAAAATTTACTAGAAATAAAATTAATAAAATAAGACTACATTGATGTGACTAAGAGTCATTGTAAATTCCCAAAAATGTATTGTCCTTTAACATTTATTTGTCTTGAACTTGCAAATGAAATTAAATAATAAAAAACATTTTTAAGAGTTTTTTTTAATTTTATGTTGACTTTTTATATTTAGTACTTTTCTCTTGAATTTAATAATGTAATTTAATTGAGAATTTATTTACATGTAAAATGTCAATAATATTATTATAATCCACATTGCATTATTATTATTATTATTATTATTATTATTATTATTATTATTATTTATTAAATCTATTATTATTCTTTATTAGTTTGACATTATGTTATTAAATAGAATGGAGTGAATATATAATTTAAAATTAAAAACATAAAAATGATAATATATTATTTTATAAAAAAATGTGAAATGACTTTCTTTATGAATTAAGAGTACTTCACTTAAAAATGACAATAATATTATTTTATGTGAAAGGGTGAAAAGACATTCATTATGAGTACTTTACTTGAAAATAACAATAATATTATTTTATGAAAAGACTATCATTATGAGTACTTTACTTTATGACTTAAAAGTACTTACACCACTACCTTGGTTAACTATGTGTTTTCATCCACCATAGAAAATTTGACAAATAAGCATTCTTAACTCATGCAATGCCACCTCACCAAGGGGGATGATGTCATCTACTAGAATGTGATTGGTTGTATTTTATAGTACATTTTCTTTGTTTTGAGGCCCTTTTTTTACCTCAAAATTTCTCTAATGGTATGTTTGTGTTTTGGTTTTTTTAATTTGTTTTTAATTAAATATATATATAACATTATATATAACAATTAAAATTTAATTGTTATATATAATGTTATATATATATTTAATTAAAAACAAATTAAAAAAACATTGTTATATATAATTAATAACAAATTAAAAAACCATTGTTATATATTTAATTAAAAACAAATTAACAAAATAAAAAACCATTGTTATGTTCCTCCATTTTGTCCTATGCCAACTTATGGACCTTGAAAGGTGGAAGAGGTTGTTGAAGAGCCACCATAGTTGGGGAAAGGAAATGAAATAAAGTTGGGGATTTTGGAGTGAGCATAGGATATAACACAGGCATGACAATAAATATTATTGTCCTCCAACCAAGTAGTAGGGTGGTTCACCTCTAAGTGGGATTTAATTTCCTCTTTAAGACCACTAATAAGGAATTGCTTAAAAAATAATCAATTAATTTTTATGAAAAAACAAATGAACTTTGATGACTCCTATAATGAATTTCATTAGGTAATAAAATATTACATTAAGGGAAAGTTAGTGCTTCATTTGATCAATCGAACCAACCAATCGGATCTGACCCTTCAAACTTGTTTAGAATTACTTCAGAAAAATGAGGCGTCATACTATTGGAAGGGTTGGAAAATGAGAAGTGATTCTTGGTTTCCATTTTGCTAACTAATTGGGTGAGAGAATCAACCATTTTTTGTATGTCCTCTATAGTTTACATGTTATGAGTGTTTATCATGGGACCATTAGGTCCATCAAACAAGTTAGTGATGATTTATCCCAACACAATCAATGACCTAAGAGGATTTCCTTGTGAGGGTCCATAAGCAATGGTACTAGCGAGTCCACGAAAAAATAAGTTATTTCAGAGTGAAACCATGATGATCAAATTACTCCTTGTTGAGTATCATTACATGGTTTTTAATTCTCCATTAATGGTTGGTGTCAGTCATTTTTGAGTCTAGAAACCCTCCCACACTGTAAATGCATGCATCTAGTCTAACCATGCCAAATTTCAATCCAAGCCAACACATATTTAAAAAATTTCAACGTTGGCCCCATGTATCACATTATTTAATTTATAGGTATGGTTTTTGATGCTGCAATGGTGAGTGTCATTCATTCGAGTCTTGAAACCCTCCCACACCATCAATGCATGCATCTAATATCAGACTTCTGACTTCAAAAGAATCTGACGAGATCACTAAATCACTGACGACAAACACCGTTGGTTTTTCTAGGTAATAGCTACGTCGGATATCATATAACGATGATGATGACGATGATGAAGATGACGATGATGAAGATGATGATGATGATGAAGACGATCGATGATGACGATGATGATGACGATGATGATGAAGACGATCGATGATGACAATGATGATGACAACGATGATGATGATGATGACGACCGATGAAGACGATCGATGATGACGATGATGATGACGATGATGATGAAGATATTGTTGATGATGATGAGGAAGATGATGAGGAGGAGGAGGAGGATGACGATGATGCTGATCACAATGATGATGATGATGGTGGTGGCCGTGACGACGACGATAAACATGATGCTGCTGATGATGATGATGATGAGAATGATGAAGATCATGATGATGATGACGATGATGAAGATGACGATGATGATGAAGACGATCGATGATGACGATGATGAAGACGATCGATGATGATGATGATGACGACAATGATGATGATGATGATGATCGATGATGATGATGATGATGATGAAGACGATCGATGATGACGATGATGATGAAGATATTGCTGATGATGATGAGGAAGATGATGATGATGGTGGTGGTGAGGATGATGATGATGGTGGCCGTGACGACGACGATAAACATGATGCTGCTGCTGATGATGATGATGAGAATGATGAAGATCATGATGATGATGACGATGATGAAGATGACGATGATGATGAAGACAATCGATGATGACGATGATGATGATGACGATGATGATGATGATGACGACAACGATGATGATGATGATGATCGATGATGATGATGATGATGAAGACGATCGATGATGATGATGATGATGAAGATATTGCTGATGATGATGAGGAAGATGATGATGATGGTGGTGGTGAGGATGATGACGATGATGCTGATCACAATGATGATGATGATGGTGGCCATGACGACGACGATAAACATGATGCTGCTGATGATGATGATGATGAGAATGATGAAGATCATGATGATGATGACGATGATGAAGATGATGATGATGATGAAGACGATCGATGATGACGATGATGATGAAGACGATCGATGATGACGATGATGATGACGACGATGATGATGATGATGATGATCGATGATGACAATGATGACAATGAATATGATCGATGATGACGATGATGATGAAGATATTGCTGATGATGATGAGGAAGATGATGATGATGATGATGGTGAGGATGATGACGATGATGCTAATCACAATAATGGTGATGATGATGGTGGCCGTGACAACGACGACGATAAACATGATGCTGCTGATGATGATGATGATGAGAATGATGAAGATCATGATGATGAAGACGATTGATGATGACGAGGATGATGAAGATAATCAATGATGACGATGATGATGAAGACGATCGATGATGACGATGATGATGATGATGACGATCGATGATGACGATGATGATGATGATGATGACGATGATGATGATGATGATGATGATGATGATGCAGATATTGCTGATGATGATGAGGAAGATGATGATGATGATGAGGAAGATGATGATGATGATGATGGTGAGGATGATGACGATGATGCTGATCACAATGATGATGATGATGATGATGGTGGCCGTGATGATGACAATAAACATGATGCTGCTAATGATGATGATGATGAGAATGATGAAGATGATGATCAAGAAGAAAAAGATGATGATGAAGATTATCACGATGACGACGATGACGACGATGATGATGATGATGTTTGAGTCTTCATAATTGTGCATTTCCTTACTAAGCTTCTCTCTGTTTCAAGAATAATTTAATATTCTCTACTAAACAGGGCCAACCACGTGAAGGTGGAAGCTCTTATGGCCCCTCCCCCCCCCTCACATCACTCTCAATTCCCCATAACCCGACAAAAATATCTATGTACACTAGAAACTTTAAATGTGTTTTTTGACATACTCTAAAACAAGCAATGTTTCTAATTATATCATATAGGAAAATGGAAACTCACTACGAAACAATTAATTTATTATTACTACATACCTCATAAACTTCAATGGTCTTCATCATCTTCTTCATTTGGGTCATCGTCTGTACTATCATCCGATGATCCAGATTCAACATTGTAAGGATTGGCCATATCATCCTCGTCGTCGATGTCAGTTACAATCAACATGTCATCGTCGATATCATCTTCATGGACATTGTCTGATAGTACATCATATGATTCAATAAGTTCTTCAACATCTTCTTCTGGACCATGATCATGATCATCTTCTGCGGCATCTTCTTCTTCGAGAACGTATTCATTACCTTCATCAACGTTATAATTTACCGGCCTTCCCCTTGGATCATGTCTCACAGCAAATGACCAACCCGCTCTACCTGGAACCTCAGACTAAAATATCTGTTCAAATTGGGTTGGAAGAACATAGGGCTCCGTTCTTGGCTCAAACAACCTTGTATTTACCATGGTAAAACCATTATCATGTTCAATAATTGTTCTATCGGGATCACGTTGATTCAATCGACACCTGTACCATTTGACAACGAACATAAATACCTTGAAGGAGTTAAAGTCACACTGAATAATGTCTGCCAGATACCCATAGTATCGATTTTCAGATAGTTCTGGATGTCTGTCACTTCTAGAAGAAACATTGGTCACCTTAAATACTGTAAATATCCCACAATCAGATGTTTTCTTTGTTTCATCCAACTTTTTTATGCGATATCTACATCCATTGCACCACATAGCCTTATGGTGTTTTACCTAGTACAACAAGCCATACAGGAAAAGATTACATAATGATCACACCATATTTATGATAAAGTAGTGCATGTTTATTATAATGCCATAAAAGGAAAATAACCAGCGTGACGTACAATGAAAATATTTTAAGAAATAAATAAATAGTGTCGTTGATTAATATGCTTACCTGCTTATCTTTTAAACCTCTTGCTAAATCGATTTCCCTTTGTGTTACATTGGTGTCTCCATTGTGATGTGCAGCTTTAACCAATGAAGCCACACCTTCCCATGATATTCCATGACCAGATTGTTCACATTTTTCGATCCATACCTTCATCCAGTCAAGATTGTTTGCGATGTATAAATGAATCGTATCCCACTCTCGACCAACTGTTTGATGACAATAAAATTAAAATTCAATGAAAATGTATATTAGTCACTTAAAAAAGTATATAATTACAATATAAAATGATGCAAAATACTAAATAAAAAAATAGAATATATATGTATGATATATAAACATAAAAATCACCAGTGAAATGTGTTATATTACCTTTCACCTTCCTCGATCTACCTTTCCCCTTCGGGTACTCCCCTTCGAAATCGTTTTTGGAGTCTGGATCACAAATGCGACGTAAATTGAGCTTTGACGCCAATATAGGAAGATATTCACTAATGTACAACATGTTTTGGTACACCATATATCCCTCCATCATAGAACCCTCAGCATATGATCGTTGTCTGACCAAACCCTTCATAAATTTCAAGTGCCTCTCAACCATCCACATGGACCTTGAGTGCACAGGTCCACACAGTTCAATCTCCTCAACTTGGTGTATGAGGTAGTGTTCCTGTGCATTGAAAAATGCTGAAGGTAGATGCTTCTGTATTTCACACATGAGACGAGGAATTTCTCTCCTCCAATACTTTATGTCTTCTTTATGGAATTATTTAGATGACAACCATCTACAAGTGACATGAAAACCGGCCAATCAAGAGATTAAAGAAAAAAGTCATTATATTACGTAACATGAAGTAGAGAATGAAAATCAAATTAAGAATAAGTTCGATGTTGAATTAAACAAACAGTAAGCACATGGAAAAATCACCACTTACCTCTTGTATTTCCTGAGACTATATATTATTTGCTTGACATTGTTTTCAAAGTTGTCCGGGATAGAGAGAGGTAGAACATACTGTAACAATAATATACAAATAGTTTCAGTATATCGAAAAAAGTACTAGAAAAAGAAAAAAAAAATTATTAAATGCATACCATATTAATTATTACCTTCATGAAGACATGCCAATCTTGCGTTTTCACCCTCGCGAAGTCACCTTTCTTTGTTATGATATTCTTCATGTTCGCGCAAAATCTTGTGGGAAATTTAATTTTTCGAATGACTTCTTTTACAACATTACTTTGCTGGTCCGTTAACATCCATGGAAGTGAGTTTATATTAATTTGCTCTCCGTTGCTATGAAATTGAATGACGTCTTTCATTGCATGGTTGTTATCTTGAATGTCTTTGCAAATTTTGACAATTCTTTCTTTGTCACTCCTTCCATCCAATATTCGCCATAATGTTTCAGTCACATTCTTTCCGATATGCATTGTATCAAATAGATGAGCAATTTGTAGGTGCTCATAATAGGGCAACCTACTAAATTGTCTAGGATAACTTTTCATTCCTCATGGAAGCCCATTAATGCCTTCATGATGATCACATGAACAACAATGATGAAATTAAATATTAAATCAATGTCAATTACACTAAACAACACACAATATAATAAAATACAATATGATCATATACAATGATTGATTATACATACCTTGACATTTTCTATTATATTGCAACTTCCATAACTGAGGTGTCATTCTCTTTGGTTTTAATGCAGTCTCTTGCTTGCCATTGAAAAGATGTTTTTCGGTAGTTCAATACCTGTGATTCTTGGACAGGAAGTGCCTATACTCATCAAACACCTCCTTTCCTAAGCTTTTTGAACAACGAGATTTGATCTTAGGACCACAAACTGGACATGCAAATTTCCCCTTTGTCTGAAGACCTAAATAAAAAGATGGAATATCAATATTAATGTCTATTATAATTATATAAAAAATGACTGGATTATTTAGAAAAACATTCATGCGTATTATATTAACTAATAGTTCGTAAAATTAAATGCAACTAAAGTGGAACTTATAATTACATACCACAGAAATGGGTTAACCCTAGGGCATCATGTATTGTCCATACAAGCATTACCAGTATTGGTCTAGATAAGTCATACATAGTGATGCCATTCCATAACTTCAGTAGCTCGTCAATAAGAGGTTCAATATATACATTCATATCTTTGACTTGGTACTTACCTGATTGATTTGAACATATAAAATAAATATTCTGATTATGAGACGTACCATTTAGATAATATATAAACCATATTTCACAATAGAAAAACTTTAAATATATATATAACATTATGAGACAAAAAAACGACAAATGAGAATATACCACTGCAATAAAAAAAAACTGCAATGTTCGTACCTGGAATAATCATCAACAACATTATGTGCTCCCTCTTTATTGTCAACCATGGAGGAATGTTGTTGTTGATAACAAAAATAGGCCACACCAAGTAAACAGATCTCATCTCTGCAAAAGGATTGACACCATCTGCTGCCAAAGAAATCCTAATATTACGAGGTTCGTCTTTAAAGTGAGGCCATTTTTCCTCAGTATCTCTAAATGCAAACCCATCTGCAGGCATCCAAATAATGTCGTCTTGACTTCTGTTCCGTGCATGGTAATCCATAAACTGCACTATGTTTTTGCACCTGAACAGTCGTTGCAAACGGGGAATAATGGGAATATAACGTAGAACCTTGCGAGGCACCTTTTTAGTTACTTGATCTGTGCGATATCTACTGATATGACATTCAGGACATTCTGTTGCAAATTCATGCTGGTTGTAATAAAGAACATGATCATCGGGGCATGCATGAATTGCTTCATACTGCATTCCAATTTCTTTCATGATGGCAAATAAATCTCAATATGTGCGAGGTAAAATATTGGAAGGTGGTAACAAATATTCACCTATCATGCTACAACAAATTAAAATAAAAATCTAGTTAATATAATATAGAAATAATATTAATGAAACAAATTTCATCCGTAGTAATTTGACTTATATATGAATTAACAATAAAATACATGACAATCATATATATTTTGTGATGGAATATTTTACATACTTTAACATCCGTGTGACTGATATGTTTGAAAGACCATTCATAACCTTGAAGTTCATTACCAACAATATACCAGAGAGAAGATTTGTCTTGGAGCAGTCATAAAGGGGTTCGTATGCCTTTTCAAGAAGAGGTATATCATGAATATCATCAAAATTTTCATCATTTTCATGATCATCATCATCATCCATTCCAACATTAAATGAATCATGGATCAAAGTATTTGTAACATAATCTTCAACTATGTTATCAGTATGATCATCTTCTTCAATGTGATCATTAACTTGTTCTCCATTAATATTCATAGCTCCATGTTCCTCTTGTACTTGTTCTGGAAGCACTTGTTGATCCGGACGATATGTCGTAGGATGTCTTTCATTTATAATTACATGAAACAATCAATAGATAAAAGTTAATATAAGAAATTCAAACGCAAAATGTAAAAATTTATGTGATACATTACAAATTTAACAAATTTTGTACTGTTGGGATGAAAAGAACAACGACCAATTGTATTGTTGGTCAAAAATAAGAAATATTATAATAATACATAAATTTACAAAAGCAATCAAAATAAAAACATATATAATGCAAACTTACAAATGGATGGTATTCATGTCCCCCCTCGGCATGCCCATGCTCCCTACAATGTTTTGTGGCTGTTGTGATCAAAATTATTCTCCTCTTAAAGCCTCTGCATTGATTGCATGGACAATAGAATTTACCATCACCCTTTCTTTCAACTCCTTCCCACAATCTAGCAAGCAATTGTCGATTTTGTTCGTCTAGATCAGGAATATTCGTAGTTGACATTTTCTCGTAAAGAGCTTTTTCTAAGATTATCAATCTTAGAAAATGAAGCTCCAGAGTACTTTGCTCACTTGAATAACAAAAACAACGAAAAACAGTCCGTCGAACAAAAAAAACATCCGCAAACTGTCGTTGGTATGGAAAACATGTCAAAATGGTTTCATATTTATAAATTGTAAAAGTCAAAAAGCCAAACCTACGTCGGATATCCGACGACACTAATCTAGTGACCGTTGGAAAAAAATCCGGCGGATATTCGACCTCTTCGGGTTAATAATGAAGTCGGTTATCCGACATTCAAAGCGTCGGATATCCGAATAGGCGTCGGATATTAGCAGAGCCGTCGGATAGCCTGCCAACCTCGTCGGATATTCAAAATTACGTCGGATATCCGACAGGCACCTCTCAAAATTTATAAAAATAAATAATAATAAAAAGTAATTTTCAAAGAAAAATCTGACGACACAGTCCATTTCGTCGGAGGTCGTTGGATTTGCTCGTCGGATTTTGGGTTCAAATCTACTAGTGACAAGAAAGAATCTTGAGAGAAGGCTTGAAGTATTGTTACGCTGGAGGAAAGTTCCAAGTCAGAGTGAAGAGCAGGAGCCTAGGATCTGGTTGAAGAAACATCTCTACACGTCAGGTATATTGTACTGATTTCATTTTTCTTTGACAATAAAAAGGTCGAAACACCCTTCCTGTCCCAAATATGATATCTATTGGATTGCATGTCTATTTGGCTTAATCCTTGATTATATTTTATGTTATATTTCTCTGTCAGTTCATCATATGTTATATGGTCAAGATACGCTGAGGAAGGTATCTCTTGTATTGCAGGTTCGTCAAATAGAAGGTCGAGCGGGAAATCAAGTGAAGGACCAAGCGAAAGCTAGGATCAAACATCGAAAAAAGGTATGTCCTTCAATCCCAATCTATTTCTTTTGCAATAACCATATGCAGTATAATCAATGTGTTTACATGTCAACCCCGCCCAGTTGGTAGTGTCCATATCCTCACTATAGGGTAGAAATCCTGAAAAAAAGTATAAGAGAAGGTCGAGCTGAGAAAGCGACCTATTTTGGGTAAGGAGCAGAACGGAGAAAGGGGAAAGCGACCTGTAAAAGGGAGTGGTAGCAAGCAGCTAAGGAGCTAGGCCACTAAGTTGATGGTGACAAGAAGGCTAAAGGGGTGGAAAGTGACAGGCCAAGATGTAGTGCAACTGTTTTTGTGATGACTGTGGCTGTTAGAAGGCCGTTAGATTTGTGAGTGGCCTAGTCAGGCGACCGAAGCAAGTGGAGTAACCCAGCGACGATGACAAGTAGGGTGGTGGGTAACCGCACCAGTTTTGGGAACCTTAGGGTTTTGGGGTCCTACGCATTGTAAAGACATGACCTACAGGCATGATCTATAAATGGGCACATTTTGTAAAGGGAAAGGGTTGAATAATCTTCATTGTTGAATATTCTGAGGATGAATCTTTGTTGAACATCAAAATCTGTTGAGAGAAAATTGTAAAGGCTCTACAAGCTGTGTGCGCAGAGGCCTATTGAGAGAGAAGAGAGTCTACAGCTGAGTGCGCAGACTGGAACTGTTGTACCCTTCCCAAAATAATATAACAAAATTTCCTGTGGACGTAGCTCCCATCCTAGGGGTGAACCACATTAAATTTTGTGTTGTGTGATTGTTTATATGTTTGCACTTGTTTATTTGCTTACAATGAATGCTTGAACTCCTGCTTATCGGTTTATGTGTTTACTTTTATATGTATTCGCCATAGGATGAAGATGGGAATAATACGTTAAGTGTTGCATATGTGGATGAATGCTCGAGGCACAAGTATTTCTAAGTCTGTGAATGTATGAATCAGTTGGACAATCACTTAATAGAGAAGGTCTATACAGTGCGCAGCAGCGGAAGTGCGCAGTATATTATGTTTTGTCATATTGCATGAATCATAAGATAAATAATACGAGGTAACAAGGGATGCATAATATTTTTTAAGTACAGTTAATTGAAGTAGTTAAGTATCGAGGAGGAAGCGCAGCTATCAGTGGCGTTGTCCTACTATTAAATAAGACTCGAACCACACAATCCCTAGATGCGAGAGTTGCACAGCATCCTAGCTCATAGAAGTGTCAATTTGCAACGCAGGCACCACAGTGCAATGCTCGCTAGATCTGTTTAAATCACTCGTCACCTGGTTGTGGAAACCTGATTCTTCAGCCCCCCATAACTTCACCTCGGGTGAGACCTCAGTCTGCTTGCAGATTGTTGCCGAAAGGGCCGCTGAAAAGGGGTTCTGTTGGTTCCTCGAACCGCTTGTTCGGATATCCACATCATCTTTTTCAGGATCTTGCATGCAATTAGGGTTTGCATGCAAAATCTAGGGTTTGCATGCACTTGCATGCATCCCAGTCACCAGTTTGATGCCTCCAGCACCTTAGCCACCTCATTCTAGCACCCGGGAGCCACTTACTACAGATTTTTATCCCTCCTAGGCTGAAAGGCGCCCACTTCTCACCTACTGCCAGAGAAGGGCGCACTTGTTCACCTACCACTGCAATTCCACTTCAGTTACATTCAATTAGCTCCGATTCTCCCTGATTTGAGGCTAGTTTCACTCCCGACTGACTGTTTCACTTCCGTTGGACCTCCAGTTTGACTAGATGACTTGTTCTGACTTCAGTTAGTCTCCGATGCGCCCCCCACTGAGCCTCCTTCCCTTAATCAGTGCTACACACTTCAGTTACACATGACACACTTAGTTAGACTCAGATTGACACCTGGATGACTGGTTCTTGTGCATTGATGACCACCACCGATTGATGATGAGTACTCCTAGTTGGAGTCAAGCTACTCCATTCAGTGATTCGAATGGCCTACTTAGTTAATTCGAATTGCTCATTGACAGATGTTGTATTCTATTGTAATTCATTCACCCTTTCTGGGATATTGAGCACTGCTGCATGTTTTGCACAGTTTTACACCATATTTTCTATATTCATCTGTTGTGATTGATGTACTTGTTCATTAGATCTGCTGTGACTAATTTTACATGGTATCAAAGCCATTACAGGGACAAGATCTCTTTTCTACAGGTGTTTCTACAAGAAGATTTGACTGAATTGCTCAAATTGCAAAAAGTTTTGGCATGAGATATCTCAAGGGCATTCGCTCCTGTGCATGCAAAGCTTGAAAATACATCCAATACCACTCCAGAAGCTTGAGTTTCCACATAATTCCTGGATCTGATACATTGGACCCATTCAACATTGTTTGATCTCCAATCCCAGGTGTGATGCAACTCTAAAAGGGTGGATTGTTCGACCTTACGGTTCTTGGTTTGATTGTGATTTGCAGGTTATCAAGCTCCTCTTTTTCATTCGCTACACTGTCCATGCAAACTCCTCTTTTGCATTCGCTACACTCTGCATGCAAGCTCATCTACATCAGTTTGACTCGCTCCTAGCAATGGAATACTCTTCTTCAAAACCTATCCTCACCCCATTCAATTATTTTGATTGGAAAGATGATATGGAGATCATATTACGTTCAAAAGGTTACTACCGAGTCATTCTTGGTCTTGATTTGGAACCAAACAATGTGTCAGATCGAACCAAACACTACAACAAGCTTGATGAAGCTTATGGTCTTCTTTGTCTCTCCATCTCCAAAGATCTTCACTTCCATCTCAGCGGATTGAAGACTCCAAAAGCCATATGGGAGAAACTTGAAACACTATTTGGCAAGCAGGATGAGCTTAGGGCTTTTCAATTAGAGAATGAATTGATTGGCCTTAATCCTGAGAATTTCGAGACCATCAATGAATTCTTCACAAAATTCAAAAACTTGAACTTGCAGTTGAAGAACAGTGGAGTTATCAAAGAGGACAAACAATTGATCCTCTCCATTCTAAGCAAGCTTGGTAAAGATTATTCGGTATTTGTCTCTACTTTCAATTCCGGTCGGCTAACTACCCCGAATTAGAAGATGCCTACCTTGAATGCCTTCATTGAGTCCGTCACAAAAGAGCATGACAAGTTGATTCAAATGGGGTCCATAAGCTCCAAAGATTCAGCCCTATATGTTCAAGGACCCAAGATCTTGAATGGTAAAGGAAAGCAAAAGAAGGAGAAGCCCAAATTCGAGCCTCACAAGCAAAAAGACAAAGGCAAACAAACGGATGCACCATCCAGTTCGAAGTTCAAGCAAAAGGGCAAAGAAGGTAACCAAAAATCTAAATGTACTTATTGCAATCATGGATTTCATCCCGAAAGTTCATGTATGAAGAAGACTATAGATCAAATGGCCCTCCTTTTGGAAAAGAACAACATAACTCTTCCCGACGGTGCAAGGAAGAAGGATAGGAATGATGATCATGAAAGAGGACAAGCACTCATGGCAATGGTTTCGAATCCCACTACTCTCTTGATAGATTCGGGTGCATCAAATCATATGGCTGCAAATATTGATTCTTTTTCCTCATTCGATCCAAACAGCTCCATCCCCATCCATTTGGGAGATGACTCAAAAATTTCTTCAAAGGGCAAAGGTACGATTCATGTAGAACATGGAAGCTTTCAGAATGTTCTCTATGTGCCTTCCTTGGCTTCAAATCTCCTTTCTGTGTATCAAATGACACACACTGGTGAACTAAAGCAAGTTACATTCAGCCCTAATACAGTTGAAATTTTTGATATCAAAAGTGGAAGACTAGTTGCAGTCGGAAAGGCAAACCACACTGCAAAATGCTATGAGTTTTCACACTTTATTCCGCTTGCAAAGCCCACTGCTCTTCACACACATGGTAATGAGGTTAGTAGGCTTTGGCATGAAATATTTGGACATCTTAATTATAAGTATTTCCTGCTGTTATCAAACAAATCCATGGTAGATGGGCTTCCACAACTCCGTTCCTCGAAGGGAATATGCACTGGTTGCATCATTGGGAAGCACCCCGAGCACAGATTCGACCGCGGCAAAGCTAGCAGAGCTTCTACTATTTTGGGATTGATCCATTCTGATATCAGTGGTCCGCTGCCCCATATGTCATTAAATGGTTCAAGGTATGTTTTGACATTTATTGATGATTTTTCCCGCTTTACATGGGTATTCTTTCTCAAAAACAAGTCAGAAGTGCTTGGAAAATTCAAGGATTTTAAGGCTTCTGTTGAGACCACCACTGAGAGCAAGATCAAAGCTCTTAGATATGATAATGGTGGGGAATATATCAAGTCTGATTTGCTGCAACTTTGTGCCCAAAGCGAAATTCAGATCCAACATACAGTTCCCTACACACCCCAGCAGAACGGTGTAGCGGAAAGGAAAAATCGGTCACTGAAAGAGATGGCTACATGCATGATTGAATCAAAAGGTTTGGATGCAAATCTTTGGGCTGAAGAAATCAATGTTGCTGCATATATACATAACCGTGTTCCACATTCATCCGTGAAAGGTATGACTCCTTTCGAAGCATTCTTTGGTCACAAACTGGATGTGTCAAATTTGAGAGTTTTTGGCTCTACTGCATGGGCTAGAATTCCTTCTGAGAAGAGACGAGCTTTGGATCCACAAAGTACCGAGTGCATACTGATAGGATATGGGGAAGAATCAAAATCATATAAACTCATGGATATCAGATCTAAAAAGATATTCATAGAGCGCAGTGTGCAATTTGAAGAACCGCTTCAAGAATTGCAACTAGTCGAGGAGAAGACTGTCGATTCACTGCCTTCACCAGAAGAAGATCCGTGCAGCGATAATGAAGGTATGAGTTCTGATATTTCTGATATTTCAGCAGCATATGATGATCATGACATATCAGGTTCAGAATCCGACCATTATGATCCTCCTCAGTTACCAAAGTGGGCCCAAAACACTCTCCAATCTGCTGGTTCGAACCTTGGAAATCCTGCTGATCCGAGACGAACAAGAGCAGACTTTCAAAGAGCAGGTATGGCACTATCTATTGCTGATCCATTACTTCCTGAGATTTTTTATTTGATGGCTGGTTCAGATTCCACATCATACTATTCTGCTCACCGAGATCCGAGATGGCAAAGTGCCATGGATGAAGAGTACAGTTCTCTTCAAAAGAACAACACATGGGAGCTAGTTTCTCTTCCACCTGGAAGAAAATTAGTGAAGTGTAAATGGGTCTACCGCACGAAAGTTTCTGCTGATGTCTCTATCAGCAAATACAAAGCAAGGTTGGTGGCAAAAGGTTTCTCCCAAGTCCAAGGAGTGGACTACACTGAGACTTTTGCACCGGTTGCAAAGATGGATTCCATCCGCCTTGTTTTAGTTGTTGCCGCATCCAAGCACTGGGAAGTGCACCACATGGATGTGAAGAGTGCATTTTTACATGGAGACCTTTCTGAAGAGGTATATATGCAGCAGCCAGAGGGCTACACATCAGATCCATCATTAGTTTGCAGATTGAAGAAATCTTTGTACGGGTTAAAACAGGCCCCAAGAGCTTGGTACGCAAAGATGGACTCCTTCCTTCTTTCTCAGAATTTCCAAAGATGCAAATCTGATCCGAATGTGTATCTTCAGCGAGTTAAAGGTAATTTGTTGGTTATTGTACTTTATGTTGATGATCTTCTCATTACTGGTAGCACACTTACTTCAATAAACAAGCTAAAATCTGCCTTAAATCTAGCTTTTGACATGAGCGATTTGGGCTTGCTGAGTCACTTTTTGGGCTTGGAGATAGCTCAAAATTTTGATGGGATCACTATATCTCAGCAAAAATATGCTTCTGACCTGTTATTGAAGTTTAATATGGCTGAATGTAAGGAAGCCCCATTCCCATTCCTCTCAGGAATCAGTCTTGAGGAGGGAGATTCTACACCGCTTGCAGATTGCAGTATGTATCGACAGTTGATTGGTTCACTACTTTATTTGACACACTCATGGCCTGATATCTCATATGCCGTGAGTGTCGTGTCAAGATATATGCAGCAGCCACATGAGCTTCATTGGCGAGAAGCCAAGCGGATCTTGCAGTATGTGCAAGGTACGAGACAGTTTGGCATACATTATGCTGCAGATTCTGAGCTAGATTTCATTTGTTTTACTGATTCAGATTGGGCAGGTGATAGCATTGATCGGAAGTCCACTTCCGGTTATGTTTTCATGATTGGTCATGGTGCTATTTTCTGGTCCAACAAAAAGCAAGTATCCATTGCACTTTCTTCAGCAGAGGCAGAGTATCGAGGGGCAGTCAATGCCTGCATTCAGGCAGTTTGGTTGCAGGGTATTCTTTCCGAGTTTGATTTTGGTGGCACTACTTCAACTGTCCTATTTTGTGACAATCAAAGTGCTATCAAGATCTCCACAGATCCAGTTCAGCGGCAGAGGACCAAACACATTGAGATTCATATGCATTACATTCGACAGTTGGTGCATGACCGCACCATCATTCTGCAATATTGCCCTACTGATGAGCAAATTGCAGACATCTTCACCAAGAGCTTCACTGAGAAGAAGTTCTCTTACCTTTGTTCACTATTGGGGGTGAGTTCCATCATGGTGGAGACAGATTGATTCATTATTATGCTTTAGCTTGAGGGGGGGCTTTCTTCCCACTGGGTTTTCCCTCTTTCCTCACTTAGTTATTTTCAGCATTTTTTGGATTATTGTATTGGGGTGACCTTTGGTCTTAGTTACCAGGGCCCCACATTATTTTTAGCACATCATAGTCTAGCTTGAGGGGGGGTGTTCGGATATCCACATCATCTTTTTCAGGATCTTGCATGCAATTAGGGTTTTCATGCAAAATCTAGGGTTTGCATGCACCTGCATGCACTTGCATGCATCCCAGTCACCAGTTTGATGCCTCCAGCACCTTAGCCACCTCATTCTAGCACTCGGGAGCCACTTACTACAGAGTTTTAGACCTCCTAGGCTGAAAGGCGCCCACTTCTCACCTACTTCCAGAGAAGGGCGCGCTTGTTCACCTACCACTGCAATTCCACTTCAGTTACATTCAGTTAGCTCCGATTCTCCCTGATTTGAGGCTAGTTTCACTCTCGACTGACTGTTTCACTTCCGTTGGACCTCCAGTTTGACTAGATGACTTGTTCTGACTTCAATTAGTCTCCCATGCGCCCCCCACTGAGCCTCCTTCCCTTAATCAGTGCTACACACTTCAGTTACACATGACACACTCAGTTAGACTCAGATTGACACCTGGATGACTGGTTCTTGTGCATTGATGACCACCACCGATTGATGATGAGGACTCCTAGTTGGAGTCAAGCTACTCCATTCAGTGATTCGAATGGCCTACTTAGTCAATTCGAATTGCTCATTGACAGATGTTGTATTCTATTGTAATTCATTCACCCTTTCTAGGATATTAAGCACTGTTGCATGTTTTGCACAATTTTACACCATATTTTCTATATTCATCTGTTGTGATTGATGTACTTGTTCATTAGATCTGCTGTGACTAATTTTACACCGCTAAGAACCTAGGTCTACATTGGAAACCTCTAGAACAGTTTTTCAAGCCAACACTCAGTTGACCGATGCCATAGGAAAACAACATCTTCTGATGGTTAACTGGATTATGGAGGCAAGAATTTTGCACGATTTAAATTGAACTAAAATTTTGAAAAATTCCCTGGATGTTTCAGTAATTAATTCGTAACTTCTGTTGTTTATGCTATGGTGCAGTACACAACCTCGTATCAACTTCAACGGAAAACACTCTTCTTAAGAATTTTACAAATGATACTCATATACAGGTCCTGGGTATCGCCTGCATGACACTTGCAATCAAAATTGTATAGAATCAATCTTTTATAAAATTCAAAAGATTATTTCTTTCCTCCTATTGTATCTCTGTTGTGATTGGTCTTGTAGTTATCTAGCTGTTTTATTTAATGAGGAATGGTTCGGTCCCTCCCTGGTTTTCTGCCGATCAGTAAAATATAAGAGGTGGGTACGAGCTGGTTTTCACATGTTTAAAACTAGAATTTGCCCCTTGAGGGGAAAAAGTGAACGCCGGTAGGAAAAGAGGAAAGTTAGAAACATAGGCACAGGAAGCGAAGGGTACTAGTAGGAAAAGAGAAAAGTTTGTAACAATTTCATATTACAAAGACATAGGGACTCAACCCATAAAAGAAAAATAATGTTAATTTCATCAACATAGTGAGCCAACTACAATTGCTTTCTTTCTTCATGTTCTTTCTTCTCATTGAGGATTTCAAGTCCACAATAAAAACTTTACATCCTTCTCAACCATGTAAACGCGAACAAACCTGTCACTACATGAACTAATGAAAGTTTGAATCCAATTCCTACAGTTATGGATATATGCGCAATCCAAATTCATGGAGAGTTATACATTTGTGACAATAAAAAAATTTACATGCTTCTCAACCATGTAAAGGCGAACAAACCTATCACTATATGAAATAATCTTCTGAAAATCACTAATAAACCAAGGAAAGTAACTGGTTATCAATGACTCTCACCACATCAAGGATTCATGCGTCTTTTGGCAATATAGATAGTTCACAACAAAGCACAATAAAATCCAGACATGCAACACAATCGGAGTGGTCGTAGCTCTCAATATAAAGGTTGTATTTATTCAACGTGGAGGTAGATGAGGAGAGGTCGCTTTGCTTGGTTGCTTTGTTTTTATGAATGTAAAAGAGAGTACATAGTTTACAAATAAGCTAAGATTAATATTTATATCACTACTTCTTGAGATAATCCATTATGAGCTTAGCTTGAAAAGCCATTGCCAACAAGGAAACTGAAGAGCATTGAACTAAAAAAGTAATAAAATATAGCACTGTTACAAAAATATGAAGAAGCATTTAGGTTTTTTAGAGAAAAGGAATATCAATAATATCCATTGAAAAGTACAGATTACATATAAACATTTCTGCAATAGTTTCTCAAGAAGGGAAATTTGTTTTCATTGACAAAGAAGAATAGATTATCAACAAAAAGGGTTGGTTCACCACTATATAGCCTTGGAAGAGTTTATTACCTGGTGAAATTGAAAAAATGAGAATAGTAGGCAAAGTTTTCATTTGAGTGTTGTACATATGAGAAGATACAAATGAGATTTACAACTAAAATTAGTTGGACACTTCGAAATTGGAAATATAGTCTTCCCATGCAGTAGCTTCTTCAGTTATGATATTATATTCGTCAAGCTTTAATAGTTTTAGATACACTTCATGATAAGACAGTTCTATTTCTATATTTACAACTTCTTTTGGTGCAGCCTTACAGGTATCTTCAAGGAAAATGAGATGTGTAGATGTTTTCCTCACATAGAAGTCGATGTCTTCTTCTATTAGAGCATCAATTTTCTTGATTTAGTCCAGGTTTGATTACAACACTTGTTGGAGTTCTGCCATCTGATGATCCTTGGGGGGAGCTCATCGATATTTTCTTCCATAGGGAGCTGACATTTACGGTGAACCGGATGGATTTCCTCATAGAAGTTTGTGCATTTTTCAAGAGTTTTATCAATCTTGGCATTTAGTCGATTAGTGGCTTTCCTGCAAAATTCAAGGAGTGCAGTATCCAGCTTCAAGGTTGCTATTGTTTTGTTAGGGAGGTGAGGAGGAAATGTTGGGTTATTTTCTGTACAAGTTAAATGATTGTTAAGCTTGTTGCAAGTAGTAATCAAATGTTGATGCATTGCTATTGAGCTTGCAACAATTTTCTGCATCCTTGCCATGAATTGTTTGATATTGTAGATTTGTTGAAAGAGTGTTTTTTGACAGTTTGGGACTTGCTCTTGAAGCTTGCATGCTTGTGCCCAGAACGGTTCCATGAGTGATTCCTTATCTCTCAACAACTTATCTACTTGAGTGTTCAATTCATTGGCCTTGTCGTATGGTGAATAATTTGATAGGATGTGGTATGGCAGTATAATGCTTTGTCATGTTATTTTGGCATATTGTTTAATAATGCTAGCAATAGAACTTTGAATGAAATATTGGCTTTCGAATGATATTAAAGTGATCACATTGATTTATAAGTTTGACTTGAAATCGCTTTAATTTAATAATTTTAAATTCTTTTTGATTGGTTATGTCATTATGATCAAAATCCACAACATTTAGGAAGATTGAAATCTATTTCTTTATCATTAAAATTCCTTTTGATTGGTTATGTCATTAGGATCAAAATCCACAAACATTTAAGAAGAAATGAGCATTTCTTCAACTTGAGTAATCCTTGCAAGTAGAAATGGTTGTATGCCAGGATCCATGTTGTTTGACAAGGAAAAGCGGTGGACATTTTTTTCCGTGATACAACGCGAACATGCATATGCACCATAAAAGTGGTTTGTTTTAATTCCAGGATAAGATTCCATGCATATAGAGCAACATTCATGGGAGATAGTTTGTCCAATAGTGTACAAAATCATTGATGTGCACCAATAGGTGGAGAGGGTGTTAGGGAATGTTGGACAACGTGAAATGGGGAAGGGATATTAACAAGTTTACGAGCATCTCTATATAGAAGGCATTGACGCTTGTTTTTTTTTGTGAGCATATAGAACTCTTCTGCGTACATTGATTTGATCAGTGTCAACATTTGTCGACATGCCTACAAAAAAAATTATGTGGTGGTTATGATCTTGATGGTGCCTTTGGCGAAAGAGAAGCATACTCTATATTTAACCATTGGAAGAGTGAACAAAGGTAGATTGTAAAAAATAAGGGGAGCATGGATAAATGATGATAAGTTGTTGCAAGAAATAAATATAGGCACTTCTGAACATTGTTTATAAAGAAATGAACTATAAAATAAGAGCATATATAAGATTGCTTATGTAGTTTAGAAATAGTACTTGATAAAACAATGTTAATTTTAGGTTGTTAATTACTAACTAAGAGGAAGGCAACATATTAGAAAGTGGCAAGATAGGTTAAAATAAATCTGTTTTTCATTGTTGGCTACAAGTACACTTAAGTAACAATGTTGATACAAAAAGTTGTAGCTGCTAAGTATGAGAAGAATGTAAACAAACTTGGGACTGAAAAGCAGTCAAACTTGGAAAAAAGTGAATGTAAAGGTAAATTTCAAAGGTAATGTTAAGATTCATGGCTCATCCTCCCCTTCCTAAAGGTGTTGTCACGAGGATAATTCTAGAAGAGATGTTTACCCTTGAATCATAACAATGTTAGTGCTTATATCACTCTTCTCATAAGATGTGTGAAGGACTTCACATACACCGCAGATTCAGTGGCTTATGTAAACTTTGTTATTTCCACTCAATCATGATTCAATTTTGAGTCTTTTCTTAGGGAGGGCTCGTTATTCTCCTACTTTTTACTTGATGATTCTTTACCTTCAAAGGAAAAGTTGTAACTTTCCCATGTTGGAGACAAATTTTGAAATTGAACGTGCTATGTTCGTAATTCGATAATTATGTTTAGCGATAATGCTTGCTTTCCAACACAATTTATCATGAAGTTATTTATCGAAATTGAAAAAATGTAAATTCTAGCAACAGTTATGTGTACAATATTGTTGTCTTTGGATCTATGATAATAAATTTACCCAAGATATTACTAATAAATTTATCCAAGGCATTCGCAATCATTGGGAGGGATTTAGAGTATTGATATCTAAGAGGGAAGCTTGATAACAAGAATAAATGAACAAAAAGAGTTGGTTCACCACTATATAGCCTTGGAAGAGTTTGTTATTTGGTGAAATTGAAAAAATGAGAATAGTAGGCAAATTTTTCATTTGAGTGTTGTACATATGAGAAGATACAAATGATATTTACAATTAAAATTTGTTGGACGCTTCTAAATTGGAAATATAGTCTGCCCATGCAGTAGCTTCTTCAGAGGATATGTGTGTGTGTGTACTTATACAACTTTAAGAAAACCCATCTCAATGAACAATTAAGATATAATTAAGAAAACACATATGCCAAGGTTATATCCCAAACTACTCCAACATGTTTTCAAGACCCCAAAAGGAGTGTGATCTCATAGCCACCTATTTTTGGATGATGTAGTTGCTTTTATTTTGTATTTTTTTCTTGTTTTGAGGATGATACAACGTATTGAACAATTTTACCCTCTACACCTTCATATTTTGCTATTGCATACTTGGTTTCTTTCACTACTACTATATTGTGGCTTTTCAATGATTTTTTTAGCATCCTCTTTTGTATAAATTGGAAATGCACAGCATTATTTTGGCAAATCTTGAAATATCAAATTCGCAACTATTACTTTAATTTAACACACTTCTTGCATCTATTTTGCATCTTAGAGCATCTTGTTTTGTGTCAATTTCTTTATTCTAGTGTCCATTATTGTATCTTCTTGCATCCTTTATTATGTCTATGTGATGTCATTTTTGTGTCCTTATTTTTCTAGTTTTGCTTTGGGATAGGGCATCGGGGTTAAGAGTTAGGATTAGTGGTTGATAGGTTAGGTAGGTCAAGTGGGTTAGGTGGTCAGGTTTGTGGTCTAAGTGGGGTATGTATGTTAGGTAGGTTAGGTAAGTTAGTAAGATAAGTAGGATAATTGGGTCCGTGGGTTAACTAGCTTAGGTCAATTAGCTTTTGGTAGCTTATGCCATAGTAGATTACGTGCGTTATGTGGGTTACATGGTTAGATATATTAGTGGGTTAAGAATGTAGGTTACATGGGGTATGGGTTAGTAGGTTAGGTTGGTTAGTGGATTGGAAGGTTAGGGAGATTACTTGAGTACATTAGGTTTTATTGTAACATACCCTTTTTGTTGGAAAACATTTTGTGTTAGCAAACATTATGATAACTTTTATTGTAAAGTTTTATGATTGGACAGGTGTCCAAGGATGACTGTAATTTGCACAATATATTATTATTAAATAAATAAAATAGGATACAAACACCTAAGAGGACTGTTGAAAGAGTGGTTACTGACCCACTAGGTGGAATGGAATATGGGGTAGAAGGCAATGGACAAGTGGCAGCATCATGACGCAACTAACTAGTTGTTGGTATGGGACAACTCCCTTGAAATGTGGTCATAGTGCCCTGAAAGATGGGACTGGAGCTTGAAGCTCATTTATTCCAAACTGACCACTAAAGACCTAGGCAGTCTATATAATAGCCATCAAATTTTGAACTGAGGTTCATCACTTTTCCTGACAAGGAAATTTACCTTGGGGTTTTGTTGTGTTTGCACCCAAGAGATTTGATGAGGGGATATGCTATGTTGTTGATAATGTTGTGAGTCTGCTAAACTCTTAGTGAGTTCAGGAGGTTGATGCTGAGTGCTGGAGGCATTTTATTTCAGGAGGTTGATGCTGAGTGCTGAAGGCATTTTTGAGTTCCTTGCTTCTACACAGATTCCATCTACTTAGTGGTTCAGTAATCAGGCTTGGGGGTTCACAAGAAGCCAGCAGTTGAGTTGCTTCTTCTGGAATAGGTTGGGAGGAACAGGCCTCCTTAGGTGTTTGTCGGCCCTATCTTCATCTACAGGTTCTATTTGTTTATCTGTTATTAAGTAGTTAAATCTGTTTATTGTATGTATTTAATTTTTATTTATAGAATGTGTTCTGGTTTAGATACCCCTACTTTTAGTTTTATGAATCAAGTTAAAATTATGAATAGAAATGATGAATGAAATCAATATTCTCTACATTTTCCCCCATGCTATAGGAACTGCATCATACTCCAATACATAGACAAATTAAGATAGATAGATATGATAGGCAATTTGCCAACATGATGAAAAGAACAACTCTGTATAAATTGTTAATTTTCCTACAGTTAGTAATTAATATTGATTATTGTATTTTGTTACATTACTATTTTCACTTCATCAAATAGAAGTTTATTGTCTTAAAGATTATTACTGTGATTTATATTTATTATTGAAATCATTGCTGATATAGAAATTAAAGCAGATTGCATAATCTCATCGTACATAACTAATATGTTATTTTCAAGTTTCAATTCAAGGTTTATAGTTTCCATAGTTTTCCTTTTTAAAAGTTTACTATAGTCTACTGTTATTTTCACTACTGTACATACAGGATAGACAAGTAAACAAGGTCTATTTAAGTTCTGTAAATTTTTCCAAATATATAGTAGAAAAACCCTAAACCCTAACAGTCCATTTACAACCTTCATAACACAGAAGTAGCATATCATGTTTTTTTATTTTAGTAACATAATCAATTCATAATCATCATTCTGGTCATTGACCAAGGGTAATACCCTTCCAAACAAACATTCTACAATATTCTAGAATTGTTCCAAATTTTGCAACTGTTGCACATTTTCATCAAAACATTTATAAATTCATTTTTATAACCATAAACAGTGTTACCAACTCCTGGCAACATTCATTATTATTCAACCATTTCAACTTATGACAAACCTTGTGACAATTGCCATAAAGATAAACTTAGAGCACAACTTTATTCATTTCCATATTTCGACATAGTCGAAGTCTCGGTATCACATCGATGATCGAAATCAAGTCATACATTTTAAACAAAGTCAAACCCTAAACCTTGGATTTCTTTTAGAGTGAAAACACAGCAACATGTTTATAAAACATACAAATTACACACAGGTCGAGACCTTCCATTATATCAAACATCTACCATCGTTCTTGAAAACACTTAGGATTTATGATATCCAAGACTAGAGAAACCCTCATTACAACTATTACTTTTTCCATAGTTATTATCTACAGAAGAAATGATATCAAGAAATTCCCATTTCATTTTCAGAACCATGACTTTTATTTCATCAAGAATAAACGCAGAACCACATTGAGAACCAGTTGTATCTCTACATTAAGTCCGAAAATAAGAATTATGTTCCACAACAGTTGCAATTCAAAAATAACAGGCTCGTTCCTTTTGGGTCGAGGAACTATCCTCCCCAATCCTTTACATTTTTACAAACCCTAAATTCGAGGAAATACAAACTCGCCAAGTTAAACACGAAGACCATAGAATACACAGTTTGGCCATTACTTCCATCTAACCAGAGTACAAGGCAACCTCCGAGGCTTACCGGTTAGTGTAGCCGCAGCCAACTTTCAATGCCCAGACTAGAGAAGCCATCAAATCACTGCACCTGCAAGCAACCACGACATTGTGGTCAAAGAACAGTTATCTTACCATAAACGAGTTCAGTATTAAACAAATAACTACTACTGTGTTAATCTTCAAATATGAAAGCTGCAGGGAATAGCTGCAAAGTACATTACCTTCCAGTGTTGGTACAAATCCAAAAGAACGCCAGATAGTTGCAACCGCAACTGTAAAACTCTTACACAATCGAATGATGAGAAGGAAGGAATCCACGCCGAGCTAGCAACCTCCACCCAGTTATTTGATGCTGAGACTTAAAATCAACTCTGGCAAATACTTAGCCCCATTCCAAACCCATTTCCAAAAGGAAAATCCTTCAAACAGAATTAAGTATCGAAACACATGAAGAAAACAGACCTGAGTTGCAAACCATGGCAAATTTCCACTGTACAAAGAATTGGAGAGAGTTCGGATCTTAAACCCTTCACAGGTCATGAGTTCAAAATGCAAGCATCATGCCTCTGGAATGCAAAACGATAACCCTACAAACCCTCAGCCTGTCGGCCAGACGCAGAACCACCACTATCAAATGCCAAAGATCACAATGAACACATTGAATGTAACGGAGGTAGGGTTTAACCCACATTCATTGAAACCCTGCCAGATCAACGATGGAGATCACCGGGTTAGTTTTATGAAACAAAAAGCCATCTACCTTATTAAATGAGCCATCATTACTATTGCCATAGAGGAGCCATGAAGGAGCCAGCTCATTAACTATTGAACCCGTATGTCTACACATCATCACAAGGACAGTTATCACCACAGTAATGGCACGTGATCGAGCTCTTACACCATCCACGGTGGAACTCCATTATCTCGAAAGATGCATGCATTCAATGCTTAGGAAGCGTTGTATCTACCAACCTGTGGCATTTTAAAGTTCACATCATAGTATTAAACACATTATGGACATTGCATATTGTAAATTCATGACACACCACCTTGTAGCAATATGTTAAGGGTTGGGTTAGAATTTCACCAAAGTTTGCATAAGTATCATATAGGGTCACGAAAATGCACACACACATATTATATAAGGTTTATTTATATAATAGTTTGTTAATATTTCAACAAACATTGCAACTAAACTATATAGATAATCTAATGAATTATTGTGAATGGATTATAGACATTGCACACACATATACTCTATTTTTTAGTGAAATGAAAGAAATGTCAATAATTCAATTTATCACCATTAATGTAGGGTATAGTTCCTAGGCAAGTTATTTATACATAGAATTTCTACAATTTGCCATGGAGGAAATAGATAAACAATCATGTACGGCTCAACATGAAACTTCAATGAAAACCATATATAATTCTGAGCATAAAACTGAGATACGAGCGATACAGACCCTCTCTTGAATCAAATACAAGCTTATAATTTACAGAAATTAAGATGCATTGTTTGTCTCAACAATCTTTTTCAGATGTCTTTCTCTTGAACGATTTTAGTCTCGAACCAAAATTTTACTGGTAGAATGCCCCAAATTTTTATCTTTTCAAATATTTTTTTACAAAAGAGATTACTGAAAAACCGTTTGGTCGCTTGTTGCAACTTTAAATCCTTACCTGTAAACTGCACAAGTACAAATTCACAATCTTTAGCACGAATGCTAAGTAAGCCTCGGGGCGTCCGTAGGACCCCTTCATCAATCAAAAAAAGCACATTAGTCAAACTAGCTAAATCATCAATCATAACAACAACAATAGAAGTTTGCAATAGTACAGCTGAGTGTGAATAACATCAGGACATAAACGGGAATCTTTTAGTCACAATTTCTTAAACTATAAACGAGCATGGCATTTAGTACAGCAAGATAATCTTTTATGCATTGTTTTATTTCCGCACACATTAAATAAGCATTAATTGTCATGTCGAAAAATTTTAATTTTTTGTGATTTTTTTGGGATGTTACATGTGGTATCAGAGTGCAAGTTCAAACTCTAGGCCTGATTTAGGCTCATGCGCGCAAACAAAAAACAAATTAGAAAGTTTATGTTACTAACTTTTGTAATTCAATTTTATTTTTGTACATAACAAATTGACCTTTAAATTGCAGGTATGGAAATACCAGAAGAATCAGCAGAGGACAGATCTCCTCGTACTAAACGCATTAATAATAACGATTCTGCAGGAATTTATGTTGAATTAAATAACCAGTCTTCTGAAATTTTACGCACTATACAGGATTTAAAATCTGAGTTAAAAGCTATTAAAGAAGAAAATGAACGCATCCTTAAGGTACAGGAAGAGTTACAACAGAATTGTCATAATGATGAAAGGGGCAGAAAATCAAAATTGAAGGTTGATTCTGAAACAATGTCCCACCAACATAAGCATAAGAAAACAAGAAATGATAAAAGGAACAGTTACTCATCCTCTAAATCTGATTCAAGTAATAATGACTTTAATTATGACAGCAGTAACAGTGAATGCTGCTCTAAAAAGAGAGAAAACATAAATATCACGAACAGATTACTGGTGAATTTAAAAAGATTAAGCCACCCACCTTTAATGGCGAAAGTGAAAAGGGTGAGACAACAGAAGCTTGGCTGTCTGGAATGAAGAAGTACTTTAATATTTACGACTACTCTTCTCAACTGAAAGCCAAGATGGCTATTTACAATCTGACTGGGAAGGCTGATATTTGGTGGCAGGATCTTAAAATAATTAAGAGTATAAAAGAAAAAGAAATAACTTGGAATATGTTTAAAAGTTTGTTTAAAAAGAAGTTTTTTTTGGAACAATACTTTGAACATAAGTCAAAGGAGTTTTACGATTTAAAGTTGGGTAAAATGAATATGAAAGAACTGTGCAGCAAGTTCCTTAGCTTGCTGAGGTATGTGCCCTATATGGTCGAGGAAAATCCTAAAGTACAAAGGTTTCTCAGTTGTCTACCTTTTAATATAAAAGACCGTATTCAGTATGATAATCCTTCCACTTTGGAAGAGGCCATGAGGAAGGAAAATTTTTGTTTTGATCAAAACAAAAAAAGAGAAGGAACGACTGGCTGGAAGAGCAGTAAGACAAATCAGTTTGACTATAAAAAGAAGAATTTTAATCATAATTCTGGAGGTTTTAAGAAAAATTTTAATAACAGAAATTTTCCTAATAATTACAGGAATAATGCACCTCAGAATTTTACTGCTACAAGAAACGTACCTAACAATAATAATCACAGCAATAACAACAATAACAACAACATGTATGTTGAACAGAAAGGACCTATGAAGTGCTATGACTGTGGCGGATCACACAAGAGAGCAGATTGCCCACGCAACAGAAAGACAGTCAACAATATTCACACAGTACAAGCAGAACCTACAGTTGGAGATGTAGCAATGGAGATGCCCAGAATTTATGCAGCATTGGAAAATCGTCAAGCAGGCCACCAGACATCCATGGTGGAAGTTGAAGGTATGTACAAACCAAGTCTATTTCCATTTTAATAGATTCGGGTGCAAATCTGAGTTATATTTCACCCGAATTAGTGAGAAATTGCAAGTTAAAGATAGAAAAATTTGACAATCCTTGGTTAGTTCAGCTTGAAACTGGTACAAAAAGAAAAGTTACAGATTTTGTCAAAGATTGTGAAGTATTTCTACGTCAACTGAAAACGCAAGTTAATTTGAATGTTTTACCATTAGGATCTTATGATTTGTTGATTGGCATGGATTGGCTTGAACAGCATAGAGTTTTACTGAATTTTTATGAAAATTCCTTTGTTTGTTTAAATAATGAAGGAAATACTGAAACTGTAAAAGGCATCTCTAGGAAGACTTCTGTAAGACAGATTTCTACGTTACAAGTAAAAAGAGCTGCAAGAAAAGGTTGTAAATTATTTGCTATAAATGTTGTTAATGATGAATGTACATCTAAAGAAGGCAAGTTAAAACTAGAGGATATTCCCATCCTTAGGGACTTTTCTGACGTATTCCCGGAAGAAATTCCAGGATTACCTCCGAAAAGGGAACTTGATTTCACCATTGAGTTAGTACCTGGTGCGGTACCAAACTCGAAGGCCCCCTATAGGATGAATATTCTGGAGTTAAATGAGTTAAAATCTCAGCTGAAAGAATTAATAGATAAAAACTACATAAGGCCTAGTGTGTCTCCTTGGGGAGCACCAGTAATTTTTGTTAAAAAGAAGGATGGCACCATGCATTTGTGCATTGATTACCGTCATCTTAATAAAATGACAATTAAAAACCGATATCCCTTACCCCGCATAGATGATCTATTTGATCAAGTACGCGGAGCAGATATATTCACTAAAATTGATTTAAGGTCAGGTTATCATCAAGTCCAGATAAAAGATGATGACATATTCAAAACTGCATTCAGAACGCGTTATGGACACTACGAGTTCATAGTTATGCCTTTTGGGCTAACCAACACACCAGCAGTGTTCATTTGTTTGATGAACAATGTTCTGCATAAATATTTGGATAAGTTCGTAGTGGTATTCATTGATGATATTCTGGTTTATTCAAAAACTAAAGAAGAGCATGACGAACATTTAAAAATCATTTTACAAATACTTAGAGAACATCAGCTTTATGCTAAGTTCAGTAAGTGTGATTTTTATAAAGATAAAATTCAGTATTTGGGTCATATAATTTCTAAAGATGGTATTTATGTTGATCCTGATAAAATAAAAGAAATTAATGAATGGCGTGTCCCCAAAGACGTAACTGATGTACGGTCATTCATGGGAATAACGGGTTATTATAGAAAGTTTATTGAAGGGTTCTCTAGAATTGCTAATCCCATCACTTCTTTGCAGAAGAAAGGGAAGAAATTCGTATGGGATCAAAAGTGTCAAGAAAATTTTAAGAAGTTAAAAGAATTATTAACTACAGCACCCATCTTAAAAATTCCAGATCCCAATAAGGATTTCGTCATATGCACGGATGCATGCAATGATGGACTTGGAGGGGTCTTAAGTCAAGAAGGTCATGCAATTGCTTTTGTGTCAAGGAAGTTAAAAATACATGAAAAGAATTATGCAACCTATGATCTTGAGTTGGCAGCCGTGATACATGCATTAAAAATGTGGCGCCATCACTTGATCGGAAGAAAATTCATTTTAATGACTGATAATAAGGGCTTAAAGTATTTATTGGATCAAACAAATCTTAACGCAAGGCAAGCTAGGTGGTTAGCTTTCCTTAGCGAGTACGATTTTGAGATTCATCACATTAATGGAAAGGAGAATAAGGTTGTTGATGCTTTGAGCAGAAATGCTAGACTAAGTTTTGTGGCAGCAATCAGTACTTTTAAGACTGATCTGGAAAATCATATCAAAGAAGGAATTAAGCAAGATGAAGTTTACCAAAAATTACATGATAAAGTGGCTGAAAAATCATCTGAAAATTTAATAACAGATTATAGTATTAGTGAAAAAGGCTTCTTAACATATAAAAAAAGAATTTATGTACCTAATTTTTTGAAAGTTAAGTTGCTGATTTTGGATGAAATTCATAAGAGTCCTTATTCAAGGCATCCTGGTTATCAGAAAATGATAACTATGTTAAGGAAAGACTATTTTTGGCCCAACATGAAGAGTGAAGTTGCTGAATATATAGCTAGATGTTTTGAATGTCAGACTATCAAAGCTGAACACCAACATCCAGCTGGACTATTGCAGCCTTTACCAATTCCAGAATGGAAATGAGAAATTATAAGCATTGATTTTATTACAAGTTTGCCTAAAAATCAAAAGCAGAATGATTCAATCATGGTTGTTGGTGATAAAATTAGTAAAGCTGCTCATTTTATTCCTGTTAAAACTACTTTCAAGGTTTCTAACATTGCAGATATTTTCATGAAGCAAATTTTTTGCTTACACGGAATTCCAAAGGTAATTATTTCAGACCGGGACTCTAAGTTCACCGGAAATTTTTGGACAACATTGTTTAAAGGGTTAAATACTAAACTAAATTTCAGTACTTCTTTCCACCCACAAACTGATGGTCAAATAGAAAGGGTAAATCAAATTTTAGAAAACATGTTAAGATTGTATGTTAAAGATCAACCATCTAAGTGGGAAGATTTCTTACATTTAGCAGAATTTGCCTACAACAATAATTATCAAGCATCTGCTAAATTAAGTCCATTTGAAATTTTGTATGAAAGAAAATGTTGTAATCCTATTTCTTGGGATAACCCTGTAGACATATTAATGTTAGGACCAGATTTATTGAAAGAAATGGAGCTAACAGTGAAACAGGTTCAAGGTAACTTAAAGGTTGCCCAAGCTCGGCAAAAAATCTATGTTGATTTGAAACGCACTGAAAGAGAATTTCAGGTAGGAGACCATATTTTTATAAAGGTAAAGCCCAAGAAAAGTTCTTTGAAGCTTGGGAGTTGTGCTAAACTAGCACCAAGGTATTGTGGACCATTCGAAATCCTATCAAGGATTGGAGCTATTGCATATCAATTGGCATTCCCATATAATTTAAAAATCCTCAATTTTTTTCACGTTTCTGTTTTAAAGAAGTATGTGCACGATGCTACTCATGTGCTGAATTGGAATAACATATAGGTGGAACCCACAGGAGATTTTCAGGTGGAACCGGACTGTATTCTAGACCGGAGGGAAATTATACTTCGGAATTGCACCATAGGGTAGGTAAAGGTGCAATGGAAGCACCTTAGCCCTGATGAAGCTACTTGGGAACTGGAAAATAATATGCGGGTAGCATATCCAGTTCTGTTCCATGAGGAACTCGATGATGAATAAGCAACATCGAGGACGATGTTGAGCTTAAGTGGGGGTGTTTGTAACATACCCTTTTTGCTGAAAAACATTTTATGTTAGCAAACATTATGATAACTTTTATTGTAAAGTTTTATGATTGGACAAGCATCCAAGGATGACTGTAATTTGCACAATATATTATTATTAAATAAATAAAATAGGAGACAAACACCTAAGAGGACTGTTGAAAGAGTGGTTACTGACCCACTAGGTGGAATGGAATCTAGGGTAGAAGGCAATGGACAAGTGGTAGCATCATGATGCAACTAACTAGATGTTGGTATGGGACAACTCCCTTGAAATGTGGTCATAGTGCCCTGAAAGATGGGACTGGAACTTGAGGCTCATTTATTCCAAACTGACCACTAAAGACCTAGGCAGTCTATATAATAGCCATCAAATTTTGAAATGAGGTTCATCACTTTTGCTGACGAGAAAATTTACCTTGGGGTTTTGCTATGTTTGCACCCAAGAGATTTGATGAGGGGATATGCTATGTTGTTGATCATGTTGTGAGTCTTCCAAACTCTTAGTGAATTCAGGAGGTTGATGCTGAGTGCTGAAGGCATTTTATTTCAGGAGGTTGATGCTGAGTGCTGAAGGCACTTTATTTCAGGAGGTTGATGCTGAGTGTTGAAGGAATTTTATTTCAGGAGGTTTATGCTGAGTGCTGAAGGAATTTTTTAGTGCCTTGCTTCTACACAGATTACATCTACTTAGTGGTTCAGTAATCAAGCTCAGGGGTTCACAAGAAGCCAGCAGTTGAGCTGCTTCTTCTGGAATAGGCTGGGAGGAACAAGCCTCCTTAGGTGTTTGTCGGCCCTATCTTCATCTACAGGTTCTATTTGTTTATCTGTTATTAAGTAGTTAAATCTATTTATTGTATGTATTTAATTTTTATTTACAGAATGTGTTCTGGTTTAGATACCCCTACTTTTAGTTTTTTGAATCAAGTTAAAATTATGAATAGAAATGATGAATGAAATAAATATTCTCTGCATTTTTCCCCATGCTATAGGAACTGCATCGTACTCCAGTACAGAGACAAATTAAGATAGATAGATATGATAGGAAATTTGCCAAGATGATGAAAAAAACAACTCTGTATAAATTGTTAATTTTTCTACTGTTAGTAATTAATATTGATTACTGTATTTTGTTACATTACTGTTTTCACTTCATCAAATAGAAGTTTACTGTCTTAAAGATTATTTCTATGATTTATATTTATTATTGAAATCATTGCTGATATAGAAATTAAAGCAGATTGCATAATCTCATCGTACATAACTAATATGTTATTTTCAAGTTTCAATTCAAGGTTTATAGTTTCCATAGTTTTCCTTTTTTAAAGTTTACTATAGTCTACTGTTATTTTCACTACTGTACATACAGGATAGACAAGTAAACAAGGTCTATTTAAGTTCTGTAAATTTTCCAAATATACAGTAGAAAAACCCTAAACCCTAACAGTCCATTTACAACCTTCATAACACAAAACTAGCATATCATGTTTTTATTTTAGTAACATAATCAATTCATAATCATCATTCTGGTCATTGACTAAGGGTAATACCCTTCCAAACAAACATTCTACAACATTCTAGAATTGTTCCAAATTTTCCAATTGTTGCACATTTTCATCAAAACATTTATAAATTCATTTTTATAACCATAAAAAGTGTTACCAACTCTCGGCAACAGTCATTATTATTCAACCATTTCAACTCATGACAAACCTTGTGACAGTTGCCATAAAGATAAACTTAGAGCACAACTTTATTCATTTCCATATTTCGACATAGTCGAAGTCTCGGTATCACATAGATGATTGAAATCAAGTCATACATTTTAAACAAAGTCAAACCCTAAACCTTGGATTTCTTTTAGAGTGAAAACGCAACAACATGTTTATAAAACATAAAAAATTACACACAGGCCGAGACCTTCCATTATATCAAACATCTACCATCGTTCTTGAAAACACTTAGGATTTACGATATCCAAAACTGGAGAACCCCTCATTACAACTATTACTTTTTGTATAGTTATTATCTACAGGGGCAACGATATCAAGAAATTCCCATTTCATTTTCAGAACCATGACTTTTATTTCATCAAGCATAAATGCAGAACCACATTGAGAACCAGTTGTATCTCTACATTAAGTCCGAAAATAAGAATTATGTTCCACAACAGTTGCAATTCAAAAATAACAGGCTCGTGCCTTTTGGGTCAAGGAACTATCCTCCCCAATCCTTTACATTTTTACAAACCTTAAATTCGAGGAAATACAAACTCGTCGAGTTAAATACGAAGACCACAGAATACACAGTTTGGCCATTACTTCCATCTAACCAGAGTACAAGGCAACCTCCGAGGCTTACCGGTTAGTGTAGCCGCAGCCAAATTTCAATGCCCAGATTGGAGAAGCCATCGAATCACTACACCTGCAAGCAACCACGACATTGTGGTCAAAGAACAGTTATCTTACCATAAACGAGTTTAGTATTAAACAAATAACTACTACTGTGTTAATATTCAAATATGAAAGCTACAGGGAATAGTTGCGAAGTACATTACCTTCTAGTGTTGGTACAAATCCAAAAGAACGCCAGACAGTTGCAACCGCAACTGTAAAACTCTTACACATTCGAACGATGAGAAGGAAGGAATCCACACCGAGCTAGCAACCTCCACCCAGTTATTTGATGCTGAGACTTAAAATCATCTCTGGCAAAGACTTAGCCCCATTCCGAACCCATTTCCTAAAGGAAAAACCTTCAAACAAAATTAAGTATCGAAACACATGAAGAAAACAGACCCGAGTTGCAAACCATGGAAAATTTCCACTGTACAAAGAACTGGAGAGAGTTCGGCTCTTAAACCCTTCACAGGTCACGAGTTCAAAACGCAGGCATCATGCCTCTGGAATGCAAAACGATATCCCTACAAACCCTCAGCCTGTCGGCCAGACGCAAAAACACCACTATCAAATACCAAAGATCACAATAAACACATTGAATGTAATGGAGGTAGGGTTTAACCCACATTCATTGAAACCCTGCCAGATCAACGGTGGAGATCACCGGGTTGGTTTTACGAAACAACAAGCCATCTACCTTATTAAATGAGCCATCATTACTATTGCCACGGAGGAGCCATGAAGGAGCCAGCTCATTAACTATTGAACCAGTATGTCTACACATCATCACAAGGATGGTTATCACCACAGTAATGGCACGTGATCGAGATCTTACACCATCCACGGTGGAACTCCATTATCTCGAAAGCTGCATGCATTCAATGCTTAGGCAGCGTTGTATCTGCCAATCGGTGGCATTTTAAAGTTCACATCATAGTATTAAACACATTATGGACATTGCATATTGTAAAGTCGTGAGACACCGCCTTGTAGCAATATGTTAAGGGTTGGGTTAGAATTTCACCAAAGTTTGCATAAGTATCATATAGGGTCACGAAAATGCACACACACATATTATATAAGGTTTATTTATATAATAGTTTGTTAATATTTCAACAAACATTGCAACTAAACTATATAGATAATCTAATGAATTATTGTGAATGGATTATAGATATTGCACACACATATACTCTATTGTTTAGTGAAATGAAAGACATGTCAATAATTCAATTTATCACCATTAATGTAGAGTATAGTTCCTAGGCAAGCTATTTATACATAGAATTTCTACAATTTTCCATGGAGGAAATAGATAGACAATCATGTACGGCTCAACATGAAACTTCAATGAAAACCATATATAATTTTGAGCATAAAACCAAGATACGAGCGATACAGACCCTCACTTGAATCAAATGCAAGCTTATAATTTACAGAAATTAAGATGCATTGTTTGTCTCAGCAATCTTTTTCAAATGTCTTTCTCTTGAACGATTTTAGTCTCGAACCAAGATTTTATTGGTAGAATGCCCCAAAGTTTTATCTCTTCAAATATTTTTTTACAAAAGAGATTACTGAAAAACTGTTTGGTCACTTGTCGCAACTTTAAATCCTTACCTGTAAACTGAACAAGTACGAATTCACAAGATTTAGCACGAATGCTAAGTAAGCCTCAGGGTGTCTGTAGGACCCCTTCATCAATCAACAAAAGCACATTAGTCAAACTAGCTGAATCATCAATCATAACAACAACAATAGAAGTTTGCAATAGTACAGCTGAGTGTGAATAACATCAGGACATAAACGGGAATCTTTTAGTCGCAATTTCTTATACTATAAACCAGCATGGCATTTAGTACAGCAAGATAATCTTTTATGCATTATTTTATTTCGGCACACATTAAATAAGCATTAATTGTCATGTCAAAAAATTTTAAATTTTTGTGATTTTTTTGGGATGTTACATTTATTTATCTTAGATAGGTTACTACATTATATGGGTTAGGTATGTTACATTCGTTAGGTATTGGGTTAGTGGTGAAGGTCATGTATTAGGTGGGTGAAGGGGTTAGTTGGGTTAAGTAGTTGTTGAGACCTCAATTAGCCCTAAGTCACCAGGCTCGGGGATCCCCCCCACTTAAAAAACAAAATTATGTCAATGTTTGTCCTCGAATGGGATTTGCATGTAATGTTCAATGATGCTTTCCTGTTTCAGGGTTTGATTCACTAATGAGAGTACTAATCAATTGGTTTTTTTCCCTCGTGCTTTCGAGTGCAATACCTTTGGTTCTTTACATTACATTGTCATGACTTGTTTATTGTTTTCCCTAAGTTGGTTTTAGCTTTTTCATTTATTGGATATGATGTTGTGTGATAATCCTTTGGTTTCCCTCCTCGCTTATGGGTTGATTCTTGGTTTCGCGTGTGATGCAGGAGCATCGACGTGGAGCCAGCAATGTGACACAATGGTCACATGCTGTGGCGATTTTGGATTTGCTGAGTCATGAGTTTTTTAGTCCCAAGTTGTTAGTGTAGGAAATCGTGCCAATGATGACTCCCTACGAGGAGATCAGGCCGTGGGTATTTTGTTAAAGATGGTGACTCTTCCATCATGGACGAGAGTCGTTTTTGTTTTATGTTTGGGACCACTCATTGTGGGGGCGGTGGGAGATAGTTTAAATACGTTGAGTAGGATTCGAATAAGGGGTTCTCAAGTCAAGAGGAGTTGGATGATCGGGATTTGGTTCTCGTTGTACATAGTTTGTGAGAGCCAAACTGTGTGTTTGATTTTATAGTTTAATAGAAGAGTAGTTGTGTGTTGAATGCTCACATTGCCATTGAATGATTGAATGAATAATTGTCTTCGAATGCTAGAGCTATATTGGCATTGAAATCTTTGAATTAAGCATTAGCTTCCTGCGTAGATGTGTTAGCCTGAGCGACGTATGCCGGATTGACCGATTCTCTGGTCAATCCTGTGGAATGCCAAAGTGTGTCGTATAAATATTGTTGTGCAGGCGATGGATGGCCAAGCTCTCATCTAAGATCTAGATCTACGATCCATGAGAGTGTTGTCGAATGGAGAAACGCGGAATCTGTCGAGGTTGTGAATTTCGTCGAAGACGAACCGGTCGAAATTGATGGCCGGTCGAGGACGAGCCTGTCAAGATTGCCGACATGTCGAGATGACCCTGTCGTCGTGAACTTGTCGAGGATGAAGCTGTCGGGGATTGTGACCTATCGACACTGTTAATATGTCGAAGGCTTGCAAGGTACAAGGATCGTCATTCGAGTTGGCAATCAATAGTAGCAGAATCTGTCGAAGGGTCGAAAGAAAGGGGGTGATCGGACCACGACCAGTTGGAAGCCAACTATTCCAGGTAGCAGGCCATTTAGCGCCTACCTTCAAGGTATTCGGCCACCAACATGTTTTAATAACAAAACCAATATCATGTCTATATGATACTCTCATGAAATTTTCATAGAGAAGTCAATCTTTCCCCTAGCAACTAATGAGTATCCAACACAATTGAAATGCAATGAGATGCGTAAACCAAGCATATTAATAAAACAAGCATATTAAAGCTTGCACCTAAAGATTTATTAACTTCTAGGTTGGAATACCAAATGAGAAGTATAGTAAGGTAACAACTTAATACATGTAGCAATGTTGTAGGAAAATTATGACCAGGAACATTTCGATGTCATCTCATGGCTTGTACAAGGCTATTCAAACTGTCTTTAACTCTCTTGTGATTCACCATTTTTCAATGCTTTGTTTTTTACAAGGTTATAAATAAATTATGAATTTCTTTACAAGTTGAGTAATGCTTGAAGGAAGATGTTGATTAGTCTACTTAACACTTATGATATTAAATGCTATATCTTTGGTACTTTGCTTCAAGCTATCCTGGGTTGATTTTGGTCTTGTTCTAATTTCATTTTCGTTGTTTCTTGGTTGACAATGACGATCTAATAACGTTGCAGATGGATTAATCCTCGTTACACTCATGAACACAAGGTTTATTAATGATTTACATTGATCTAAGCATGACATATTTGAATTTGAACTTTGATTGCATTCTCTCGCTGCTTGCATGAGAAGGATAATTTATGGATTTTACACTCTTGTTTTCTCGAATAATTATTGATTTATAGCTTATGTAAGTGAATGGTTTTAGCACCTTTTGAAATCCATATTAGTGTGTAGGTTGTTTAAGCCTCAATCATGGGATTGACAATGTGGAGGAAAGCTTGTTGCTTTCAAACAAAGAACATTCATCAAAATCAAGAGGATGGATGCCAAATTAGTTAGAAGAAATGTACAAAGTGGCACATACACGATTCTCATGGACTGAACTTTTCTTTGGTCTCTCAAATGTCAGCTTTTGATACTTTACATCAAGACTCTCATTAATTAATCAATTCCATTTGATGAAACCTTTCATAGTTTTTTATGATGATTTTGTTGTAATTAACTTTTGCATGTTTGTGTTTTAATATCATCTACTTGCATGTCCTTGTTGTTGCATAAAATTACCCTTGACCTCATTTGCACATTGGATTGATTATTAGCTTATGTGATATCATGGATTGACATGCTTCAATGCTTACTTTGTGTAGGTCTCTAGACCTCATCTCCATGGGAATAATAATGAAAAGAAAACCACCATGGTAACCCTTCAACAAATGGCATGAGAGGTCAATATAAACAAGCGAGTGACATATGCACATACAAATGGAACAGTGCTATGAGGTGCAAGGGAGAGACAAGTAGTGTATCGTAGCATATGGAAATACTGTTACGCTACATCTATTAAAGAAAAATCATCACTAGGAAATCCACAATACATATCAATGGGGTTGGAAACAAAATGACAAGAATGACATGAGTGGCACGTAAAATGGTAAAATGAAGCCTAACTGTTGAGACCATAGACATGAGTATGGTTTCTAGCATTTTCTACACTTATCATATTCTTTTCTTGTCATTGGAAATATACCATCTTACATTGACCACTTTTTTACATACCCGACCATACATATCAACTTCGAACAAAAAGCATTACAACTTGTATATGTCGAACTTGACCAAGAAAATCAACCGACCATTTTAATCGTGAAATTGCCAATTTTAACATTCAATCATCGATTACATCGACTACTTTTTAGCTAATCGACCAAGTATCAACCATTATAATGTATCGACTACTTATGAATTTTTTAATGCAACTTAATGTCGACCATATGTTTATGTTGACCACATTTTATAAAAGACTTGATCACTTTTATGACTTGATGACTAGAAATGACTTGTCAACCAAAACACTTAGTTTTACACTCACTCTCGACCATATAATTGAATATTGACGTCGACCATTATGATGTCGACATGTTTGAGTTATATTTACCCACAAGTCAAACCCATTAAAACGTAATTCCATCATTATATATTTGGAAAACCTTCGACAAGTTAAACTTCATGATCAAGGTGGCGACGTTTGATAGGTCATCATGATCATTCTCTTCAATGGTGCTTCAATAATGAAATGATCCCTGCAATATGAATGTTGACCCACCAACTAATAATCTGACATATGGTGGATGATGAAATGCTTTAATAGTGTTGCTATCAATGGTGAACTACTCCAGGAACTTCTGGTTGACGTCGACAACGTTCCTCAGGCGATACCGACAGGGTATAATTTCCAACGCCGACTTATCAACTTCCTGGATTGCAACCTGTCAACACTGTTAACCTGTCGAAGGTTCGAAGGGGACAGGGATGGGTCAAAAATCGATAGTAGCAGAATATTTCGAAGGGTCGACAGAAAAGGGGTGGTCGGACCATGACCAGTCGGAAGCCGAATATTCCGGGAGAATTTATTAACGGAAACATAAATTTCCTGAACTAACGTTACCTGCAAATAGAATGAAAATGATTCATTACCATGGCGTGATTCTGTAAAAACAATTTCAAACAACATAAATTTATTAACGGAAACATGACCACGATTAGTCGGAAGCTGACTGTTCCGGGAGAATTTATTAATGGAAACATAAATTTCCTGAACTAACATTACCTGCAAATAGACTGAAAATGCTTCATTACCATAACGTGATTCTGTAAAACCAATTTCAAACAACATATCGGAAGTGTCCGGCTTAAGGCCTTATTAATTAGCACCACCCATCTGCTAATTAATCTAGCGTGTCAATTTAAAACATTGTCGATGGTCGACCAATAAGTCCAATGTGACCACGTGAGTTAATTAATCAAGGAAAATGTCAATGTGATCACTGTGAAGGATGAAGGCCAATGTCCTTGATAAATTAATTATTCCCATAGGTCTATTTCCACCAGCCTTCCGACTATCCACATTGCCATGTTAATTATTATTCCTGTCTGATTACAAAAGAGGAACCTGTTGGGGTTGGGTTGTCAAAATTCGAAGGGACAAACGAAGTTGAAGGGGTTGAGAACATAAATCCTGAAACAGGCTGTGATCCCATTCATGTTGTAGCATCCTACTGTCTGAAGGAGAAGTGGTGTATAAAGGACCTCGAGAACATGTGCTTGATTTCTTCGAGTCCCACAGTGGGAGACAATTTTTGGAGTTATGTCAAACTCTAGACGACATGGGAATCATCATCAAAACGAAAAGATATATATGTGGGAAACAATGAAAACCCTACCAGGAGTGTCAAAGACAGCACGAGTTAAATTTAATTGCACGGGAAGCTTATGGGGAATGTTAGAAATCAATGACTGTATGATTGATTTTTTAGCGAAGCGAACAACAGCTATCAACTCCTGCAGGGATTGTCGCTTCATATTTCGATTTAAATGGAGAATGGTTACATTCATTATCACTCATCATTTTCTCCTTTGTTCGAGAATGGATGCACAATCCCTGCAAACCAGTTGGTTGCATTGGTCGACATCAGACTGTCTCAATTGTTGGTCGGGTCGCATGGCAGAAACAGTTGATTCGACTGGACATCCTGGGCGGTAAATTGTTTGCAATAATTTCGTAGTTCTATGGGTACAGATGAGCCATGAAAACCAGTTCTTTATCAGTTCTTTAGATTTTAACTGGAATGCAGTATGGTGAAACAGTTATGTGAATGTGCTGCCGTTGTTTTCATTTTGAAATTTAGGTTCTTTTCATCGTAAATATGCTTTGATGTTCTACCATATTTTTTGAGGGGCTTTTATCTAGTTTGTCTCTATATGGAGCTTTCATCCGACCATCCTGAGAGGCCGAGTTAAACAAACGGACTATTAACCTAAGGTTTGCATTGCTGAATTTGATAAAATGGTATCGAGTGGAATTGAAGAATCGGGTTTGCTTTTCTCGAGTATTGTGTGAGCAACTTTGAAATATTTGGAAGTCTGATTTTCAAATATAACTCACAGATTTGCGATTTCCGTCGAGTGATGAAATTGGTATCTTTCAAATGCCTCTTATTTAGGGTTGTAAGATATCAATAATTGTAGGATATCTAGGGTTTATATACACTATTGTTTGATAAATAAATATTCGTTACAAAGATTACCATATGTTACTAATTTTAGAGCAATATTTTCTCATGATATTGGGAGCAACTCAATACTGATTGACTGCCAAATGTCGAGCAACCAAATGGTGAATGCCATCCGAGTGTGGCAATGTAGGGTCGTAATTTGTTTCCTTGGATCTAAATCATGTCCTTATCTTTAATAGCATTGCAGTTTTTTATGGACATCTAAAGATTTCATCTTCCAATGTTTTTGTTTTTGTTTTTGTCTGATCAAAAATCAATCATACAGTCGTTGATTTCTAACATTCCCCATAAGCTTCCCGTGCAATTAAATTTAACTCATGTTGTCTTTGACACTCCTGGTAGGGTTTTAATCGTTTCCCATATATATTTTTTTCGTTTTGATGATGATTCCCATGCCGTCTAGAGCCTGACATAACTCCAAAAATTGTCTCCCGCTGTGGGAAATCGCAAAGCTCTTTCATTCCACGACAATCTACCAGATCAATAGCTTCTTCTTCCAAGTATTTCCAGTTTAATTGCAAAGTATTTCTTGTTATAATTATCGTGTTCCTTTACGTCGACATTCCTTTTTCACTTTCTGAACTCGACAGGTTTGACTTCTTTACGGACGTGAATAAAGCTGGTCGGACATGCTTTCTTATTTTTTCAACGTCTTATCGAAGAAGACTTCTTTACTTCGACTATGAAAGAACACTTTCAGACTATTTGCAGGTAACGTTAGTTCAGGAAATTTATGTTTTCATTAATAAATTCTCTTGTCGACACTAAAAAACGAGAATCAATCGACACTATGGGAAATCGCAAAGCTCTTTCATTTCACGAAAATCTGCCAGATCAATAGCTTCTTCTTCTAAGTATTTTCAGTATTATGTTCATTCAAGTCCAGAATTCATCTCGATCAAAACTTCTTCTTCGTGCAAATAAATTCCCTTTTATTTTCCCTTTCTTCGATTTAATTGTTAGGTGGTCGGTACTCAGTCGATGAGATTCTTTGGGCGGATATCTCTTATTTGCTCGGTTTATGGGATTCTTTGGTCAGCTATTATGAGCCTGCAAACCCTCAAATGTTCTGTTGCACTTGGTTGATAATCAAACTAGTCAAAATCTTTATTGAGAAGGGCTTCTGCGTCCGACCGACTTAACAAAAGGTTATCGACCGATTCTATAGATTTTCATTTGCGGGTTTTTCGTCATTTCAAAATTTCTTGCTGGTGCTCGCTTGCTTTAGATTCCAGCCATGTTTCCAATGGCCTGTCGGATCTTCTGTTTAGTATAACTAATCTGGCATGTCGAGAATTTACAGAATCACGTCGTGGTAATGAAGCATTTTCAGACTATTTACAGGTAACGTTAGTTTAGGATGGTCAACATCGACAAGTAGTCAATTAATTTCAGTCGACGAAGGAATGTTGCAACGGTTGTGGCCACAGATAATTGTCGACTGCCGGAAGTAATAATTACATTGGATGATTATAGAAGTAGATGGTCACGAAATACCTTTGACCCCAATTAGAAGAGATTATCCTTCATTGATCGGTCGATACATTGACAGGTTGATGGCCGGGGAAAGTGTTGGTAGATAGACTGCTCTAGTTGACAAGTTATAGGTTGACTCTAGTGCTAATGAATGCTCACAAGTACCATTTGTTCAACTTCTTCGTGCAGGCTTCACGCATATCGCACGCACTTTCTTGGGAAGCACCACCATGTACAAGCAATCTTTGTATTTTCTTGCAGGTTTATTTCCGCAGCACTCTATCTTCCAGGTTCGAGAACACGATAGGCTGGAGTGAGGAGATAGAAAGAGCTAAGAAGAAGAAATTGATGGCAAAAATATGTGGGGCCAAAGCGGCAGAACACGTGGTAGGATTCCATTCGCTCTATAAGCGAGGAATCTAATCTACGTGGATGCTTATGCTTCTCCGCGGTGAAATGCCTACGGCATAATAACCCTCCCTGTAAGTTCTGACTAGTTCATTGGCTCTTGTGGTCTCGTCGGTATGAGTTAAGGAATGGCCCTGCTCGTAAAACTTTATAGTTGAGTGTAATATTCTGATGATGGTTGTCCCCTGCTATAAGATGTATGTGGTGATCAATGGATTCGATGATGTATGGGGTGTTCCCTGCTATAGAAAGAGAAGGAATGTCGTTCTAAAAGTATAAGGTGTCGGTGTAGGTTAGTTTCCATGTAGTTTTATTTATGGTATTAAAATGCATTTAGATCATTACAGTATTAAAATAATTTTTAAATTTGTAATCACGTCAAACTTTTTAGAAAATTAAACATATATTAATTCGAGCATTTCGTTTCCCGTATCAGGAAGGAAACATTTACAGTCACAAATAACATATTTAAGCAACAAGATTCTTGTTGCAATGGAATGGACTGTCCTTAAAGTTTTGGATTATCGATGCTCCTCACCTACTACCGCTACCTTTATCTAGTAATTCTTGCACAGTATATTCACATGTAATCCCGTCAAACTTTTTAAAAAATGAAACATATATTAATTCAAGCATTTTGTTTCCAGTATCAAGCAGGAAACATATTTTACAGTGGCAAATAACGTATTTAAGCAACAAGAAGTTGTTGCAATGGAATGGATTGTCCTTAAAGTTTTGGATTATCGATGCTCCTCACCTACTACCGCTACCTTTCTCTGGTAATTCTTGCACAGTATATTCACAACTCAAAAATTTTAAACAGAACATTAGTCTTTAACAGCTTATACAATGTTCTATTTCCAGGTATTACTTGAAGGTTGTAGGAAGAGACCAGAGGTTGAGAAGACGGCCAAATATTTGGCGTGCTTGTTATTGGTAGATCACCAGTTGCTGCGCTTTTGGCGGTCCACCATAGCTGCATCTTTGGTTCTCCTTATCTGTCAGATGCTCAATTATCCAACTGTTTTGTAACAATTGACAATGCAGGTCAGAATTAGATTTTTTTCTTATTAATACCACAATATTCCATTTACAGTATAACCATCCGCCTTTGTGTAGGAGAAGCATAGAAAGGATGGCGATGAAGATCTGACAGAGTTTGTCCAGGTAACGCTAACAAAAATGTAATCTTGAAATTTGGTGTTAATTTTGAAATTTTGACATCCATATTTTGATTTGTGCAGATGCTAAAATGGTTGCTAGAGAACGTTTAGTAGTGACAATGATTATTATTATTATATAGTGCTAAAATTTTGACATCATTATTTGGATATAATTTAATATTTTAAGAATATATATATATATTATTAAACTAGAATATATAAATGATACTTATATAAATAGTACATTAAAATTAATTTTATAAGAAGATTTTGTTTCCTATATGTCTTTTCCAGGTACTATTTAACTTATATTCCATGAGTGGTATTCATAATATAGAGCAATGTCCGTATCATGAGCATTCTAATCATATGTTATACGGAACTTATTAAGCTATTACATGTTTTATCTTGTACTACTAGCTCAGTGGTAAGTAATGGCTAGTGAGGACAGGTTACTATATGCCATAAATCCCTACTGATAGTTCAAAGCTCTACGGCCTGATGTGATTAAGCTTATAACTATTAAATATCAGGGTCGTAATTAAGTATATATATAAAGTAAGGAAATATAAATCCTAAGGCATTAATTCATGACATTTTATCTGAGCTACTTACGATAAAGTAGCACATCGATGTTAAAAGAGCCTGTTTAATTAGAGTCCATAAAGTAACACGTCACCAATGAGGGAATACTATATATAGTTCATTTCAATCTTTTAAAAATTATAACAAAAATTAAAATACAAATAATGAAAGCAGTTTTAAATCTAAATCATTTTTGTTGTTAAACCTATATTCAATTCCATTCTCGCTAATATTTCCTATTGCTAACCATTTCGCATGAAAATAAATCTTACTTTAATACAAATGTACAAGTGGTGAACAAGTTTAGAATACTAAGTAGTTGGAGTCTACAATTCCACAAATTATTTTAGAAATATCTTAAAATGGTACTATAATCGTTATAAACATTTGAGACATGTGACACCCTCTCACTCATGTTTTTTCTTGCAATTTGGCATGTTCTTCCATGGCTTTGAAGGCAATTGTACAAAACTCTAACCTCTTTTTTCTTTTGGTTTTTTGTTACAGACATATAATAAACATAAAACTAATTTCTTGAATCCACTCCACCAACATAATTCAAGTGAATGCCATATTATGCCAACCCAAAAACATGTGCTTGTGTGCATCACTAATTGGCTAGTTGCGGCTTGAACTCTTTTCATGGCAATTAAATTGTAGACCCTTTATTTGTAGCAACATCAAACCACTTGCATTCCCTCCAATTCAAGTTGATCTTGCTTATGAGGGGAGTTTTATTAATACATGGGTTTCTAAAATAGGGAGCTGGACTTAAACACTTGAGTTAGAGGAGTTAGGTTCTGTTTCATACAACCCAGTTAAGGCAAGTTTAGTAATCACCTGAATGATGGAGCTGCTATTTTTCTTGTTGTGAAGTGGCTTGGCTTGCTAAATTCACTAGGATGTTAAGGAGGTGATTCACTGGAATGTTGAGGAGGTGGGTGATTCATATGTTGGATTATGTTTCTAGGTTAGTTGAGTGCATCACCAATATTTCATAAAACAAGTATGTTGATGTGATCAAAGTTGATCACCCAATGTCATCCCAATTAGTTACTCAAAACCACTTGACCACACTTAGTCAATTTTCTACATTACGTGGAGTTTTGTGCCAAGATTTCAAATCAAAATGTATCTTTGGCAACTTGTCAACCAATGGTATTTTTGTGGCTATGTTGTCTTCTTCTTGGAATATTTTCCAATACCAATGTTCCTTCCACTCAATCCCCATCTCCTCAATTAGCACTTTTTTTTATCTCAAGGAGCATCCAATAAATGAAAGCGATCATCACCACCACTCTGCCTTCAAAGAAGAGAAACAACATGTACTTCATGTGGCAAAGCATGGCGGAAAATGCATGGGAAACAATGAACACGAAGAGAAATTTTACAATCATGGTGATGCTCTAAACAACATGTACTTCATGTGGTAGAGCATGGCGAAAAATGCATGGGCAACAATGAACGTGAAGCGAAAGTTTACAATCATGGTGATGCTCTACTGAACTATTTGGTCTCTTTCGAAAGTGCTTCCTTTCAAATCCATAAGCATCACAAGAAGCCTCCTTTCATGGGTGACATGGTTTTGACGAACTACTAGTTAACCTTGGTTAACTAAGCTTTTTGTGGCCAGGGTTACTCTTTTGTCAAAATGACCTAGGAATTGCACCCAATACCAATCTCTTATTCATATATGAAAGAGAAAACCTTGGTGGGTGGCTATCCCTTAAATTTCAACGACTTGCTTTGTCAAAAGCCTTTTGGCAAAGATATGTTGCAACACAACTTTCTCTGGTTAATCAACTAATATGTGGAAAATGAATACAATATGTTATGGTCATAATAAAAAAATTTGATAACCATTTTAATTTTACAAATCAAAATTTCAAGAATATAGGTCTAGGTGTCCAAGGTTTTGACTATTTCTTAACCAACTCAAAACCGTGGAAAATCTTAGATAACTTAAAATTATACCCTTACATTTTTTGACTCACCGGATTCCGGATTCCAACAAAAATAAAATTTCCGATCCAAAAAATCTCACTAATCATATAACACAGTTCAACCAAGGATTGTATGAATTTGAAAAAAAAATCCACCCGTCAAAAATAATGGTTTCTTGACACTTTATAGAGACGTTTTTAATGTTTCTTATGTTTTTTTTCTGTTGGTAAGTTACTGTTTCTGATGTTTTTTCTGACGGTAAGTTATTGTTCTTATGTTTTTTCTAATGATGAGTTTAACCTATAAACTGAACCGTATTTTACAGACAAAATTGGCCATGACGAACCCACGTTGGTTGGCCTGGAATTTAACAACCTATGGGACGTATTTTCTGTTTGAAAACGTATTTGACGTGTTTATACGGAATTAACACGTCAACAATGACAGTTCAAAATATTTGCAAGTCATAGATTTGGCGTTCGATCGTTTACATTGCACGTCATAAATTTTAATACATGTAGCTTAGCTTTTTTTTTCACAATAAAAAAGCTATACTTTATTAAAAAAGTATAAGAAGTACAGAAGGTGAATATGACCAACAAATATATATAATAGTGAAATTACCCTATACCGAATTCCAAATCTATTCCAAGATTCCAACGACAGTGGCGAAATCAAAGGGAAACCAGGATATGACCATCCTCCAAGGAAGTATAAGAACAAAACCAACAGTTCAAAGAGAACCATAGTAGAATGTATATAAGAAAAAAAATACAGCCGGTAAGAGACTAACTAATATACTTAAAAATACATCAAAAAAGTTTCCAAAAGCCCTTCGAGGTATTGTGTGAACCCTCGGAGATTTCATAGTAGATCCTACCAACCACCGCATCCAATCCCAGACGTGACAAATGATCAGCCCTCAAGCTATGCTCCCTGAAAATATGAACAATAGGAGTCGTCGCGAAACTTTGTAGAAGTAACCGAGTTTGATCCAGCCATGATGAGAGTCCAAGTGCATTGATAGGCACATTTGATTTTTCCCAATCAACAATGAGCAAAGAATCTCTAGCAATTTGATCAAGTTGTATTTTGGCCAAAACAGAAAAATGAAGGGTAAGCCATAAAGCCAACAGTTCACCCTTCGAGTTTGTCCCATCACCACCATGCATCCATAGGTTGATCACATCTCCATTAAATAGCACAATTGATACACCAGCCCCACAAAGACCAGTCGAGTGCATAGCAGCCCCATCAAAACAGGCCCTATTGCCCCTTTCAAGGAGATTAGATGGTCTATGTAAACGATCCATAATCACGGGGGTAACAATCGGAGAGAAACCATTTTCAATGAAAAGTTTATGAACCTCACAAGCCACCTTACTAACCAACAGAAATATATTTTCAAAAATATACAGGTTCCTCGATTTCCATATGATCCAAGTTAATATGCATGCTTTCATGATTAACTGCTTGTTTTGGGTATAAATGCTATGGAACCAATTCTGAATGGTCAAGACATTTTCAAATTTGATATTTTGAAATGGATTATTCAGAAAATTGCAAACCGGCAGGGTGAAAGGACATACAACAAAAAGATGAAGCAGAGATTCTGGAGCATTGAAACACAGAGGGCAAATCCTCGGGCCCTGAAAGCCCCTCTTCTGGAGATTACTCCAAATCAATATTTTCTCCTCCATTAATAACCATATGAATATTCTGATCCGGGGAGGAATGTCCCATCTCCATACCTGAGTATGCCACCATCGATCAGCATCAGTCATATGTGTGCAGAGTGCCAAATATACCAAATTCGCAGAGACTGATCCATTCTCAGAATTCCAAGACCATAAGAGCTGATCCGATTCTTGATTAAGCCTGATATTTGCAAGGTAAAGTTCGCCAATGTAAGCATCCCACTCCAAATCCAAGACGCCGGAGATTCCTAGCTGTATCAATCCAATCCATTTGTTAAACGAGGAAGAGGCGTTATCCATTAACAATAAATGATATAAGTTATAATATCCACGGCTGTTTAAATGGTGCAGCAATGCCCGTGACAGTTTAAAGTTTTTGGGGCCGGCAATAATGGGGTCGACCCCAATGATTATGTTTTGGCCATCCCCAGGCTTCCAGGCGAGCCAATCAGCAATGATGGGGAAAGAATCAAGGAAACCAGACCATATAATAGAAACCTTGTTCTTTGATTTGATTCCACGACAGATCCAGTTTACTGTGGAGAGCTTCCCCATATATTTGTCCTTAAGTATAAAGCCCCAGAGGCAATCCACTACTAAATCACGCCAAAAGCATTTTGCTCGAAGAGCTATAGAAAAATTGAAAATGCTTTTTAGGGCCCATCCTCCCTGAGAATATGGACGTGCCAGAGATTTCCAATTCACCAAATGAATCCTCTTACGACCAGTTCCGGACCAAATGAACTGGTGGACCAATTGTCTAATCTTCTGCAAGATAGATTTGTGAATTTTGCACAGTGATAACCAATACACACCTATATTCTGAAGAATAGACTTGGCCAGAATCAAACGACCACCACTGGATAGCCATCGACCCTGCCAGATCCTAATTCGATTTTCAAATTTTTTTACCAACCAAAGCCAATCATGAATTTTGTAATCATTCGGCTTTAAGAAATAGCCCAGGTAGTAAGTGCCATCAATTGATTTTGCAACAGGGAGTGTAATACAATTTGTAATATCATTTAATATTGATTCCTCCAAGTTGTGTTCCAGAAGTTTTGATTTCTTTTCGTTGATCAACATACCTGAGGTCAAGCAGAATTTGTGTGACAGCAACCATAACTGACGCCATTCCATGACATCCGTGGATCCAAATATCATCACATCATCTACAAAGAATGAGTGAGTTATTGTGTGATGGGGGGACACCTGAATGCCAGAAAACAACCAATTGTCTTTAGCCTTATGAATCATCAAACTAAGAACCTCGATCACTATCAAAAATAAAAGTGGAGAGAGGGGGCATCCTTGACAAAGGCCACAGGAGCATTTGACAAAATCCGTTGGACAACCATTAATTAGTGCAGAATAATTGACAGATGTTATACAAGCAAAGATCCACTGGATGGCATCCCATGGAATTCCTAATTGAACCAGCGCTAAACGGAGGTATGTCCAGTTAACATTATCATATGCCCTTGTCAGATCCAGCTGCATAATGAATCCCTGAATATTCTTAGATTTTATACTGTGCATTGCCTCCTGTGCAACGCCGACCGCATCCACGATCTGTCTATTGTCCAAAAAACCATATTGCTCTAATGAAAGTCCCCTAGATAGAACAGGTTTCAGTCTATTGGATAAGATCTTTGATATTATTTTGTACACCACGTTGCATAAAGATATAGGGTGGAAGTCCATATATGAAGAAGGGTTTGAGCTCTTAGGAATAAGTGTCAGAAAAGTAGCATTGATTGCTCCATCAATCATCCCCAGAGATCTGGATTCTTCAACCATATCGAATATGTCATGACCCATAATGTCAAAAAATTCCAGGAAAGAAAGACATAGAAAGATGACATGTGACATGTGTTATTTGTGTTCATTAATGAATGAATTAAAGAATTAGGTGAAAGTTCATTAATTCAAGAATTAGGTGAAAGTTGAATGTATTACAATGGATAATCATTCAAATTTTCAAACATGAGTGTTTATGGACAAGCGCGAAATGCAAAAGGGAGGCAACTTAATTTTCCAATCAATATACATAATGGTATTTGAAGGAGTGGGTAGTTCCCAAATTCTAGATCTTCTAGTGACAAATCTTGATTGCTAGAAACCAATTCCTCGGCAAGATGTCGATATTCACGACCCACAAGAAAAGGCAAAAAAAAACGGTAAACCTCCCTCGGTATATTTGTTTTTTGTTTTTTTCTGAGTTTCCAGGGTTCGATCTTGTGACCTGCTTGATACTTTGCTCCTCTTCTACATAGCCAAAAAACTATAAAAACATAATTTATTCCTCTCTTCAAACATTTTATAGATCCCCTGGACGATTTTTTTAGGGGTTCTAGATCGTGCAGGGTGAAGAGAGGAATAAAACTTCACCGAAATTAAGTTTCTTTATTGCACTCTCTCGTTGTGACCCTGAGCATAGTGTTTCATTTCCCTGCTTCCTTGAGATATGTCTTTTCGACTTTGAAATATGTGTGGAATTTTTCAAGTTTTTTTTATTTTCTGGTGATTTTGACATTTGGTAATGAGTAAATTTTGAGCAGAATTATATTAGGAGATTGATGTTTGAGTTAGATTTGATTTTAAATTAAAATCATCAATAATATATAAATTTATGCATACTGTGATGTGGAAGCACATCATCCAAACGACAAGCTTCTCCTTACTAAGTTAACAAGGCAAACAACAAATCGAATTCCTCCTAGTGATGATGCCAATCATCTAAATATAGAGAGAGAGATGGTGTTAATGGATAAGAGTAGGGAATAGAAACATTAGAGGCAATTTGAGGTCTAAAATGGGTCTTATAAAATTTCCGACCGACCGTATGAAAATATTTGTAGATGTTGCAATTCAAAGAGGATGATTAATTAATCTGTCAAATTTAAAGTCCATAATTAATAATTAATGAGAATTTGAAATAGGAGCTCGTAGTTGTGCATTTTGTTATCCATTTTTCCATAATTTAATTCTCCATGTTCTTGAGTTCTTTTTTCTTCGATTTTTTATCACATATATTTTGGTGTGTTCTCTATCTAATCATATTGGTCTTGAGGTGTGACAAATCCAAATTGATGCCATGTTAGCCACTAAGTTACAAGTTGTATGTCCTAATATGTTTTAGTGTATTTTTTATTGGGGTTAATGGGTGAACATTGATGTGACTTAAAATGAAATTCCAAATTCCAAATATTCATTTTCAAAATGTAGAAGAAAGTTTTTTGATAAATAATTTTAACAATGTGAAAAATATTAATAATGATTTGTACACCAGCCTAGATCCAAATCCTAGGCTCTATGAAGTGCCGAGAGGGATCAAATCTCCCAAGGTGCAAACCTCTCCTTGAATAACTCCTTGAGTGCAATACTTTTTACTTTGTATTATTACTTTTTGTTTATGACCGAAATAATATTTATATTATTACTTTTTACTTTGTATTATTATTTTTTGTTTACTTTGTATTATTTTGTTATTGGCAAACACTCTAAAGTCTCATATTTACTTTTTATTTTGTATTAAAAATAAAAAATAAAGTCTCTAGTTTAAGTCTCATATTTACTTTTTACTATGTATTAATTTTTTGGTTTATGGCCCACATAATATTTACCACACAATCCTAAGCTCTAAAGTCTCTAGTTTAAGTCTCATATTTACTTTTTACTTTGTATTATTATTTTTTGTTTATGGCCGAAATAATATTTATTATTTTTTACTTTGTATTATTCTTTTTTCGTTTACTTTGTATTATTTTGTTACTTCTCGACTAACAAGATATCCCCCATTGAACTGATAGTTATAGTATTTCCAAAATTGAGGCTAAGCAATATCATTTCTATGTACATTAATAATCCCCTGTGAAACTGCAACTACGGACTCCTCTTCCCCAACCATAAAATTTTAAAACACTGAATCGTCTACACAATGAGTGACAATCATTCAGAAAAATGAATCCCAAAGACTTGAGATCAGAAACTTTAGAACATTTAAATAATTCCAGTTCTTTTAATCAAAATGAAAACAAAGCACCAAAAAAACGGGGCGATTTTCAGTTCATTGTGTGGCTGCCATTAACACAATGTAAAAGCCGGCTGATGATGACGTGTGCAGTGAATATGTACTGAAATTCTGGTTTTAACGTTTCGCCTTGAAGGTGCTGCCGAATTGATCTGGCGTATTAACTGGCGAATTGAATTGGCGTTAATAATAGTGGCCCCCTCGTCCGTGTAAGCAGCCAGCAATAGTCCACGCTGTGGTACAGACTACAGGCAGCATCCGGTCCTTGAATGTACTCGTGAATCCTCATCGTCTATTTGTTTAATGCGCGCATGCAGCGCGACCTTCTGCAATCTGCAAATCTGGGTGGAGTCACTGGATTTTATCCAGCCATACATTTACTCCTCTGTCCGATCTATGTACCATTCTCCTGCAAACTAGTTACGACTCGGCAGTATATTCAATACACACCAATTCCAAACCCCAGAATACGTTTTTATTTTGCCTAAATGCGTGGGTAACTCTTGCTGCGACGCTCTTCTATAGATGTTGTAAGGAGATTTTTTAAAATAGTATAATAATTAACTTCAAGATATATCAATGCTGGCCCACAATCACATCATATATCTGTTATTGGTACTCAAGGTACCTGAGAAGAAGACCAGCTGAACCATAGACAGAATCCAAGATGGGTTATATAGGTAATAATAAGTGTGAAGTTTCTCACACTTTAAAGATGGGTCAGTTTTGTCTTTTTTAACGTATCTGAGAGAGACCATGTTACAGGCTTGTACAGTAACAGTAAGGCCATGTTTTAACGTGTTGCACACGGTCACTGCGCTTTATGATTCTAAAAACTTAGTAGAGTTAAAAAAACATGATAAAGAAAAAAATGAAGTTGTAGCGTAGTTGTTTAGCAGCTCTTCTTTACAAAAAGGCTTTAAAAGGTTGCCTAAGCGTATCTATGAGCGAGGTATACAAGACACTTGAAAATTTATGATTTACAAAAATAGTTGAAATTAATGGAAAGTATGCTTGCTTTGAGCAGCTTCTCGTTCACACATCTCCATGTCTTGAAACCACTGGTAGACTATATCATCTTCTTTGTGGTCCCTTGGAGCTAAACTTAGAGAAGTCCATTGATTAGAAGTTACACGATTGAGAATCTTTGAAAATGATGTTAATTGTAAATTTTAAGTACAAAATCCTTTACACATGGTAAATATCTCACTAACATTTCCCTTTCCCTTGACATCTTGGGTAATATAATCCTTTACACATTGTAAATATCTCACTAACCTTTACCGTGACATCTTGGGTAATGTACTGCAATTCCCTTGACATCTTGGATAATATAATCCTTTACACATTGTAAATATCTCACTAACATTTACCATGACATCTTGGGTAATGTACTGCAACTTGGGATGCCTAGAATCACTGAATAGAAACAGAAGTCCAGTTAAAAGTGAAATAGGATGAACCGAAGCCCATCACCTTTTGATTGACCAATTGAACGGAGCACTAAGAGATATTGAATTTCTAAATACAAAAACGCAATCCCAATTATCTGACCTTTTGATTGACCAAATGAACGGCGACACAAAGGGCTGTGAAATTTACAAACACAATCCCAATCTTCTTATCTGTAGACCGAATTCAACAAGTTGACAACAAACGTTCCTTGCTGCCTCTCTATATCGAAAGAAACTACACAAAGGGGTAACCAAATCTCAAACTGGGGAGTGAATATACCCCTACCTAGTTAAGAACAACTCTAAAACTAATACTACTTACTCAACCATGAAAACAACTAGAACAACCACCTATACCTTATGAAATCTCAACGCTACCCTGGAACTAGGCCTGGACTTTAACGTACGGGTAACTTGAAATTTAAAACTTAGAAGTTGACGTTTATGTATATTGATAGCCGGTTAGAAAAATGTAATTTGTCGTAAAAAACAAGGTTAGATTCAAGTAATTGAAGGAGGATTGTGTTATGACATATACAAAAGGAAAAATTGTTCGTCTATGAATCTGCATAAAATGAAAAATGAAAAACACTCTATAACCGTCATCAAATTTTATTTGTGAGACTAATAGAATTTGAAATTCCAAACCTACTCAGAACTTAAACCTATTCCAACTGAGACGAACCACCATACTTAACACCACGATGGAGAATAACCATTGATTAAGTTCCCCATTATCCTCCCTGTAATCCAAAGTTTTGGGCATGGATGAAGGTCGTTCCAGCCTATACTTATCCTTAAGTCCTATGGCCTCAAGCCTTAAATGCTTTGAAATGTATGGAGGGGCATGCATTGTGATATAAATTGTAATTTGATGTGAACTCCATTTATATATACCTAGGGGACTCGATGATATGAAATGCCACAATTTTTTTCCTTGAATCCTTCATCAAAAGAGTTGCAACATGATTAGCTTGAACATTTGCTTAATTATTAAGCACTTTGAAATCTTGTTTTAAAGATTGTTCAAGCTAAAGAAGTTTCATTGGAGATATGTTTTTTGTTCATAAAATTTGTAAGGATGGTAAAAATTATTTCAATTAAAATAAATTTTATTAATCGAAAGAATTAATGAAAACTTAATTTTACTTTAGAGACATTAATTAAGGAAAAAAAAAAAAACTTTACAAAACTTAAAATCAAATAAACAAAACTTTATATGGTCACATACATCATATATGCTACAAAATTGTCGTAGAAAATCATCATTCAATAGCTCTCTACATCAAAGGTATTTGACAAATAAGTGTTGCTCACAAAATTAACAAGCTTAAACCAAGATGGCTTATGGTACTATTAACAGAAACACCCATAGCCAAAGCCTGAAAACACCGTATAGAAAAGAACCATATGCCAATTTCCAAAAATTGATTGAAGAAAGGAATAGAGTCTTCAAAAGTTAGAGTACCCTCCAGTACTCGGCCACATGTAATTTACCCACAGTGCCCTCCAAAGCAACCTTAGAAAGTTCATATGCAATGGTGTTATGCTCCCTATACCAATAAGAGAGACAATTGTAATAACCCCCACACACTTTAGAGTTTGAACCTTGACAACCATAGAGTGGAGGTTCTCTACAGTCCAGTATGGGAGAGATCCTCTAACGTGATATAACGTTATAACATTAGTAACAAAATAATTAAAAAAATTCATGTCGGCTCATAAAATAAAAAATTATGGAAATATTTAAAAACAAATCCATGTTGGTTCATAAAATAAAATATTATGAAAAGTAATTAAAAAATAGATGTTCTTTTACAAAATAAAAACTTAAAACTTAAACCCAGATCTATCAATCAAGAAAAATCAAATTTCTTGATTTTAAATTTAAAAAAAGAAATACACCTCAAGAAATTGGATCCCTCTCATAGATACGAGTTTAAGATGGATCTATGCTAGTTTTAATATTTAAAAAAAATATTAAATTTTTTTATTTTTCACTTTTTATCATAAATGAGTTATCAAAATGATAATGAAGATCACCAAAAATAAATAAAATTATTAATATATATATATATATATATATATATATATTAGTCTTCAATTTATTACAAAATAAGTTTCTATTTTCAATGAATAATTTGCATTCTTGGTTGAGAGTTGAGTTAATTCTAACAAACTATCTAAATAATTTGAAAATAGCCGTTAAGGTTGGTTATTTAATTTTTTTGGATCATTTTATTAATTTTAAGTTTTGGATTTTTTTTATTGTTTTGGTCAAAATGTGGTAAATTTTGTTTGGTAAAATTTAAATTTGGAAGTGTTCAAATTGTGTTTTTGAATCAATAAATAAATTTAGCATCTTCAAATACCAAATAACTTAATATCATCCATATTATGCAATTTTCATTACTAATATATTTGATTTTAATTTTTTTTACAGATTCCCAACCTCCCAACGAAATGAGGAAAACGTTGAAAACTTCTACACCATTTTTTTGTTTTTTATGTTTAAATGTTTAGTAAAAATAAATTAAAGATTTAGATAAATCTAAATTGGTCATAACTCCTATTAGAAACAGAGTTGTATAAGGGCTAACTAAAATGCCCCCGACTCGTCGAAAAAATTGGGCAATTAGTCTTGAATAGGCAATCCCAATTGCTGAAATTACAAAAATGCGAAAATAACAATTTCCAGTAAGAATTTTAACCGGTTTTGGACCCAAAATCGTCGAAAAAACGGGGTGTTTTGGTTATCTTTTATCCTACGTGATTAGAAACAACTTCCATTTGAAAAAAGACACTGCAATTGCCAAAAACCAGTCTAGTAAATTATTGTGAGTAAAAACATGAGGTTCAATTACTGTAACTTGACAAACTGTCATGGGTGAAGTAACATGCACACGATTTTGATCAGGACTATTGGGACCGCTGAGATGGCGACAACAGTTCCTCACGGACCAGTGACAAGCCACGCGGTTCTGGATGACGTAACCTACTAACCAGTAAAGTTACCATTGCTTATTACAAATTCTCCCCATCTTACTATTCTTCATCATAATCTTTGTTTTAACTTTCAATCATCCTAACATTTTTGATACACAGTCCACTCCACTCTAGTTGAGTCTTAAGGATCAAAATGATAGGTTTCCAAGAAGTGGGGTGTTCCATGCACTGATGTCTTCTCAGTAGTATTGTAATGTTGTGCAACTTGGCATTGGGATGTCAATCTGCACCTTTCAGCGATTTCTTCTACCCAGTTGGGCTACTTATCATGTTATGTCCCAAGGGGAATTGCTCAAACTCAAGCTCGACAACACTTCTGGTATTTAATACCAATTTGCCTGCTTTTACTTGTGCCTGTACTGCTCAGATAATTAATTCCCATTAATATAGTTGTGATGTGTTTGTAGGCGCAGGATTTTCTTCCAAGAGCACATACATCTTCGGAAAAGTAAATGTGCAGATTAAGCTTGTTCCTGGGGACTCTGCTGGCACCATTAGTGCTTTCTATGTAACTACATCATCTTCCATACAAAAATAATAATTGTTATTGTCTGAAACAATTGCTTGTAGTCTGGAATGCTGTAAAGTTGTAACGATTGAATATTACTTGGTGGTGCAGATGACTTCTCAAGGGCATCACTTTAATGACATGAGCAGAGGGTTGCCATAAAGAGGATTCGATTCCTGCACTATATTTCCTGGAATGGTAATACCCTAGTTTACTGGGTATGAGTTTTAGAGGATAGTGTATCTGGAGTTCAGTCCATTTTTAGTGGACCTAGTACCAACCAGATTATAAAAAAGTGGGAATTTTTTACTAAACATTGTTTTCTGACTCTTGTCCTAGTTTTACTTGGGGTATATTCCATGACTGGTCATGGGCGATAATGATGGGAGAAGGATAGGTGGAGGTTGGGATCCCAGTCCGTTCTCCATTAGGCTATCCAAGACGGGCACGCCAGATCCGTCGACAACGGGAAACCCCGAGTAGGGTTTCCATGGGACTCGGTGTCAAAACAAACCCGGCATGTGAGGTCATCTTCTCTACATGCACTGAACCTAGTGTTTCGACGAGTAGGGAGCTCTATTTTTCTGAGCATGAGGATATTTTACCTCAATCGGGAAACGGTCACTGTCAGGGGGTTTCTGCGTATGGTTGTAAGGAGACACAACACGAGGGTCAAGCTAAGAAGGGTAGATCCCTTTGTGACACGGGGAGAGATGTCACTATGGATTCAATACTAGTGTTAGTGCAACGTGCTTTGGTGGGGAGATTCAAGTATATCCAACTCTCTAGGGAGGATATTCTTGGTTGGATTAGAGATAAGAGGAAGCCCTTTATAAATAACGTGTTGAGGGTCCTCATGCTAGTAAATGGATGGATTGTCTTTCAGTTTCTATCTAAGGATGACCATAAGGTGATTGAGGAAAGGTTCTGGGTCATTTGTATGGGCTCGCTGGTCCTATCCTGTTAGCATGTGGGTTTCAATCCTTGGAAAGAAACCCTCACAAATCAACATTTGTGGGTATTACTACAGGGATTCCTGCTCCACTGTTGGAGTTTGAAGGGTTTTATGGCGGTTGCGAATTATATCGTTTGTTTCATACTTATTGAGGAAGAACAACTCTTGGGGTCGGACCGGAAACTGCCCCGGATGTTGGTTGAACTTGATACTATTGGAGGCCTTCCAATAGAGCTTGAGGTCATTTGGGATGGTGGAACTTTTATCCAAAGATTGGATTACTGGTGTACACCATTCTGGTGTACTAGATATCGGGAGACTGATCATGTGAGGGATGTTCACCATAATTCTCCTTTCGGATCTCGTCAGCCGGTTCCGAATACATGTTCTATTGAGGAGTGTTTGGTGGAGGTGGCGGATGGTATGTCCTTTCTGATACCTCTAGACCGTGATTCAACAGGTGATTTTCTTGGTAAGTTTGCTTCCTCTATTCCAGTTCTCCTAAAAAATTTGTCTGTGGAGGATATTTCTAGCTCGCTTTCGATCCTGAACGGTGGTTCTTCTTCACCATTGTGTGCAGCTAAGTTGGTGCCTGGGGTAGATCTCGTGGACACTGGGGATGATGTCTAGCTCCCTCTCCCTATAACTTTGTTGTCACTTGGGGACGCTGGTAGTCCTAGTCCTGTCTCCCCTGTCTTCTCCTCCTTTTCTAGATTCCCAGGGGCTAGAGGAATGTTCCACCGAGGGTGTTAGGGAGGTTATATTTGGATCTGGGAGTCCCCAAAAGAATAATTTTTCCCCGACAGACATCCCTCCCCTAGGAGGATTTCAATGTCATGTCCCAAAATTTTGCATTGGGTCACAATGGCCTAAGCCCCTTGGCCATATTCATTATAGTTTGTCACATTGATGCTAAGGGTCAAATAATTGCCAAGAATGATGTCCAAGTTAGTAATAATGTGAAATTAGATCCAAATAGACAAAGTGGGTCACATTAAGAGAAATTCCCAATTCAAATTTTGTAATATACCCATCCAAATGAATTGTCATGGAGGGAAATTACTAGTTCCCTAGGTTGGGGGTGGAAGCATTAAAAGTTGGAATAAGGGAGCTACAAGACCCAAAGTGACCTTAGACTTACAAAGTCACATTAAATGGTTCAATTAAATAATAATACAAAGAAAATAATGTGGCATTGGACCATGAGGACACACAAGAGGTTGTGCGACCCATTTGTGGCAAGATTCCCCACTACACTTGGCATGATTCTCACCCATTCGAATCCAAGGTGGAGTCTAATGATTTTGAGGAGTTGGAAGGTCAATATAATTGGCATGACTCAATTAAGGTCGAATTGGAGTGGAAGAGTAACTCCCATGGAAGAGGAAGAGGCATTTTGGAGCTAGTGGGACACTTGGACTAGATTCCCTAGCTCTATGACAACAATGATGAAGATGCTATGACACCTATGACACAAATCAGACCTGAATGCTGACATCTGACATATATTACATGTCAGGGTTAAAAATAGCCTCCAAGAGGGCACTCAAAGGAGTTAGGGAAGCCAAAGAGACACCTATTCGAATTTGGTCGAGGAGGAGGCTAGAATTGGAGGGACAAGTGGCACACATTGGAATCTCTTCCCAACTTGAGTTGGAATGAAGCTCTTGGAAGGAATTAGACCCATGGAGGACCTTAGAAGTTTATAAAAGACAATAAAAAAAAGGATGGTGGCTTTTGATCATTTGATATTTTGCATTTGGAGAGGAGAGCTAGTAGAGTGCTATTCTACTTGCCTTAACACCAATTTCGAGGGTGAAAGATTCCCATCCTAAGTGGAATTTGGAGAGGCTATCCAGACCTTTCATTTGGAGCTAAAATGGAGTATTTTGTTACAGGTTGAAGCTGCAGGGAATCTCGTGGTCACATTTCTTTCAACTTGCTTCTACAACCATTCTTCCATTTCTTGGCATATTCTTGCTCCTTGAGGAGAGGTGCACTTGTTGAGGTGATGAAATATTTGGGATAGATCTTGAGGCCCCATATATTTGTAATATGATATATATACTCTGTATTTACTACTCAGAAGACTTTTAGGTCGAAAATCCAAGAGATTTTATGTAAAAATGCTAAACTATGAATAAATGGTGTCATTTCCTCAATACCTTGTTATTTGCACTTGAAGTGGTATCAAATTCAAATGGTTCAGTAAATATCTGATATATTAATGTTGTATGGAGTGTCATTAATATGATAAAGAATTTTCATATTCATTAGAAAATATTCTCAAGTTTCATAATCATCTGTGAAGATTTACTATCATTTCCCCCTATTTTGAAGCTAGTATACAAACATCTGATTTATGGAAGTTGCAGAAGCCTTTAGGAACTAATTAAGGCTACATTTGGGTTCCCATTGAATTCATATATCTGATCCATGTCTCTGTTCTGAAATTTGGGAGGATCGTACTGCATTTGGGAAGCCATTAGTGACCTCTACCCTGGGGGGTTTAAACCTCAAAATTACTAGTAAATTCCTCAATTTCTCCTAGATACCTATTCGACCTTAAAAACACATATAATTATGCAAAAAAACTATCCTTAATGTCCTTCAACATAGACAAGTCTCAGACCAAGAATTTGTGAATGTTGTACAGTGTTTGGAAGAGATTTTGTTACAAGACCTAGGGGGAATTTCCACTTCCCAAATTGACTAGTCTTGTCCTGAAACTTATTCCCTTGAAAATTTCAGATCATGGATGGGTATATAATTTTCTTATATGTTTGATAGATGTTTTCATGTTTCCTATAACCCCTCATGACCTTCCTCAGCAAATTCCAAAGCAATTGGAGGTGTTTGGACTCAATTGTGAACCATATACCTAGAGTTGAAATTTGGTGAATTTGAGCAGTTTGGGAAATTTCATTAGAAGGGACATTATAGTGGTACCAGAGCATGGTCCTTGCACCTGTGAATTAATATCATACATTGAAAAATAATTTTCAGCCATTTCTTACTATTATGATGAATCCTATGAGTACAATTCTTATGAGTAGTATGCAGATGATTGTGAGCAATATGAAAGAGAATGTGAATGGTATGAGGAAGAGGTGCCACCATGCAACACTTCTTACAATTTCATGAGGAATGAAGATTATTATTATGACCCTATGTATGCTAAAGATGATTGTATCCCACTACCAAAGGATAATCCTATGAATGAGTTACAAAGATGGAGAGCAACATATAAAACCTTGCCCCAACAATATCAAGCATATCTTGACTTGTATAAGGGAAATACAAAAAAGGCCCCTCCTTTCGAAGACTTTTCTGATTGGGTGTTTTCAAATAGGCCCAAAAATGAATATATGGAGTTAGTGAAGAAAGGTTTATGCCATTCTTGTAAAATACCTTGGAGAGAAAATCATTTATGTGTGAGTGAAAAGAGCAATGAAATATCTGAAGCTTCAGGGAATGCATATATTTCCTACTTGAAGAGAGTTTATGGGTTTTCCTTAAAAAGAGAATCCAAATATGAAGAGACATCACATGAAAATGAAGAAGACTCTATTGAAAATATTGAAGATCATTTCGAGACACATTCTACCTTGGACATGACTCAAAGAGCATCTACTGATGGATGCTTGAACTATGAAGGAGTGCCTACTGATGGGTGCTCACACCTCTATGTTGGTGACATAGATATCACTTTTGAAAGTGTTTTTGCAAGCCAAACTTCCATTAAGCATGAAAATTAAGACCTTGTAGCAGTTGAAGAAGAAACAAGATCAACTTCCCCATCACCACTTGAGCTTCATGAAGTTGGTCCAAGTAAGAAGGAATAAGATGAGGAGGTTCACTTGCAAGAGCCTATTTTTCTTGAAGGGTAATTAAAGATGAATGAAAATAAGATCCAAGAGACCCTTAGCATCCCCCATGACACTCAAGAATTAGTGTCAAATTCTTGTTGGAAGGTTTCTTCATTGAAGGATCCATCCTTCCTTGAAGACATGGAGAAGATTCAAAGAGCAATGTGCAACATCAAAGGTAATTTCATTTCTTTGATTTTTGATAGAAACAATTTGGTTGACTTTAATTAATTGTTACATGATGCATACTTGAAGAATGATGAGGATATTCATAAACTCAAAATTCAAAATGAGCAACTTCTTGAAAGGTTGCAATATACTTGTTCTTCCTCCTATGTTTCAAATTTTTAGATGGTAGATTGCATGGAGGATTCTCATGACATGGTAGATCATGAGAAACATGTAATTTTTCATGTGCTTGATGTGTTTGAATATGATCTTGATGAGATCCAAGAACTTGATGTGGTGGAAGAGGAACTTGAGTTTCCTCTTGGAAATGGTGACACAATTTTTGAAGAAGTGTATGATTCCACTACCTTGGAACCAACCTATGAGGAAATTTTTACACTTTTGAGGGAGGTGCATGATCCTACCATTATGGATCATTCACATGAGGACACTTTTGCACTTTCTGATCATTTGGGTGAGTTGTTTCATTCTCCTACATCCTACACTTCCATATTTTTCAGCATTCATCCTAATGAAGTATGGGTGAAAGGTTTTTTATGGTGCCACATGAGGAGCATGAAACTCCTATCTCTCCTTTATATGATGAAATTATTAGATTCATTTCTTTTTTACATTTGCAGCAGCATTCTTTGTTACCTTATGATGAAACACATCTACATGGATGCACTTATGATGTTCACTTGAGTCACTTGAAGACTCGTGATTTACCTTGCTCCTTGCTTAGTTCAATTAATATTGGAGAAACTTCATCCACTACTTGGGTGAAGAGATATATGATTGGAGCAAATTATTATTTCCAGCAACATCCTTTGTTATTTATTGATGATACACATGTTCATGGATGCACAAATTCTACTTATGTGAGGTCCTTGAAGGCTTATTGTTTCCTTTGCTCCCTACTTGGTTCAGATTTTAGTGGAAGTTCTTCATTGACTTCTTGGATGAAAGAACACCTGGCTAATTATTTTGATACATATTACATATTTTTGGAGTAACATTATAGGGCATGGGATCCTCACCTATGTCATTGGATCAGATTTGTTTGGTCACTTGAAGCTTGTATGCACTTGGCAAATGGTGGTCTACTTACTTGGAGGTATAAGCACTTTCATGATTCTTTGATGAGGCACCTCCTTGATGTACATTTTTATTAAGTTGTTATGTACTTTGATGATATATCTTTTGTACTCATGATGTTTGGAAGAATGCATAAAAGAAAATGGGATCCAAGAATTCTCTTTCCTGATGGTATGGGTTGGAGAGCACTCTTAATTGTTGGAGTGCGATACAAGCAATGGGACCCTAGGATAATTTTTAGTCCCGTTGATTTCAATTTTTGGGGGAAACAAGTAGTATGGGAGATTGAATCCCCACTTAATAAAGTGATTTTAATCATAGTAGTGTAGCACCATGGTGGTTCCTCTCTAAAATATTCATGGAATCTCGAAGACTGAAAGTTGGGAAACTCAGTGGCGCCTTCAAGAATTATGCAGTGGTGTCAGAAGGGGTTTCCCAAAATATGAAAGAGGTAAAGAGTAATTGTACAAACATGGTTTTGATTGATTTAATTAACATTTTGTTGTTTAGTGGTGATGTTATAGGGGATATCAAAATGAAAAAGAAAATCCACATCTCCTTGCTTTTGGAAACACACAATTGTAGTCAAGGATCATTTTAGGGGCGAAATTTATCCCATGGGCTATTTTTCCCTTTTTTTTTCCAAAAAACGATTCGCCAATTTGCTTTTTTTAAAGCCCCATTTCGCCCAATTTTCATGGGGTAACTTTTTTCACTCTAAAAATCGCCAAATTATTATATAAACTATATAAAATCCTTAGAAATTGAAATAATTTAAGAACAATACCGCCAAATATTTTATAGTTGACATTTCAAGAATTGGTAAGAATCGCCAAGGTTTATACACTTTTAAAAAAGTATGGGTACTTAAAATTATCCCTGATTGTAGTGCATGGGTGGCTCTACTCAAGGTTTCAGAAGAGAAGTTTTGGGAAGAAAATTTTTGGAAAGAAAGCAGGTTCTTCCACATACATGTGTTCAAAATTTCTTGAGGACAAACAATATTGGGAAGGGAGGATTTGTCATGTCCCAAAATTTTGCATTGGGTCACAATGGCGTAAGCCCCTTGGCCATAGTCATGATAGTTTGTCAAATTGATGCTAATGGTCAAATAATTGCCAAGAATGATGTCCAAGTTAGTAATAATGTGAAATTAGATCCAAATGGACAAGGTGGGTCACATTAAGAGAAATTCCCAATTCAAAGTTTGTAATATACCCATCCAAATGAATTGTCATGGAGGGAAATTACTAGTTCCCTAAGTTGGGGGTGGAAGCATTAAAGTTGGAATAAGGGAGATACAAGACCCAAAGTGACCTTAGAATTACAAATTCACATCAAATGGTTCAATCAAATAATAATACAAAAAAAATAATGTGGCATTGGACCATGAGGACACATAAGAGGTTGTGGGACCCATTTGTGGCAAGATTCCCCACTACACTTGGCATGATTCTCACCCATTCGAATCCAAGGTGGAGTCTAATGATTTTGGGGAGTTGGAAGGTCAATATACTTGGAATGACTCAATGAATGTCGAATTGGAGTGGAAGAGTAACTCCCATGGAAGAGGAAGAGGCATTTTGGAGCTAGTGGGACACTTGGACTAGATTCCCTATCTCTATGACAACAATGATGAATATGCTATGACACCTATGACACAAATCGGACCTGAATGCTGACATATGACATATATTTCATGTCAGGGCTAAAAATATCCTCCAAGATGTCGCTCAAGGGAGTTAGGGAATCCAAAGAGACACATATTCGAATTTGGTGGAGGAGGAGGATAGAATTGGAGGGACAAGTGGCACACATTGGAATCTCTTCCCAACTTGAGTTGGCATGAAGCTCTTGGAAGGAATTCGACCCATGGAGTACCTTAGAAGTTTATAAAAGACAATAAAAAAGAAGGATGGTGGGTTTTGATCATTTGATATTTTGCATTTGGAGAGGAGAGCTAGTAGAGTGCTATTCTACTTGCCTTAGCACCAATTTCGAGAGTGAAAGATTCCCATCCTAATTGGAAATTGGAGAGGCCATTCAGACCTTTAATTTGGAGCTACAATGGAGTATTTTGTTATAGGTTGAAGCTACAGGGAAGCTCATGGTCACATTTCTTTCAGCTTGCTTCCACAACCATTCTTCCATTTCTTGGCATATTCTTGCTCCTTGAGGAGAGGCGCACTTGTTGAGGTGATGAAATATTTGGGATAGCTATTGAGGATGCATATATTTGTAATATGATATATATACTCTGTATTTACTTCTTAGAATACTTTCAGGTCGAAACTCCAAGATATTTGATGTAAAAATGCTAAACTATAAATAAATGGTGTCATTTCCCCAATACCTTGTTATTTGCACTTGAAGTGGTATCAAATTCGAATGGTTCAGTCAATATCTAATATATTAATTTTTTATGGAGTGCCATTAATATGCTGAAGAAGTTTCATATTCATTAGACAAGCATTTGGAGCAATATTATGAAGTTTCATAATTATTTGTGAAGATTTACTATCATTTCCCCCTATGTTGAAGCTAGTATACAAACATATGATTTATGGAAGTTGCAGAAGCCTTTAGGAACTAATTAATGATGCATTTGGGTGCCCATTGAATTCATATATCTTATCCATGTCTCTGTTCTGAAATTTGGGAGGCCCGTACTACATTTGGGAAGCCATTAGTGACCTCTACCCTAGGGGTTTAAACCTCAAAATTACTAGTAAATTCCTCAATTTCTCCTAGATACCTATTCGACCTTAAAACCACATATAATTATGCACAAATACTCTCCTTAATGTCCTTTAACAAAGCCAAGTATCATACCAAGAATTTGTGAAGGTCGTACAGTGTTTGGAAGAGCTTTTGTTACAAGGCCTAGGGGGAATTTCCACTTCCTAAATTGACTAGTCTTGTCCCGAAACTTATTCCCTTGCAAATTTCAGATCATGGATGGGTATATCAGTTTCTTATATGTTTGATAGATGTGTTCATGTGTCCTATAACCACTCATGACCTTCCTCAGCAAATTCCAAATCAATTGGAGGTGTTTGGAATCAGTTGTAAACCATATACCTAGAGTTGAAATTTGGTGAATTTGAGCAGTTTGGGAAATTTCATTAGAAGGGACATTACATTCAGTCGAATTCTATTGGGAAAAAAATTTTGAGTTCCTTGATATTGGACCAGGGGGTATGCTGGGATCCCTCTTAGACTAGCCTTAAACCGATTCCCATGTACTCCTCTGTGTCGATTGAGAAATCCAACATTATTCCTATATCGTCTATATTCAAGGGGAATGTGACTATTAGAAGGCTGAGAAGGGGAGAGAAAAACTATTCTCCTATTACTACTAAGGCGGACTCAGTTGATGGGAACACTAACTACTACAATATGAAGGTCTCTTCTGATAGTTTTAAACCTTAACAGTGCAGTAAAAAACTCATACAGATTCTTAACCGTAAACAGAAAATACACAATGGCACACGCATAACACAAAGATTTTCACCTGGAAACCCTTAACCGGGAAAAAACTATCAAAACTTAGAGCCACACAACTCTTTTCATTATATGTTTTCTTAACCATTTACAATACAATATATAGTATTCGCAGCATCTAAAACCCTAATCCCTTTATCGAGATTAGAAAGAATACAATGGGCCGAAACAACAAAAAAGCAAAAACAATCCAAAAAACTTTTGCGCTCCGCGCGGACTCCAGGGGCCTAACAGTCTGAAACGAAGGGGGGGGGCATGGCAAGCTACCCCCCCTCCTGCTAAGGGGATCGTGGTGTACACGCACCCACCATGTGAAGAGATATAACACACCCAACATCTTCCCTCTTCGAAAAGGGGTCGTCGAGGGTTTCAGACTCTCAGTCTAACTCTGTTATTCGGGCTCTTAGAGATGATGCGGCCCTTGAAGGGGTTCAATAATGAATATTATGTCCATAAACATTCGAGGGCTAGGTAGTAGCCCTGAAATAACTACCTTGAAAAGACTCTTGAATATTTTGAAACATGCAGTGGTACTATTGTAGGAGACAATGACTACGACTACTGTTGGTTGTAATTTTTTCCTAAAATTATTTCCCTCCTGGCATGTCCATGCATTGGATTCTTCAAGGATGTCGGGAGGTACCCTGGTGGTTGACCTCAAAGCCTTTGCATCTAGGAAGGTATCGTGGTGGAAGGTTTTTTGCAAGGTTTCAACAAGAATATTTGAATCCTCAATGTTTATGGCCCATATAATCACCAACGCATTTTTTGGGATCTAGTTTCACAATCCGGTATACATTCAGAAGGTCTATTGATATTGGCAAGGGATCTCAACCTAACCCTGTCACCCGAGAAAACCTGGGGGGCTATAAATGTTGAGGATTCTTTGGATGAATATTTCCACTCATTTTTCAAGGTTCCTTAGCTTGTTGATATCCTCCCCTGTTCTCTTGTACCGACGTGGTTGAATGGCAGGTGTGGTTTTGTTGGGATTGCCAAACGTTTGGATCATTTCTTAATGTCTGAAGGTTTATGTGAGGACATAGGCTGGTATTTCTCTTGGGATCATTCCACGGGAATTTTGGATCATAAATCTATTATACTCCAGTTGGATTTTAACAGGGAGTTTGTACACTACCCATTCAAGTTTAACCTAGTGTGGTTGAAAGATGTGGATTTATGTGCTTTTGTCCATAAAAAATGGGAACAATTGTCTCATATTACACACCCTTCTTCCTCACTTTGTCTAAACTAAAAGATCGGTATGCTAAAGGATGAAGTTCGGAAGTGGGAAAGAGCGAAGAAACAAGAGCATGATCGGGAATTAGTCCTATTGGAAGAAGAAATACAGAAGATTACGAGATTAGTTGATGATGATTTGTTTTCCATGGAGTGAAAAGCCTATATAGCGCTTCTTGAGTCCAAACGTCTTGCGATTCTACAGATTCAGGAAGAGACTTGGAGGAAAAAGAGTTGGGATGTGTGTTTACAGGAAGGAGACAGTAACACAAAGTTTTTCCACCGGTTTGCTAATCAACGCAGAGTGCATAACTCTATCTTGGAGCTTAAGGGGGATCACGATGAAGTATCTATGGATAAAAAATCTCTTAAAGAAACGGTGTTGGGACATTTGAATAACCTTTACTCTCAAACTTCCTTGGCTAATTTGGAGCATCAATTATATATCATAAAAAACTTTCTAATATTTTTCTCGACGGAAGAGGAAAAGTCTTTAGGAGCTCCAATCTCAGTGGAGGAGGTTAAGAGTAATATTTCTCTTTTTTCAAAAGATAAGAGTCCATGCCTTGATGGGTGGACTGTTGAGTTTTACTTGCATTTTTTTGACCTTTTGGGGCAATATTTGGTGGGGGTTGTTGATGAATCACGAAGGACGGGATGGATTCCTGGTAAATTCAATGAAACTTGCATTGCACTTATTCCTAAGAGGGATCGTCTTGAAACCTTTAACGACTTTAGACTGATCTCGCTATGTAATTTGTTGTATAAACTATTTTCCAAGATCATCTCTGAAAGACTCAATCCATATTTGGAGAAGTTTTTATCTTTGGAGCAATTCGGTTTTCTCCCTAACTGACAGATTATGGATGTTGTGGGTTTATCCGAAGAAACATTACACCCTATAAAATCCATGCGAATGAATGCCTTTATCCTTAAAATGGATCTCATTAAGGCATACGACAGGGTGGACTGGTCACTCTTGAGACTCATACTGGTTCAGTTTGGGATTCCCAAGGAGGTCTCCTTGTGGATCATGGTTTGTATCATGACGGCTAGATTCTCTATCTTGATAAATGGATCCCCTACTACTTTCTATAGTGGATCGCGGGGCTTACACCAAGGTTTCTCTTTGTCACCTTATTTGTTTATTTTGTTCATTGAAGGACTAAGTCTTCATATTAATAAGGCAAAAAAATAAGGGAATATTAAGGGGGTTAAGATCACCAGATATTTATCTTTATCCCATCTTCTATTCATGGATTATGTCATTCTATTTGGAGCGGGCTCTTTCACGGAGTGGCATACCTTTCATTTGATCATTACTATTTTTTACAGCGCTTCAGGTTTGGTTGTGAGCTCCCAGAAATCTTATTTTGTATATTCGTGTGATGATATGGCGTTTGCGAACAAATAAGCTCCCTCTTCCCATATCATATGAAGACTCTTGATGGAGGGATGAAGTACCTAGGTTTCTGTCTCAAACCTAATGGTTATTTTGTCATTGATTGGATTTGGTTGGTAAAGAATATTCAGAGGCGTATAAGCTCTTGGTCGTTCATATGGATATCTTATGGGGGCATAATTACTTTGATAAACGCAATTCTACATAGTATTCATGTGTATTGGTTTTCATTATACATGGTTCCATATTCCATTTTATCCTTGATTAGGCGCTTGGTCTCTCATTTTTTGTGGGGTGGTAAACTAAACTACTCAAAATTACATTTATCCTGGGATAGTATTGTGAGACCTAGGTCTCTTGGAGGTTGGGGGATAAAGAATCTCTCATTATTCAATAAGTCTATCTCATTATGCAATAAGTCTCTCTGTGCGAAGAGCCTTTGGAGATCTCTCTTTGATCAGGGTTTATGGGGGAAAATTGATCTCTTAGAAATATCTGAAATCTTGTACCGTGGAGTAGTGGTTTTGTGAGACTGTTAAACTTAGACAAAATGCCTCAGTACTATGGAGAAGTCTTATCAAGGTTTATCCAGTTATAAACAGTTCTATATGCTGGACAGTCGGTAGAGGTATTCATATACTTTTGGGCTTGGATCCGATTATTGGATTGGGAGAAAATTATTACTTATCTCCCAGTCTTATTGCAGAACTTCATCAATGGAATATTTTTGTTCTTAAACAGGTTGCTCGACCGTGGTCTACCGGTGTAACCAATCGGCTTCATTCTAGCGACTTGGATCTTTCTTGTGCTTGGACCGAGGAGTGAAATCAGTTTGTTGATAATCTTTATGAGGAATGGATAGCATTGAATGATACTGCTGACAGTCTAGTGTGGTGTTATAACAAAGGAACTGGGGTATTCACGACTATACTTTATTACCAGATTTTGATCGAAGCCGATCTAGAGGATAATTCGAGTTGGTGGCACCCGATATTTTGGAAGGGCCACATACCATTAAAAATAAAAAAAATCTCTTGGTTGTGCATAAAGCGGAAGATTCTTACGTGGTACACTCTGCTGAGACGTGGCTGGATTGGTTCAGGTATATGTGTTCTTTGTTTAAGTGCACAGGAGATTGTGGAACATATATTTGGGAATTGTTCCTTTTTCATGAATGTTTGGTCGAAGGCTGAGTAACTATTTTGTCTTCTTCGATCGACGGGATAGGCCCAGTCTTGAACTTAATCTAGCTACGTGGATGGGCCATCAGCGAAATTTACTTTATATGCCTTTTGTGATATTTTGGGTAGTTTGGAAAATGAAGAATGGCCACTTATTTCAGAATTTCACCATCTCGCCTACACAGGCTTGCATTAGAATTGTTTCCCTTTGGTATGATTTGGATCGGTAGAAGGTTGTACACCTTTCAAAAATGAAAAGGATTACATCACCTTCTATAGATGATCAATAGGCCATTAACTACTTTGACGGAGCCGAACAAGGTGGGATGTGTGGCTCAGGTATGATATTGCAGTTAAACCCTTCACATGTTTTTAAGTTGTGGATGAGAGCAGGACAGGTACAAATACGAGAGATGATATTTTATCACTATGGGGTTTGCTTTGGTTTTCTTCGAGATGCAATGTCACGCGTTTACAGATTGTGGGGGACTCTAAAATTATTCTAGATTGGGCTGATGGACTCACTTCTATACACTCTTTGGTCCTAGAACAGTGGAAAAATAGGGTCAAGATACTGATCTCCCTATTCCCTCATATTTCATTTATGCATATTGATAGAGAGTTTAAGGTTGAAGTTGACTGGTTATCAAAGTTGATCTTGGGAGATATGGATGGTACTCTCTATTTTGAAGAATTCAAGGATGGCCATCGGATTGAGTCGGGCTCTAGGAGTTTATTCATCGAGGATCAATGATTGTCCTGAAGGGAGTGACTTGGACTATGTTGGAGTTTTTTGGGATGTAGTTTCTATCTCTGTTCCGGTGCACTAAAGAATGATCTGCATTTAGTCAATCGTTTTGCAAAGTATATGTTATGTAAGAACGGTATAATTAGTAAGTCAGTTTTGGTGATACTTTCTCCTCTCTCTAGTTTGTACTTGCATAGTGTAGGCTAGTTGAAAACCTCTATCCCTAGCTTATTTTCGATCAAATGTTTGTAGCAACTTTGATTCTAATAGAATAACAAGTTGCTTTTTTTCGTTATGAAAAAAAAAAATTCAACCGGATGAATTTGACTTTGAATTCTTGGGGAACACTTCTGGAGAGTCGTACATTATGTAGAAGAACGTTTATTCAAAAGGGGTTGGCAACAGGGAGTAGCGTATGTTCTTATGGTTCGACCCAACTGCGGACTTCCATTCCTTTTCCTTTCTCTGGAATCGCCACCAAGTTGTGTAAGTCTATTTTCTTAATGATCATTATTTTGACGCCTAGTTAGTCTATGAAAGTACAAACAATGAGATATGATATATGAGCGTTTCGTTTTGTGTTCAACGTTTGATGGATGAAAGAAGTTTCTTTGTGGACAGTGTGCCCGTACGAGTATTTTCCAACAATGAGAAAAGAGGAGTCCCATATCCTCAAACCCAACCGATGAGCGTCTACTCGTTAATATGGAACACATATGACTGGGCTACTCAAGGTGGCCTCCTGAAGACGGATTGGAGCCACACGCCTTTCATTTCTACATATAAGAATTTCAGCATCGACGCATGCGAGTACTCATCCATAACGAATTGTTCTTCGTGCTTCGCTCGATGAAAAGCAGAGGCTAAATGGTGATCAGACAAAAGTAACGTTTTACTAACGTTGCTGCAGAAGAAGCCTGAGGATCATTTGCTGAATATGGAGGATTTAGACGAAAACAGAGGCTCTCTGTCTGTAATCACAAATTCATGACACCTAATGCAGAATATTATTCTATGAATACCGATAGCATTTCGTGTTTTTAGATGCTTTCAGATATTTTGGCTTTGAAGTATTTTATGTAAAGTAACATAGGAAAGACATGGTTATAGTCCATTAATTCATATTACAGATTATATGTAACACAAATTCATTCACAATTATTTTCAAAAAATCGTATAATATTTTGTAAATAATTTTTTTAATTGAGTCTTTCACTAGCAACCACAGCACCGTGACACTCGTATAAGCATAAAACCTAAAAAAAAAGATATGGTTACATATTGTTAATTATAAAAAAGGAAGTTATTTATAAATTGAACTTTAAAATTTTGGAATTGTAAAAACGTTATATATTATGATTCGATCTTTTCTGGTATATTAATTTTTTTGGGTCATATATGGATTGATTTTGGTTTTTTATATGGATTAAAATTATATCTTTAAACTGATTCTTATAGTTGTTAGTCTTGACATTTATTAAATGCAAATCATATTAGAAGAATTTGAAACACATCCATTTGCACAAAGTCTTATTCACTTTCTTTGGGTCCTAAGATTGTAGGGTTGTGCTTTGTTGAGTTGTTAGAGTTTAAGGTTGTGCTGTGTTGAGTTGGGATAATAATTTAGAGTTGGTTTAATAAGAGTATAGGGTTGTGTTGTGTTAAGTGGGGATAATAGTTTAGAGTTGGTGTGTGGTATAATATAAGATGGTATGATTACAATTGATATAATATATAGAAAACTTTTCTTTGTCATCCAACGATCAATCATGATGGATCTAAGCATGTTGTGAAGTTTAAAAATATTTTTCATGAAGATATTTGCTACTGTGAAGGCCTTGAATGGGTGTTGTAAGGCACAAAAGTGAGCATATTTGGGAAAGTAGTGAACAACTACCACAATCATTGATTTTCTGCCAAATTTTGGTAACTCCGTGATGAAATTCATAGAAATGTCAACCCACATAGTTGCAAGAATGGTTAAGTGTTGTGAGTATACTGGAGGTTTTACTATTTTCCTTTTGTGGCAGTTGCAAGTATCACATTCTACCACAAAAGTACAATGTCCTTCTTCATGCCTTCCCAAAATAATGAATCCGTAATCATGTTATATGTATTTTGAAACCTATAATGGCTTGTTGTGGGAGAGGGGTGTAATTCAAAAACAATTGTGGTTTAAATGAGGAAACCTGGAAACCAAAACAATATGAACTTTATAGGAGAGCTCATCATCCCACCACGTTTAACATGGATCTATCCATGGGTTGGCTTGTATCTAGTGGCCATGTGCATGATCTGTGCATCCTCTAACCATTCTTGATGTAACACTTGCATCCAATTTGGCACTAGGAAAGATAATGTAAATATGGGCCCTTGCTCGTGATACTTCATAGAAAGAGAATCAACCACTACATTTTCCTTACCCTTCTTGTAGATAATCTCATAGTCATAGCCTAAAATTGTGTTGACCTACTTATTTTGTTATGGAGAATAAAGCCTAGATTCTAGTAAATAATTTCAAGTTGTGATGGTCTATTTTAATATGGAAATGATGCCCCATCAAGTAAGGATACCACCATCAAGTAAGGACACCACATATCAATTGCATTAAGAATATCCAACATTTTATTCTCATGGGTTGTTGACCAACGCAACCTCAGTCGACAGGGGTTCGCCTCACTGTCGACACATACCGCAGTCTCCCTGGGCACCGGCCCGGGCAGGTTTGAGCCCACCTAGCAACACCCATAGAGCGGATGAGGTCTCACCCGAGGCGTCCAAGAAGAGCAAACGGAACCATGTTTTCATCAAGGGAGGAGGAGAGTTGTGGCTGTGCAGACTAGCTTTATTGCAGTACTTAAACAGAACCCAAAACATGGAATTATAACATTTTAACTAATTGCAGCATTCATATTCCACATGAAACAAATCATTTAATCGCATCATTTATCATTTCATCAATAGTAAGCAGATATTACATCAAACAACATTTATATATCTCACCATTGCACAGAGATTGCACCAAAACATCATTATATTACTGTTGCGGTCAAAATACCAGAGGCAAAACATACATCTTCTTATCTCTCGCCTGTTATTCTCCTGTCTTCTATCTCGATCTCTCGCTATCTATCCTCTCCCCCTAACACTTACAATTCTCATCTATTTATAGGCTTCTGCCATTACAATATTTGTCCACTTACAACAAACTTCCTAACCAACACTATGGACAATTGACCCAATAACCCCAAAAACCCACATACCGCGATACAACTGACTCACTATTACATAATATATGGTCCAAGTGACCCAAAACCCGCCAACGGCGGTATTCTTTAATACAAAATACTCCTTTCGCGCCCTCATCCAATGTGTCACAGCATCGGCGGTGCCGTGACCTTTCTCCATCAAACCGCCTGCCAACATGGGTGGATTCCCAAATTTCTATCACTTAAATGCTTACAAGTGAAGGTAAGTAGATGTACCTCTTGCATTAACACAACCCTAGTTCCCTTGCTTGATGCATCAAATTTCGTATTGAAGTAAGGCAACATGGGGACTGGTGTGGTACATCTGGCTTTTTTAAAAGCCCATAAATCCTTTTTAGACTCCTTATTCCAAGTGAAAGCATTATTTTTAGTAGGGTGGTGAGAAAAGCATCGATTTTACCGTAGTTTGGGAAAAAAATCCAGTAGTAATTTGTGAGGCCCAAGAATATACCTAAACATTTAAGGTTTATGGATGAGGCCACTCTTTCATTACCTTGATTTTATTAGGATCCACATGTACACTCTCCCCCTCCCCATCCACTAACATTGTGTCCCAAATATTCAGTTTCTGAAGCACCAAAAACACATTTAGAATGCTTGAGGAACAACTCGTGATTATGGAGGAGTAGTAAGACCTGATTCACATGTGCCACCCAAGTTTTGTTTTAGGCCAACATGTCATCAAAGAATACTAAGATAAAACAACATAGAAGGGACTGAGGCTCTCGAATGTGTAAGCTGCATTGTAAAGATCGAAGGGTATCACAAACAACTCGTAATGACCATCATGAGTGAAAAAAGGCAGTTTGGGGAATATGACTTCCTTGATGTGAATTTAGTGATAACAAAGAGAAGATCAAAGTTTGGTGGAGAATTGTGCTCCATATAACTCTTCTAAGAGATCATCAATGATTGGAACGTGGAAGTTATCTTTAATCGTCAAGTTGTTAAGAGTGTGAAAATCAAGACATGTATGGCAAGTGAGTTCTTCTATAAGGACTATGACCACTAGAGAATAATAAGGGTTGACACTAGGACAAATGATATGAAGTGAGTATTTATTCGTTCACACAATAAATATTACCAGAACGCCTGGAATATTAGATAAGCCATTAATAGGCAAATATATATTGATATTTGAATAGATAAGAAGATGATTTAATATTACAACATAGCTCGCCTTATATATGGCTCAAGCACTCATAGTGAAGGGTTACGTCCCTTCACATTAATAATGAACTACCTAATGATTACCAATTATTATTTATCTAATATGCCATTTATATTCATAACATTTCCACTCTCTTTAAGTACAATTAATTATGTTTATTATTAATCTACTATTATGTTCGTAGCATTGCCACTCTCTTAGAAAAGCTTTGTCCTCAAATCCTTATAATTTTGTCGCATTGTTCTTTGCAATGTCATGGCTGACGACACATGTCGATACGAACTGCTAAGTGTAGAGCATAACTTCCGATATGTGGATGGGTCAATCCATCCCAAATTGATTTGTTGCTGACTACTGGGATTCCCTACTGATCTGTTGTCAGGAGATTTGATCACATTAGTACCATTATCTTTCAACATTTCCCACTTTTCAAAATATCAGTTTTATGGTTGGGGTGTCAATGGGGAATTTTCACAATGACATTTTCTTTTACGAGTGTCATATTTTGAGTATTGATTTGAGTTGGAATTTGTATTTTCATCCCTTGAGGTTTTAAGGTTTCATTCTGTATCTTTTCCAACTTGTTTTCTAACTGCATGTTATCATTTTGAAACTTCTTAATCACTTCTACGTGCGATTTTCTGTCATTTTCAGACTTCTTAAGTTGTTCCTTAAGATCTTCGTTATGACTTCTGATGCAGCAATTCTCTTTCTGCTTGTCTAGAAGTTTTCCTTCAATGTATTTCGTAGATTGTTCTGTCTTCGGACTATTTTTCAACTTCTTAATTTTTGGGACTAGTGTCTTGTTATGATTTCTTAATCTGAAAATTTCTTCGGAATTGTTGGATAGTACTTTATTACTCTTTGTGATCTCTTACTTATGTGTCTTTTTAGAGTCGTCATTTTGTTGTTGAAGAACTTTTATCTGTTATCAACATTGGCCGACCTTTGATTCTTGACTTTTATCTGTATCTGCGTTAGTTCTTCATCTTTGTCGCTAACGATTTTGTTCAAGCATATTATTTCTGCTTTATAATCATTTATTTCTTTCTTTATATCTTGATTTTTCAACCTCTGATTGAAATTGTTTTCGTCTTTTAACTCCTCAATTTGAGCACATAATAATTTTTCTATACGATTTTTTCAGTCGGAAATTTTTTGTTCCTTGTACTTTTCTTCCACCTTATGTATTTCAATTATTGCTTCTAGTTTTGAATTCATGTCGCGTAAATCTTCATTGTCTCTTCGATAACGCTTTAACTTGGCTTCTAATTTCTCTATTTGTAATCGCAAACTAGATTCCATGATCTCAATTTTGACAATAATTAGTCTTCGTTGACTTGACTTCTTGATAAGGGAGTCTTCCTTGATTTTGTCTTCTTCCCTCTCCAATTTTGGAAAGAATCCTCCTTGAATTATTTTAATTTTATTTTAATAACAATGTTCAATATTATTCTTCTTGTAAAAATTATTTGTGTTGGTGCTCTTGTAATTTAATTTCCCCTTAATTTTTGTAAAATGGTGTAGAATGGGTGGTTGACAGGAATGATTGTTACCTTCCCCACCCAAGATGAAGCGAATATTTATTCGTTCACACAATAAATATTACCAGAACACCTGGAATATTAGATAAGCCATCAATAGGCAAATATATATTGATATTTGAATAGATAAGAAGATGATTTAATATTACAACATAGCTCACCTTATATATGACTTGAGCACTCGTAGTCAAATGGTTACGTCTCTTCACATTAATAATGAACTACTTAATGATTAACAATTATTATTTATTTAATATGCCATTTATATTCGTAGCATTGCCACTCTCTTTAAGTACAATTAATTATGTTTATTATTAATCTACTATTATGTTCATAGCATGATACCAAAAACTAATGGCTCTTGTACAATATTTTCAATTCATTCTTTCGAGAAAAGGATGTTGGTGTGGACGCACATTGGGTAGTAGGCTACCGGGAAGCAATGGGATGCTATGATCATGCTCATCACGTGTGGGTGGTAATCCTTGGTAATCCTCAAGGATGTTCAATGGGTTTTTAGTGTTTGTCCAATACTAACTAAAAATCCAGATGAATTTGTTGATAAGTGTCTTCAAAGGCTTGGATAGTATGAAATTGTGAAATAATACCTAAATGGCTCCATTTTAGAAGTTTTTCCATACAATGGGAGTTGATTATTTCCGTAGAGCCAAGTTTTAGACCTTTGAGCATCTAGAAATTTCCATCCTTTTGAAAATTATGTATAATTCTAAGCAAATCATACAAAATATAGTTGTGGAAAGAAAATAACTAGAGTAAGATAGATGGAAATATTAATGTCAAAAGCAAATAAATTGAACTAGAATGGAGAAGTAACGACAGTAAAAAAAATCTTTATTGATATTTAGAAAATGATGCAATGTTCACTAACCTCTTCAATGGGGAAACCTCCAACATGTGTAGAGGTCCAAATATAATAATATTTACTTGACAACCTATTGCATAGATTCTACTATAATATATAGTTTCTAATTGACCAAAATATAATCACCCAGTGGACCTACATTAATGAGGCCTTAACCACTAATTAGTGGATCTTCTTTAATGAGGCCATTTAAATTTATTGATTTCACACTCTACAACCTAGTGGGGTTTTATTTAATTGAAATGACTTGCAATTCATTACTTAACAATTTATTCCACTAAGTAGGTGAGTTAGGGTGGGACTTCAACTCCTACTTGGTATGAGGGTGTGACTTCAACACATACACTTTGACAATTTAATAAAGAAAAATGGTTTGTTTTTAAATGTGTTTTATCATCGTGCGAATAATATGGTAGTTGTAAGTGCGGGATTGTAAGGGAGATAGCTCTATCTGAATGCCATATCCTTGAAGGGTTTGTCCTATTGCATATAACTGAAACTATAATGTTTATATGACACGTTGATACAACCATACTACTACATCAGTGTTATAGTACTTGTACACATGGACATACCATATTTCTATGGACCATTGTACTCCCGAATCCTTATGCTTTTTTTAATCTTTTTTATTATATTTATCCTTGTCAAATTATCCCTTTCTACTTGGACAGATGATAAATATCATCATCATGATATAATATGGTTAGATTGTTGAAATTGATATCAATGTATACATTAAACTAATGGAAAACAAATTTAAAAGTATGGTACCCAAGGTAAACCCTAGATTCTTTAGGGCACAAGACCAAGGGTTTGATAAAAACATTAAAAGAAAACAAAATGTATCCTCCATACTTCATAAAAACATCACACATGAATAAATAGAAGTGGCATCAACTTGTTTTCAATGTGGATATACTTGGGTGGGGAGGATAAAACTCCATCCTACAACCACTTGGGCTAGACCCAATTGACAATGTATTAGATCGATGTCACTACTTGTGTTTTTTATAGATTATTTAGGGCACAAGACCAAGGGTTTGATAAAAACATTAAAAAAAAATGTATCTTCCATACTTCATAAAAACATCACATATGAATAAATAGAAGTGGCATCAACTTGTTTTCAATGTGGATATACTTGGGTGGGGAGGATAAAACTCCATCCCACAACCACTTGGGCTAGACCCAATTGACAATGCATTAGATCGATGTCACTAGTCGTGTTTTTTATATTTGTAGGACTTCAAGATTGTAAGCAATTTGATCACTAGTGTGTTCCATAAGCAACATGTTGTGTAATTAGGTGATTTGGACTTGTGCTTATCATTAAACCAAATTGTTAGAAGTGCGTCATCCACTCTAACTATCAATTCTTTATAATTTTCTCTGCATCCACCCAAACTGTAAAGTGTATGGTGATAATGAATAATGATAACCTTACCCAACATGTAATAATGACATTGTTTAACACCCTAATAAATTATATAGAGTTCCTTATTGTAAGAGGAGTAATTCAAGATAACATCACTCAAAGTTTCAAAATGATGTACCATTAGGAACAAGTTCAAAAGTTGGGTTGGAGGTGTTCACTATGTCTTATTGAATAATAATAATAAATTAATTTTAAGATTGTGATCTATCCACAAACCAAATTGGTGTATGAGACCTCCTTGAACTTATTATCTTTAAAAAAAAAATACATATTATTAACTATTAAACCCACTCAAATTATATAAACAACATCAAAATAAACCACACATAATCTAGTTATAAAGAAGGGTAGCAACCAGCTTTATTCCTGTCATTTTGAATCATTTAAAAATAAATACATTTTGATCGAAAATATATAGATCTTACATTTATGTACCAAATAAACATAAGAAAAACAAAAAGCATCCCACTAAAAGTTAATAAAGCCAATACATAATTTCATTGTTCACAAAACTTCCAAATCAATTTCCCATAGAATACATATTGTTTGTTACAAACTATTGGATAATTACATCCAATGTGCGAAGTAGAGAAAAATATCAACAACTCATAAGCTATCCTCGTTAGTTACAACTCATAAGCAATCCTTGTTAGTTACAACAGTTTTTAATGGCAATGCTCTTCTATTTGGGATCTCTTCAATTGGATATCTTGTTCTAGCTATTCTCTACTTTAGAAATGCAGTGTTCTTAATAACACAACTTTAACTAAGGTTTGAAGTATAAAACGCTATTCTCTACTTTAGAAATGCAGTGTTCTTAATAACACAACTTTAACTAAGGTTTGAAGTATAAAACACAAATTCTAGAAATTAAATATTCTTAATAGTAATATTTGTATGATGATTGCAATGAGTCTAGAGCATACTCACACTCAATGAAGTTAGTTCTTGTCCAAAAATTCCAATTTAGTAGTAAGCCAATCATTTTTAAGCACAAGTACAAGTAAAAAAATGGCTATTGTATATAATCTTGGTTAGAGAAACCAGATATCTAGACATCATTATAAACTTCTTTCTTTGGCATCTACTTATAACACTAATACTGTCAACTCATCACTACAATGCTATATATACAACTGCAAGATATAGATATCACAGTCGGCAGTTAGAATTAGTCAGAATTTGTCATAAGACTAAGTAATCACAAAACCTATATGCACTAACTCTGCACACAATATTTTAAGGCCAGATTATAACTCAAAATCAAAACACCCCAAAACACCAAAGCGGATTCATATAGATTTAGAAAAGAATTTACAAAAGCCAGATTATAACTCAAAAGCAAAATAACAGATTAAGTATTTGAGGTATATGTGTCTAGATTCTAGAGTTCTTCCATGAAGAGGCACCCAATTCCATGCGCACCATTTGCAGTGGTATATCCCATCTTAGTACGACATTCAATAACTATTTTTTGTATTAGTTATTGTTCTAATTGTTATCACCACAAGAGGAGGGAATTTTGGATGGATACCCAATAACTTGAATGAAGGCCACTTGGACTAGGACTTTTGGTCGTGGGTTGCATTGAATTTGCTCAATTTGGCTATATATGTTGTTGTTGCTTGTAGAGACAAATGTAAACATGTAGCCAAAGACATCATAGATTTTTTAATTTGAATAAAGGCCACTTAGACTATACGCTTGCTCATGGGTTGCATTGACCGTAACATTGACTGCTTTACCAAGGATAAGGTATGTATTCATTCTCGGATTTAAGGAATTGTTTCTAATTTAACTACATTGGAGGTCCTCTTAACTACATTGGAGGTCCTCCAAAAAAAAACTACATTGAAGGTCCTTCAAGATAATCTTAGGTAGACTCATAACCATATAATCCAAGCATTGTTGATATTATTTTCTGACAATTGAATTTCAATATTTGAAACTAAAAATTGAGGGTGGTTCTACTCAATAGAAATGCTTATGGTTCTATTCAATAGAAATTCTTCACATTATATTGAAGATATTATCTTAGAAATGCTTTATACTAAATTGAAGATGTTATTTTAGAAATGCTTTAGGGAGTGAGTTAAAGTTTAGAATATTTGCACTCTTTTTTTGGCGAGTTTGGCTGGAATTCAACAACACTATTTGTTGCAAAAATGGATGCCATTTCAACAATTTTTACCCAATTTTTACCAAAAAAATTCACTACATAGCGGATACAAATCATCTAAACTTTAACTTACATCTTACTTTAATGATTATTTTTCATAAAAATCATCTAAACTTTAACTTAAACAAAAAGGTGTGATTATGAACCAACAGGAAAATACTTGGAGGCTCTAAAGTAGAGCCCTTTGGATAGCCAGAGGGGATCAGAATACAAAATTCTTCCAATGATATGCATCACACCGTAGGAACATCAATGCTATCTGGGAAGTCCTCAATGGGGATGGCATTTTAATCAAAGAGCAGGATGCTATTATGAGTTTAGTGGTCTCACATTTCTCCAATATCTTTGAGCAGGATCCCTCCCCAAATTTGATGGAACAACTAAAGAATTGTAAAGCTCCTTCCTAGAATCTTTAATGAAGAGGAAGGCTACAAGCTTGGTAAGGAGGTAACTATGGAAGAAATCAAGGCGATCTTGAAGGCCTTTGTAAAGGAGAAGAACCCCAGTCCAAATGGATGGACCATGGAATTCTTTCTCCACTTCTTTGATCTGTTGAGGAGAGAACTACTTGAAGCAATTGAAGAATCAAGGTCAAAGGATTATATTCCCAAAGGTATAAATACTACATATATTACACGTATTCCTAAGAAAGACAAGGTGGAGGATTTCAATGACTTTAGGCCCATATCTTTATGCAACCTTCTTTACAAAATCATCACCAAGCTGCCCTCCAACCATATCAAGCCCATCCTTTCCAAGCTTATTTCAAAGGAGCAATTTGGCCTCTTGTATAATCACCAAATTCTAGATGTTGTGGCTGTGGCTCAAGAAGGGCTACATTCTATCAAGACTAAAAATCTCCAAGCTATGATCCTTAAAATGGACCTCATTAAGGCTTATGACCGCCTAAATTGGACATATCTATGTCTGATACTACTGCAGATTGGTGTCCCTGTGGAGGTAATGAATTGGATAATGGAATGTATTTTGACGGTCTCATATGTTGTTCTAATTAATGGCACCCCGACCAAGTTTTTCTCGAGTAGCAGAGGGATTCTCCAAGGCTTCCCGTTGTCCCCTCTATTATTTATCCTGGTGATATAGGGTCTCAACAGACTCATTGAGGAGACTAGGTTGTCAAATCGTATCAAAGGTATTAAAATATCTAGAGGTCTTATGCTTACGCATTTACTATTTGTGGATGACATGCTTATTTTCAGTGCATCTTTTGTTGATGAATGGAATTGTTACAAATATATCTTTGATGTTTTTTGTAAGGCCTCGGGGATGGCCATTAGCCTTCTCAAATCAAATTTCTTGTGTCATAGTGCAGATGAGGACTTCCTTAGTTCGTTTGGGGACTTTCTTCCTTTTAAAATACACTCTTTGGACCAGGGCTTGAAGTACCTTGGCTATTTTCTAAAACCCAACAATTATAAGACTGAGGACTAGGGATGGATTTTGAAGAAAATCGACAGCAGGATTAACATGTGGGCTTATAGATGGGTTTCCCTTGGTGGAAGGATTATTCTTGCTCAATTTGTATTGATGAGTATTCTGACCTACTGGCTTGGGTTAATGAAGCCTTTGGATACTATCCTTAGGTCCATCTGCAGCAAGATTGTACATTTTATTTGTCTGGCAATCCTTTGGCTAGGAAGTACCATTTTTCCAGTTGGGAGTCGATCTCAAGGCCAAAAATTTTGGGAGGATGGGGATTGTTGAATATTGATCTTTTTAGCTTGACACTTCGGACAAAGAGCCTGTGGAGAGCTCTAACCTGCCCAGGTTTGTGGAATGATGTTATTATATTAAAGTATTTGAGAACTTGTACTTCGTTGCACTGGATTAGAAATCCCTCACTCCATTACAGAAGCACTTCCATCATATGGCGGAACTTATTGGATACTTTTCCCATTATCAGTGGCTATTTGAGTTGGAAAGTGGGAAATGGTTACAGTGTTCAGGTAGGGGTGGACCCAATGGTGGGTATGGAGAATTTTACTTTGTCACCCGCACTGGTTGAGAATTGAATGGGAAAGGAATGATGTACTTGGCACAGATTGGTTGGGGGTTGGATCACTGTGGTAATTTTAGTTGGATTCCAGCGAATGAGTTGGGACTGTTGGATGAGGGTGCGAGTGAATGGAGCTATTATATTCGCCAGCTCTCCTTAATAGGAATTATTCCAACTGCAGATTCGGATGCTTTGGTTTGGGATTACCCAAAGGAAAATGGAAACCTTACTATCAATGTCGTATATGGTTCGATTCTCGCCAAAATGGACAACCCTGCTCCCACTTGGTGGCAGTGAAATATGTGGAGATTGAAGATTCCGTTGAAGGTTAAATGCTTCCTGTGGCTATGTTTACAAAATAAAATCTTGACTTGGCTGAATTTACAGAAAAGAGGTCTCTCTGGACCAAACGTTTGCGTTCTGTGCATGAAGGACAGGGAGGATATTTCTCACCTCTGTATTCATTGTTCTTTCTTTGGAAGTATTTGGAGCAAGTTGGTATCCATCTTGGGTATGTCTGGGCATTGGTCCGATCTTAATCTGGAAGAGTGTCTTTGTGTTTGGTTACAGAAGAGGACGAGATTCAAATTGCTACCTATGTTTGTAATTTGGAACATTTGGATTTGCATAAATAAACTTATCTTCGAGGATAAAAATCCTTCCATCTATGGTATCTGCAAGTTGATCTTAACATTAATGGATGAGTATCCCTGTATTGATACGACTAGACTGAGGGGGATCAAAAAAGCACCAGTCCATGATTTTGGCTCTCCTTTTGGTTTTTTTGTTGGGGTTGCTACAAACGACCGTTGTGGAGCCGACATGGTATTGAGGGCCAGAGAAGATCATATTGTCCTTTTAAAGATGGGGGTAGGTCGTGGTACGAATATGAAAGCTGAGCTTCTTTCCCTTTGGGGGTTGTTGTGGTTTTCCAACAAAAGAGGCATATTCAGGAGCAACACTTTTGGGTCCACTCCAAGATTATAATTGATTGGGCTGTAGGCATGTATGATATTGATGTTGTACATCTACAACCTTGGTTGATGCGCACTAGAAAACTCATCCTATCTTTTGAGAGGGTCACTTTTCAGCATGTTTACAAGACCTTTAATCTTGAAGCGGATTGACTCTCAAAGGATGCATTTGGTCCTGTAGGTAGTTTTATCTCTTTTGAGGAATGGGTGGATGGGGCACTAGTGGACTCTGGTCATACTAGTTTCGTATAGACTTTCTTCTTTTGTTGTTTTTGGTCCTATTGGTTTCTTTTTGTACTTTGGCGCTATATGGATATGAGGAACTGTATCTGTTTTGGAGAAGGAATGGTTACTTTACATGTTTTAATGATTATTTTTCATAAATAGAAATGTGGAAAAGGACAAATTTTCATGATTGCCTTCCTTATCTCAACTTGAAATTTTCAAATGGCAACACATGACGAGAAAATGGGAATTATTATTTCTTCCATGCCACTGTGCTTGCGAAGCAATATGAAGAAGTTGATCAAGCCCGACAGCACACCAACCCTACCTTTTCCCAATCCCTCTTGATATTGCTATTTTCCACTTGAAATCCACATATGTAAAGCCGATTTTGGTAAAGGTTCGAAACAAGAAAAAACGCCCACCACTATGAAGTGAGGGTGCCCTTTCAGTTCCATCAAATCTATCACCAATTACATGTACTCGTCACAACCGTTTCCACACATACATAGCAAGCAATCCATGGCAAAGTGTATAGAGGATTATCTAATAAATATGTAAAACCATCACATAACCCTCTCTGGCCGGCCTAGTATGACATCATCTTTTTTTATCAATTTATAAATTAAATAATAAGTATCTCATCATCTCGAATTTCAACTAAGCTTAAAAAATTTAAAATATATATAATTAAAATTATTTTTTATAAAAAATTTAAAAATAAAAGTATAAGATTTTTGATATTTTATATAAAAAATAAATTTTATATACAAAGTTTAAAAATAAAAAATTTAAGATTTTTGATATTTTGTACGACATGCAACAAACATGAAAAACGATTACAATAGTCCATATAGGCAGGGACTAACATCATTCAAGAAAGTAATCAAGGTTATTGGCACATTACCACTTTAAAACGCCCCGTTTATTGGTTCATTTTTTTATTAATTTTGATTTAAATCTGGTTTGAAAATTGTAATTTTTACACTGCTGTTATTTTAGCTATTATAATGATCGGTGGTAGATTAAATGCATGATTTTAAAACTATCCAAATCGTGGATTTGAGCAACGAAATTGAGATTTAAGCCATTCTTCATGACTAAGGACGTTTTGTTTTGGTTGTTGCTTATACTGCTCTTAGCAACCTTAGATTTGAACGTAGTGTTTGGTCGGAGATATCTATATATATATATGTAAACACATGCATGTTTATTAAATTATTAATTTACGCACCGCATAAATACATTCGAATTTTAAGTTCACGTGGTTTGCGTGCAGAGATTATTCCATTCCCTGGTTTCTCTTCACGTGCTTCACTGAACTCTCTTTTAAATGAATTAATTGATCAACACAATCTGGACAAGTGATGCCGATAACAGGGAATCTGGCGAGTGCGCTGTGCCTCCCATCATTTTATCATGTTCCATCTAAAATAATAATAAATAAATAATCCATCTTTCCAGAAAATGGTTTAAACTTTACAAAACGACGTCCTCGAACTCATGAACCGATTGTCGTATAATTAGACAGCTGCTGGTAAATACAACGTAACAGCCAGCTGTGAAGGACCTGTGCAATGGACTTGTCCCTGAAAATGGCAGTAAAATAGCTGGCAAGTGGCAACAGCACTGCGAGTCTGCGATACCTGATACCTCCTCAGTTTATATAGCCGTTTAAGAAACATATTGACAGTGCCGTAAAACTAAAAGCTGGTTTTACGTTTGAATCAAGATGCCTAAATTGAAATCGCCTTTATCTCCTCGTACGTCTAACCAGCCTGGTGGTGCAGGCAGCCGCGCAGCGGCATGGCCTCCATGACTGTGCACGTGAACGTTTATTTTGCCTACTGCGCGCCCAGCTGGAATCTGGATTGAGTGATTGGACTTATACATTCATTCCTTCGTCTCATCCTCCTGCAAATGGGTTACGATTCGGCGGAACGTGTTCAGGGGAGTCTCCTCTTCAAGCAAAATACCAAATCTACAATAACTTAATAGGTATTATAAGTCCTCCTGGAAGCAATGTCAGAGACATTTCACATTTACACTGAACTACCGCCAGGTGGAACTCATATCAAATGACAAACAGAGAGGCAACGGAGGTTCAATTACTATAGCAAACTGACAGACTGGCATTATGGGAATGAGTTACAGGCAAACAAATATTATTTAAATGGTCCAGCCTTGGGACCGCTGAGAAGGTGGAGGCATTTTTTACCTGCGCTAAGTGCCAGTCAGGTTACCATTCCTTATAAATTCTCTCCGCCTTTCTATTTCTTCATTGAACTCTGATTCATTCAAACTGTTTTGACACAGTCCAGTTGAATCGAGTCTTGAGGATGGCATTGGTAGGTTGCCAAGAAATGGCGTGTGTTCTGAGTATTATTGTAATGTTGTGCAGCCTGGTAGTGGGCTCTCAATGTGCATCCTTCGACGATTTCTTCTACCCCAGTTGGGCTGTTGATCATGTTATGCCCCAAGGGGACTTGCTCAAGCTCAAGCTCGATAATACTTCTGGTATATATTTATTCTTTCTTTTATCCATGTTTCTGTTTTTGTTTATGCTACTGCATTTTTTTGCTTTGCTACTGCTTGTGTTGTTTATATATCAAGTCTCATTTGTATTGCTGTATTTGCAGGTGCGGGATTTGCTTCAAAGAGTACTTACATCTTTGGAAAAGCAAATGTACAGATTAAGCTCGTTCCTGGAGATTCTGCTGGAACAGTTACTGCATTCTATGTAACTGCCATTTCCCATACATTAAATTACATGTCTTTTTTGGGTTTTTTATTGCTTTGAATTTACAATGATTCAATTTATACTTGTTGATTGCAGATGTCTTCCCAAGGCGATCAGCATGACGAATTTGACTTTGAATTTTTGGGGAATACATCTGGAGAACCTTACGTTGTGCAGACTAATGTTTATTCAAAAGGAGTTGGCAATAGAGAGCAGCGTATTTTCTTGTGGTTCGACCCAACTGCTGACTTCCATTCGTATTCCTTCCTCTGGAATAGCAAGCAAGTTGTGTAAGTATATATACGATAATTGCTGTGCCTAGTTACTAAGTCTGAACAATACAGTGTCTGATGAACGTTTCTGTTTCTGTGTACTGTTGATTGTTTAATGGATGGGAACAGTTTCTTTGTGGACGATGTGCCCATACGGTTATTTCGCAACAATGAGAAAGTAGGAGTACCATATCCTCAAAGCCAACCGATGGGCGTCTACTCGTCAATATGGAATGCAGACGACTGGGCTACTCAAGGTGGCCTCGTGAAAACGGATTGGAGCCACGCGCCTTTCATTTCCACATACAAGAATTTCAGCATAGATGCATGCGAATACACATCGAAAACAAGGTGTTCTTCGTGGTGGGATGAGCCTGCTTACGCTTCCCTTGATGCAAAGCAGAGGCTGAAACTGAAGTGGGTACAAGAAGAATACATGACTTATGATTACTGCAAAGATCCAACCAGGTTTGCCACGCCTCCAGCAGAATGTGCTGCATGAAATCATTGCCTCTCTTAACTTGAACCCCCACCATCAAAGTAGAAATCAAATCATTTATTTGTTCTTGTATGAGACTACGCATTCCCCGCGTCAGGATGGCAATCGCTTAATTGCAGTGGGAGTTTCGTCATTTTGTAAATCTTGAAATGGCAGAAGTAACGTTTTTCTGGCGCTGCAAAAGCAGCTTAGATTCGAGGGCGAGTAGTCATAGTGTAAGAGGATTTACAGGACGGAATAGAAGCTCTCTCGTCTCACTCTGCTTACTGACATTAGAAGTGCCATCCATAGAAAAATATTTTTATGAATAGAGAAAAATATTTTATGAATAGAGAGATATTTTATGAATTGAAAATTTTTCTATGAATAACTAGATGGTTTGAAGTCTTCTGAAATGTTTTCATATTTCTCTATTCTATGAATAGCGAAATGGTTTTAACTTTTAAGTGTCCTGAGAGGTTTTCACAGATACATGGGAGAAATATAATATAAAAAAAGTAAGGATTTCCACATATACAAAGGAAAAATATAATAAAAATAAAGTAAGGATTTCCACATATACATGGGAAAAATATAATAAAAATAAAGTAAGGATTTCCTCCTTATTGGACAAATGTTTTTTTTTAAGGATGAAGGAAGTTGAGTGATGGTTGTTATAGTGATGAAGCAAGGATCATCATGTTAAGGGAGCTTGGGTTTGATTATTTTTTTAAAAGCAAGGATCACCATGTTAAGGGAGCTTGGGTTTGATTTTTTTTTAAAAGCAAGGATCACCATGTTAAGGGAGCTTGGGTTTGATTATTTTTTTAAAAGCAAGGATCACCATGTTAAGGGAACTTGGGTGATTATTTTTTAAAGATGAGTAATTTGTTGAGTATGTTTTCGGTGTATCAATGCAAGGATCTTCATGTCAATGCAAGGATCTTCATGTCAAGGGAGTATGTAGCAACTTTGTATTTTCACATAAGTTTTTGAGCATAATTTTTAAAGGCATAGTATGGAATTCACACTTTTTTATGATTAGATATAAATGCTATATTTTTAGCTTGAATTAGCTTGAGCATGATCTTTAAAAGGGTGGTATGGAATTCACACTTTTTTTATGATTAGATGTAATGGCTAATTTTTTAGCTTACTCTAGCTCTAATTAGTGGTAGATTCTAAAGCGATCCTTGTGAACATTTTCTAAGAACGTGTTGTGGATCTAAGAAATATTGTATAGCTTAGATTGTTTATAAGCTAGCAGTATGTTTAACCGGAGCTATCCTTCAAACTAATAATACATTCAAACAAGAGGCTTGGTGAAAGACTTTACAATTGTAAAGTCTTTAAGTTATTTACAATTAATGTTTAGTAACACGTTCAAAGAATAAAAACATAAACTTATATGTAATTTTTTTTAAATGACTTAAGCAATAGATTTCTTTAAAAACATTCAATTTCCTTGAGCAATGGATTTCCTTAGAAACATTCAATTTCCTTCAACAATGGATTTCAAGAGACATTTCACAACTTTGAATGAAAGGTCGATCAATCCACTAAAGCATTTATCCACTAGAAGAAAGGAAGAAAGCTTATTGGTATTCTTTATAAACAAAGTGTGATATAAAGATTAAATGGTATGTCATGCTATGATGGAAAGAAACTTTTGTTTGACACAACGAGCCTCACGTAGTGGTACCACTAGTAGCATAACATTGAATATTTAAATTAAATCTTTCAACTAATAATTTAAGCAACAAATCTAAGTTAGGGGAGAGACTCCTATTGTTGTGCAGGAACTAGTAGTGGTCATGGTTCCCGTCACATCAACCACCCTAATCTTGAACATTTCCAGCTTAATTAAAATTCATAAAACAACATATTTATGCATAAATATATATTATATTAAGTCCAAAAAACATTTAATAACCGATTAGAACCCCGGCTGACAGTATACAGTCCATTTAATGCCAACATTACAAACCATCATGTCCAATAGAGAACAAACTCTGTCTTGCCATTAATGACAAATCTAACATCAAAAAAGCCTATCATACTTAATCTTAAAGTACACCCTGGGCATCACATTAGCCCTCATGAACCACAACTGGAGAAGCAACAATCAAACAACAACCAATGTTCCATCACACATTACCACCTACACAGTGCAAGAGGAAATAGGGTCAGCATCTGGTCCAGAATTAATCAACAACTCACACATGCAACCTCAATAAATGACACCCACCCACTGAAAAAATCAAATCATTCATTAAAATTCATGAAATCAAAAGGAGTTACAAAACTCTACGAAGGCCCAAAATCAAATCATCCATTAAACTCTTAAATCAACAAAATAGAATTCACTGCCCAAAATCAAATCAAGCATTAAACTCAAGCAAAGCACATGGGTCAACAAAAACATGCATTAATCGAATTCCCAGCTACCCAAGATCAAATCATCCAAAATCAAATCACCCATTAAACTCACTAAGATCACATGGATCATGCAAACAGAAATCCCCAGCCATTGGATCAGTGGCAAATCAATCCCAGCCTCCCATTCCCAGAATTAACCTTGCAATCCATGTCAATTCCCCTAAACAATCAATTTCAACATAAAAAAACTATAAACCAACCTGTTTGCACAGAATTGAATCCATCTGCATGCCTTGGATTCATCTATCATTCAAGCAATGCATTTATCACAAGTCCTCTAGGACTCAACCATCCATCAACAGACCAATAGTGTCTGCACGGTGTTTCAGGTATTCACAGTCTCCTTGCACCTAGATTAGATTTCCTTTACAATCAAATATAACTTTTTAATATCATTTGCACGGTGTTTCAAGTATTCATTCGTTGGATTCATCTGTCATTCAAGCAGTGCGTTTATCACAAGTCATCCAGGACTTAACCATTCATAATAGCCCAAACAATGTGTGCACAGTGTTTCAGGTATTCACAGCCTCATTGCATAGCAGATCAGATTTCCTTTATAATCAGATTTAAATTTTTAATGTCATTTGCACAGTGTTTCAAGTATTCACAGTCTCGTAATGTAATGCCATTTTTTATTGAAATTACGATAAGTTATTATTGGATTTTAGTGACCATTTATTCTAGGTTGTAGTAACTATTTTCATAGATCTAAATCCACTCTTTTAGAATCTAAAAAGACTATTCCTGAACGTGATCCATTGTCTCTAATCCACTAATGGGTTGCAACACTATGCACACATTGATAAATTGTATAAAAAAACTATTCCTGATCAACCAGGACTCAACCATTCATCAATGTTCCCATCAGTTTATGCAGTGTTTCAGGTATTGATAGTCCATTCCAGTCACATATCCATTCTATTAACTAGTTTAGCTTATACCACTCACAGGTTGACCATTGCAAAAGGATATATAATACTCACAGGTTTCTTGGATGGATAGAATACCCTATTAAATGTTACATGCATGGATTGTGCAGATTCTCGTAGCCATGCCAAGAGTCAATATTGCACCTCATACAAGGAAGTCAAGGAAGTGGGGTACCCAGCTACAATGCACATCATCGGATGAGGATAGGGCCCATGTTTCAAGTGACAACATTGCTACAACAAATTCTAAGAATGTTCTTGTGGAAGAGGTAGATGGTGTGGTTCCACCATCAACGACAGTGCCATCACCACCCACAGTGCTAGCATCCCCATATTGCCACCATCTTCCACAGTGCAAGGTGCCATTTCAATGAAGAAAATCAGTGCAATTAGAGGATCGACAAAAGAAGACATGCTGGCTGCAATTGACGATGTCGAATTCAAGGGGTTTTCAGTTAGAGCAGCGGCCAAAAAATATGGGATTGCACCCACGTCAATCCATTACTGGATAAATGGCCTGACCCATACCAAGAGGAGAGGTCCTCTTACAGTCATGATTGAACAGGAGGAGGACGAGGTGGTGGTGTGGTGTAAGGAGATGGTCGAATTGGGACATGGGCTAGAGTTGATACAACTGAAATCAACTGTTGCTCAAATCTGTCAAGGGAGGCCAAACCCATCAAAGATGGGTTTCCAGGTAAGTCATGGTGGGCTGGTTTCAAAAAAAGGCATCCAGAGCTAGTGCTACGAACTGCAGAGGGCCTGGATAGAGACAGGGCATTGAATCTATGCCCCAGAGTTGTGTCCAAGTTATATGACACTCTTTCTTCTGCATATGAGAAACACTCTTACGCTCCAGACCATATTTGGAACTGTGACGAGACAGGGTTACAGGCAGGAAGGAATTGTGGCATGCAGGTCATTGCAAAGAGAGGTAGCAGGAATGTGCCAAATATTTTACCCAAGAGCAGGGAGTGGATTACCATTCTATCATGTGTGAATGCAATTGGTATGGCAATCCCGGGGTTTTATTTATTCAAGGGAAAAACTTGGCTGCAAAACTATATCCAAAACTGTGAACCTGGGGCGTGCATGGCTGCACATCCCCATGCATGGATGACCAAAGAACTTTTCCTGAATTGGCTTTGCCACTTTGCAGCATCCGTACCAGGCGATGTCTCCCCTGAAAACAGACACCTGTTGGTTTTAGATGGCCATGGCAGCCACATTGTTGTGCAAACCATCGAGGAGGCAAACAGGTTGGGAATTGACTTGTTAACACTTCCTGCTCACACCACTCACAGGTTGCAGCCCCTGGATGTGAGTGTGTTTGGGCCTTTCAAGGCTTATTTCAGGTCGAAACGTGCTGTATGGATGGTGAAGAACCCAAGGGTAGAGGTAAAGAGGTTTGAGTTAGCTGAGCTTGCAAGCAAGGCTTTCAAAAGGGCTCTCACATCCTCCAATATCAAGGATGGCTTTAGGCAAACAAGTATATGGCCATTGAATTATGATGCTCTTATGCATGACACCGGGTGTAGCCAATCATTTCAAGTGGATGGCCAAGAATCTATGGCTGGCGAAGATGGTGAGGATGTCGAAGAGCAATTGGATGGGAAGCAAGAGGCAGATGTTGTGGACAACATCATGTCCATTTCTCAAGGAAACTACCGATTTGGTGCTTCTGATGATGATGAACAGGTCTGCGCTACACAATTCGATGACGAAGCAAAAGAAGATAACATGGGGCTAGGTGGTCCAACTGACACACAGGTGGATTCTGTGGCACATATAAATGTGGTCGATGGTTGTCGCAGTCCAGGCAGCAACAATGACACATTGATAGTTCCAACCCAAGTATCCCAACCATCATGGATGGCAGAGGCCATGATGAACATGAACAGAGACATTGGTGGTTCCACCAACAATGAAAGCATGAACATGCCTTCACAGATAGATGAGATTCTCCATTTTTATGTTGATGGTGGGTTGCTAGAAAAACCTAACATAGACAACCAGGATACAGCTGAAGAATATACTGTAGCAGAAGAACCTCTCATAGCAGAAGAACCACTGCCAGGGAACACACCAAGACTTGGCCAATTCCTAAAGTTGCCAATGGAGAGAGTGTCAACCCAAGGAAGGCAAGGATAGATAGACATTCTCCGATTGGGCCGGAGTTCACAACTACTCACTTCAGAAGAGTACATAAGCCTCTTGGTTGAATCTGAACAAAAGAAATATGCTTTGCAGGAATTAAAGCAAAGGAAAAGAAGGAAGTAAGGGTGATTGCAGCTGGACAACGGGCACAAGAAAGGATTACTACAGAGGCTAATTGACAAGAAAAAGAGCACTAGAAACAGTTGTCAAGGCAAGCAAAGGATGCAAGGAAGGTGCAATAGATGAACCAAAATTATGCAAGAGAAATGGAGGAAAGGAATGTGATGGCTGATACTACAAGAACAATCGATGAAAGGAACATGATGGAAGGATCATTAGAAGCATTAGCAAATAGTGCAGGATTCTACCAGGATCTCATTAACATTCAGATACCCCGCTATAATCAGGAAGGTGTACACCCCCCCTCTATTCCTACTAGTGCAAGGGCCCATTCTATGTTCTCTTATCCAACACCAGCAAATATTTCAGGGGTCCCAATTGCAAGTCAAGCCTATGGCTTTTCAATTCCTCCTTGGTTGCAAGGAGTAAATTGGCCTCAATCTGTTTCCACCAACCCCACCCATCCTAATCAAACATGCTCAGTAAGGTCACCCTACTTGTCTCAAACTGGAAACCCTAGAAGAAATGATGGTGGAGGTGATGAACCTCTTGAAGAATAGGATATCTGGTGTATAGGCCAACCAAATGTTATTTTGTTTTCAAGGCATTTTCTTTTTGTGCATCCCCAATCAAGCATGACGAGGGCTTGATATAACCTAAATCCTAGGCATTGACATCTCCTACAAACAGGGGCATTGTTTTGATATCTACTTCAAACAGAGGCATTGTTTTGACATCTACTTCAGATGGAGTTATTGTATTTGTATTCCAATATTACTAATATAAAGTGCAATTGTTTTATTATAAATGAACAGGTTTTATTTATTTATGTTTGTTTCCATTCTATGAATGTTGACCATTCCTTCCTGCCTAGCTTCAAAATCCATCTAATTTTTTTTTCCACACTCATAGCAACACTCCTTTCACAAGCTCATTCAAGGTGGCTTATAAGGCAAAAGGAAAACCCTAAAATTTGAACCTTTATCAAAGCCCCAATTAAGTTGATTATTGTACCTAATCACTTCCATTTTTAGTTTGTTGCATTGTGTTAGTTTTGATCACCTAAGATTACTGTTTTAAGTCACAATTTCCTTTCTACCCTCTTTTTAGGAAGAGGGCAGCACAACCACTTAAGAAAGGTAACCATAACAGTCACCCTAAAATTCACCCTAAATTGGTATGAATGGTATCTCTCTCAAATGGATTTTTTGTTTGTTACATACTCTTAGTTTTGATGGATTAAGTTTACAGTTTTAAGTCACAATTCCATAATTAATATTGACAAAAATTCACTCCATTAATTGTATCAAATGCTTATACTTTGTCAAATGATTAAACTGTATACCAACAAATGCTTAAACTGTGTCAAATTTTCTACATCAGTTGACTACATAAGTTCATATCCACATCCTTTTCTTCTTTTGCAGCTTCAAACACCTAATATAAAGATGACTATCAAGTTCTAACACCTACTGCTGCAAAATTACCAAAATCATAACAAAAATATTATTACAATATCGCATAACCGGAATAATCTACAGTAAGCATATCCAGAATTCAACCAGCATTCAACCGACAAACATTCACACTAAATTCCATATCCACAACATTTTCATATCCATGAGGGGCCATGCCAAATTTCATATAAACATCATTTTCTTCTTCTGCAGCTTCGATCACTAATATAAAGATGAATATCAAGTTCTAAAACCTACTGCTGCAAAATTACCAAAATCATATTACAATATTGCTCCCAATTACCCATGCTACAATAATCTATGCTAGGTTTACTAATATTGCTCCCAATTACCAATAATCTATAGTGAGCATATCTAGCATTCAACCAACATTCAACCAACAAAGATCCACAATAAATTTCATATCCATTTTCATTTGCAAATTTCATTTCCACATCATTCAGAAACCTACTGCTGCAAATGACCGAAATTACCAAAATCAATTTCATATACACTAAAAGCAACCAGCATTCAACCACCGAAAGCAACCAGCGTTCATTCATCCACCCAATATCGGATACCATGCCAAAATCCAAAACCCCTCAACCACCACATTTACAAGCTAATGACCGCACATGCCTAAAAAAAGCCAAATATAAGCTGCTGAAAAACATAGAATCGAATACGAAACCCTCCACCGCCAACCCTAAACAAAAACCATTTTAACAATTGTATAATTCAGACAAACCGGTGGAATCCAACCCAAAGACAAACCAGCGGCCGCCAATTCAGGAAAAGTTGTTGAATCAGGTTTTTCGGACCCTGTCCCCAGTTACAATCACGCACGCAGAGCCAGAACCATGACAATGTCAAGCATAAACACTGACCTTAGAACCAGAGTCACCCAACGTGTGTTAACAAGTTGATTGTTCAGAAGTAACCAGAACCACATTATGCAATTGCTACACCACCGTAGAAAACCAGTAATTAGACAGGGTCCGAAAAAACTAATCAAAACCCACCCATAATCGTAGTTGCAAACAGTCAGACAAACACAAGCAACCACAGAGAAACCGAGACAACTCTAACCGAGCAAAAAAGTTAACGAAATCATCCATGAGGATATGTGAAGTGTTAAAAAACACTGTGGAGATGCTGGTAGGAAACCCCTTCCATTGTAGGATGTAGAGCTAAGGCCACCAACGATCGAGCAGGGACTGAGCCACCAACGATCGAGCCACCAAGGAGAGAAACGAACAGAACAAATACATTTACAATGCAGCAAGACAAACACAAAGCAACCAAAGAGAAACCGAGAAAAGGCTTAACAAAATCATCCACAAGGAGGAGTGGAGTGTTAAAAAACACTGTGCAGATGCTGGTAGGAAACCCTACCGGTTGCATGATGAACAGTCGAGGCCCATCTAGGATGCAGAGCCGAGGACCGAGCCACCAACAACCGCCGAGACCCCGTTGCTAGCACTGGAACACCAAGGACCAATGAGCCGAGGACCGAGCTACCAACGAACACCAACTGGGAGATCAATGAATCGGACCTAGCCACCAACGAACGCCAACAGGGAGAGAAACACATCGAACCGAGCCACCAACGAATGCCAACAGGGAGAGAAACACACCGAACCGAGCCACCAACGAACACCAACAGGGAGTGCAACAAACCGAAGAAATGCAAAGCCGAGCAAAGGTTGGACCGAAACGAGTTATCATGCTAGGAATGCCACCCAGAACAACGACCTCTACACGCAGGATGAGGTTGCCCGGTGCTCCGTCAATGGGTATGCGGCATACCACCAAGCGCGCAGGTAAGAGCGAGCAAAGGACCATTGGAGGACCACTACCGGGGTGTCGGAACGGCCACACACCGGGCCCAAACAAGAATGCATAGGGAGAATGACAAGCCCCGACAAATTTGCGTTTTCACCATCCAAAACCCCACAAAAACCCTAGCAATACATTTGTCCACGTGCCTGACACGCGGCTCTATCGTGTCAACCTGTGTCGTATCGAGAAAGGGCCCCGCCAGCTTTCCTCCGCAGTGGCGCAGTGGGCCCCGCGCCACTATTGGCATCCCTCCCCTAATTCTTATTTTAGATATAAATATAAATATATCACATGAGAGTTATTGCTTCCTAATTAAATCTTCTAAGTTTTTTTTTTTTTTTTGGAGTAGTCTATTTATTCTAAGTTTTGGACTTTTTTGTAGGTTTTAGTTTGGTAAATCTTTTTTGTTAATGTAACGTACCCTCCCGTGGTCCCAATGCAAGGAAGGGAACATGATGCCAATCTGGGGCTTTTACATAAACTCAGCCCATTCATTATATTCACAGCAATTAAAAATCAAATGTGTGCAGATGCAATTTAAAGTAAACATGCACAACGGAATAACATCATCCACACACATTACATGATGCCATTAAATTTAACACAGTCAACAAATTAATACATTTGCAGAAGTAATTACACATAAGAAAATACTCATCTTGATGTAATGTTGTCCCAAACAACTAGCTATGTCGATGCAACATTCCACCCTACCATAGGCTAGTTTTGTTCATCAATTCTCTCAACACAACTACCACCCCCAAGCTGGGCATGATTCTTACAAGGAAAAGGGGACATTCAAGCTCATGCACAACTAAAGCAAGAGATACCCATCTCAATCCCAACACTCACTTACACACAACAAACTCAAAACTGGGCATGGATACACATTTCCAGCAATTGGATTTACAAACAGGATGGCCATGGGTTTTCCCCAAATCGTGGGCACACCAAAATGGACTGTGAAAAGGGGGATTCAACCACAGGGATCAAACCCAATTTCTCCCACAGGTTATGAGCATTTCAAATTGCCCAAAACAGCCTCATTGAAACCCCAATCGAGCTCCCTGTTCTTCCAGTAGCTCTGCAACACAAAAATGCCCTATTCCCAATTGAAAAACAAGGAAAACACAGGAAAACATGGAAGAAAAATGCCCAGGAAGCTCCAAAAACGTGAGAGAGGCAAAACTGCTTGATGGGTAATGGCTAGGGGAGCAATTCATGGCTCTTTTCTTGCCCAAGAAGCAAAACACATTTTTCCATGAAGGGTGGCTTTCCCATACTCGAATTTGGACAGCCATACCTCTCCATTCCCAAGGCATTAACTACTTCACCCAACTCTTGGGAGAAATGAATGATTGGGTACAAAAGTCAACATGGGTAGTTGAGGGCTTTATGGGTTCTCTCATTAACACTTGGCTTGACTTGATTGGCTCCAAGGGTTTGAATATTTCCCTCCCAATTCCTTGTAAAATCATGCCCCCATCTCTTATTGCATTGCATAGCTAGTTGTGGGTATTTTTTTTTAAATGCATATTTACATGATATCAAAATTCCAATGTGCTTGGCTAGCACATAAACCATATGCATCAATAAATCGATGGTGGGGCCTTGGCCTTGAGCTCCTCACCATGATTTTATAACAATATTGCATCATTACAATCTTAATGCAATAGGGTCAAGATGGGGACGTTACATTCCCCTCCCCTTAGAATAACACCGTCCTCGGTGTTCCAATACTTAGGAATAAATACCCACATTACACATGTCCAAAATTCACACAATGTGGCAGGTCTGTCCTGCGTTTCATCTCTTTACTTTGAACTTTCAAGATCAAGTCCTTTGGCTTCCACAAGCTTCTCTTGTTGGATTTGATCTTCCAGCTCTGCAAGTGGGCACTGCTCCCAAACAATCCATTCCTTTAATTCACCTTCCAGCTGATCTACAAGTCTGGAATTTCCTGGATGCCATCTTCCTTGCTGTCCTCGCAACTTTTGAGGAAGATTCTCAGCCAAAGAAAAATAGATCTTGGTCTGCTGCCATGATCAATGTGTTAAGTTTAGCCTAATTTCACAAGCAAGATCACTGAAAGAAACACAATCACAAGATAGACAAATATTTACCCTGGGAAACCCTCATGAGGTAGAAAAACCAGCAAAGCTTTCCTCAATATAGATAATCAACCCAATACAAGATGTAGTCCACAACAAGAGCTCTTTCTCCTCCTAAGCAGACCTCTCTCTCTCCTATGCGCCAATCACAAGTGAGTGAATGAATGAGATAAGTGAGGAACACACCTCCTCTATTTATACTCATCTCCCCACTGACTTTTTACCCTAATGGGGCCGAACTCTTCCAAAAGAGTCTAATAACCCCTAAACAGCGAACTCAGGGTCGACCTCACATGGGAGATCTAATAACCCTAGTTATCGCACTTCCTCAGAGGAATAAACATCTTCGGATATACAATAGGGTCCCCTCGGAGAAATGGAACATCTCCATAATAATAAAAAAAAAATATAATATTCTTTGAAGTTACAATATTTCAACACAATGTGCACAACTGGCTCTCACTTTTTTTCACTAGCAACACTTGGCTAGTACAAGCTGCACTCAAATGGCTTTCAATGTCTCACTTGTGAGACTCATCATGGCAATTCCTATTAGGACAAACATAGCACAATATTAAAATTAGTCAATTATTTGCCCAATTGACATGGAACGTCCATGCTATACTCATGAGACTTCCACACGTTTCATGCTTTCCCAACATACACATGAACTCATTCATGTTCATCCTTTCACAGGAAAAATAACTATTTCAGCATTCACAATTCATTTCAATCAATTAAACACAATCTATTTTCTTTCAGCCATGTCATGCACTCAACAATCCTCTTTTTCTGAAATGCATCAATCAAAAGGGAAAGAGAAGAGTAAGAGTTTCCCCCCTCTTAGTCTTGTTCCAGTCCGGAGCCACACCATCATTATGGTTCTATGCTCCTTAGCCTCTTTCACTTTAATGTGAATTCTTGTCTTGCCCTTTCTTGGCTATGACACTTAGTGTCTAAGTTCTGTCTAAGGCTTTTCTTCATCAGGGAACCCTTCCCCATTGTTTCCTACAGAACCTTTGGCTGCTAGGACCCACACATGTCCACCAGCACCATCTTTCATTACTGCTCATACTAATCTCCTTAGGACGATCACATGTCCTCATGCATCCCTATGATTCCTTCGTAGTTCTTGCTTCCAACAATACCTATACTCAAACATTGAATTAAATCACATGTTTAGTTTATTTTCATAGGGTTTATCTCTAAACAAGAGTTTGAAAAAAATATAACCAAATCATATACACACATATAATCATAAGCAATAAGTTGCAAGGTAACCAAATACTTATCTGCATTGGATGTCTTCACTTTATTTCATAGGCTCCTTCTTCGCTTTATAAGCATTGGATTTCCCGTGGATACAATAATGAATGTTGGGCTAGCACACAAGCTACTCCACTACATCACGTAGTTAATGCCCAACCCGTTACTCTCAGGCTTTACCAAGAATTTTAGCGCCCAACTAGTTACTCTCTGGATTTACTAAGAATTTTAGCGTCCAACCAGTTACTCTCTGGATTTACCAAGCATTTTATAGCCCAACCAGTTACTCTCTGGATTTAGCAAGCATTTTAGCGCCCAACCAGTTACTCTCTGGATTTACCAAGCACTTTATAGTTCTTTCAGGGTCCTTGCTTCCTGTAATGACTAAGGTTTCCAACAAAGAAACAATAGTGTATCAGCCTAGCTATTTGAAAACTTATACCTGAAATCTTCATTATTACAAGCAAGAAATAAATGAAATTGAATACTTATCTGTAGTGTGCATTTCCTTGCTACTCCACAAGTTTCCTTCTCTGATTTACAAACCTTAGATTACCTATGGGGTGGATGCTTGGCCAGCAGACATGATGCTCCACAACATCATCTGAATAGGCAATGCCAAGTCAGTACGCCGACTGGGTTTATCAAGCATCCCTAAAATCAGTATGCTAAGCCAGTACGCCGACTGGATTTATCAAGCATTTCAAAAATCAGTATGCTAAGCCAGTATGCCGACTTGGTTTATCAAGCATACAACAACCATTTCTGAGCTAGTTCTCCGACTGGGTTTGTCAGGAAATAACACCCTTCACCAATACCTCTACAACATGCAAATAGCCAATGCCAAGCCAGTACACCGACTGGTTTTGTCAGGCATCCAACAACCATTCACCACAACTTCCAAATAACCAATGCCAAGCCAGTACACCGACTGGGTTTATCAGGCATACAACAACCATTGCCACAACTTCCAAATAACCAATGCCAATCCAATACACCGACTGGGTTTATCAGGCAATAAGAACAACATACTATGATTACGTGGCTCCTTCTCTTATGCAAACCAGTGGTTCCCTCCAGGAACTCCATAGGTGATTCACTTGACTGCAGGCTAGCATGGCCCCCACAATACCCACTCACACTACACAAGGATGATACCCCTTTTCTACTGCATAGTTCCTCGGGACTATCCATCTCTTCTAGTGTCCTTTAGTGTGAGTGTAGAAAGGTTACCACTTCCCATCAAGGTATTTTTTAAGGATTATAAAAGTATACTTAAGTATAATATTCTAGGTGATTATTTTAGATTGAAAAAAACATAAATATAGATTGGTAGGTGAATATTAAAGATGAAACATACAATTTACTACTAAAACCTGTAACTTTTGGCGAATATTATGGTGAAAAAACATATTTTATGTAAATATAGGCGATATTAGAGACTAAAAATGACCAAATAGCGAATTTATTTTTTGAAAAAAGGCCCAAAAAATAGCCAATTGGTGAAATTTCGCCCCTAAAAATTTTCCTGCTTCCCATACAGTCCTCTCGAGTACTTTCTCTTCACATTGCCCCTTAACGTGCAAAACCAAATTGCATTCGTATAAGCTGACACCACAAGAAGGATAAGCAAGCTCATCAGTATTGCTGCTAAAAAATTGTAATCATATTTCATAACATTCACTATCAAGTATTGAAACACCAGGAATGTGTCTATTCCCTTAGGGTGTAGTCAATAATGACAACCCCAACAAAACCCAACACCCGAAAGGTATGCATCCCTTTCTGATGTGAGTCATGTAGGCCCTAATCATATTCAAACAATATGGAATAATAATAAAACATGCTCTGCATTTTAAATCTAATAACCAGACATGTATATTCTTAGTTAGGGTTACAGAATACTCATTCGTTTCACGGATGTATCTTTTCTTCATTGTCGAAGAATGGGGGCTCCCTTCTCTGAGTCAACAGTCCTTCGGGTTTCCACCCCAATCTTTTCACGTTCCATAACTCACACATGCCTTCTTGGCATAACTTTACTGTCTCACTCACATGCTTTACCAACATGTAGTTCGGTTGAGACATTATCAATATGGCGTTTCACTCGAAACCCATTTCCAAAGGATGGGATCCTCCCCATCTAGTTTGGCTTCTGCAGGCCATCACACATGGTCTTCCTGCAATGTGTCATCCTGGCGCGCTTATCAAATAGCCAAAAAGTCAACAACATTTAACAATTCAAATATGATTGTTCCATAACCAATCAATGTCATTAGTAATTAAATTCAATATGAATTTGCAATTCTGTCTACTACAGAAATTAGACTTGCGACCATGAGATGCTTAAATCAGACAATTTTCAGATTTGTTTCATGCATAAGTTAGAACCATGAGAACCTTCTCATAACCTTTGGCTTCTGCACATGGTAGATCTCGGTCTTTACTATGGACTTATCCCCATTGCCATACGTAAGACTTTTCCATCTGAGAACTGAAACTTCAATTAGCCAAACACGTTGTGAGTATCTATACATATGATCATTTCATTGCCACAACAGTCACTGAAGTGATCTCAAAATTATAACACTCAATAATTCAAACACCTTCAGCTGTTAATATTTGAAATGCAATGAAATATATACATTTCTATATATGCATCATCATCACAATAAAGTTGCAAGACACAGTCACACTATCCATGCAATTTAAATAAACTGTAAATACTCATTACTTCACATTCCATGCAACTCCGTTCTTCCAACAGAGTGCTCTGGTAGCCCATCACATGTCTATCTTCTTCATGCAGTCTTTCTCCTACATTCATAGTAGCTCATGAAATGGTATCAGGATTAACAATAGTTCACCATTTCATCTATTATATAACTGCATTGAAACATATATATGTCACACCCATGCATTCACACAATGCTTCTCAACATGTGAACCTACACCTGCACATTCACAACATTTACATAATCTTTTAATGTGCATTCACTCAATGCATAACCCCTCCATACAACCTTGCATTAATCCATGAATACTATGCATTCCAAGATATTATAGCCTAACCATACTTGTCTTATATGACATACACTACAACAGGACCATAAGTCATCACTTGCTTTGGTTGTTAAACTCACAACCGACATACACAAATGGCATGATATAATTTCATATGAATGCCTTGATATTTCTAAGAACTATAGGGTGCAAGGCTCCTTGCCATCACTTACCCACACCTCACCATACTTGGTAGGTTGACATTCACATTCAAGCACTCAATACTATATGCAAATCAATCAACATAGTTAAAACATAGTTGAAGGGATCTTACCAAATCCTCTTGCAACATTCATGCAATTAAGCACAAATAACCATTACATGCATGGTTGTTATTAACATCGCTTGATGTTACCTAATCAGTTGGCCTCTTACCAAGGCTACTCAGTCATTTTTCCAACATCATGATCACGGATTTGTTGCACCATCCTCTCTTCATAAGGTTGTTGGTCTCGTGCAACAACGTCATCAACTTCTTTAGCCATACTTTGATTGTATTTTGTCTTACAACCAATGCGAACACAACTAATTATTGGCAACCACCAAAATCACCTCAAGTGGTTCATTGCATATGTAAAACCTCAGTATTTTACCAATATGAAATATCCTATTCATGCACAAACATTTTCACATGCACTGTGCAATGTTTATTAATGTGCTATCTGGTGCATATTCATTTAATCTATGTAATCTCTTGCATTTCCAACATTCTTATGCCATAGTTTATAGGCATGACAATTTCATAATTATAAATACGATAGCAAAACAGGGGTTAAGGAATTCCCCCTTTCCAATCCCTCATCGTAGCATGGAATCCCTCTTCCATATCATAGTTGATCTGATTTCCTTCCAATCATGTAATTATAGAAATTGTCCATATTGACAACAATTTGTTTTTGTCAAAACAGCCATTGGCACTCTTCTGCACCAAATATCTATGATATATGTGGACCTCATTCAAATTATTTTCATGCATCCCTATTTTTCTTTGGATAAGCTTTCCAACGCCTATCCCCGTGCTCCATTCCAATCCAGGACATGGAATTTACATTCTTCCAAAAATGCAAATTTTGCCCAAATTTCTGCACTTTTATACAACTGCAATTTATTCTGAAAGGCCAACTTCGGCTGCTTGTAGAAGCAAATTTAGGAAGAATCATGAAAACTTATCTATCGGGAGAAGGTATTCCATATAACAAGAAACACTCATCAACCTTCATATCCCTGTTCTGATGCACCAGTCAACTTCTATAAAATTTGGGGTTTGGCTACTTTTCACTTTTCACTTTTCCCCCAAAATCTCAAAATTTGGCCAAAAATGCCTATCTCGCAATCTATGCATTTCTGGAAAATCTTCGTCTAACGGAAACTGTCTGTCTTAATGAGAAGATGAAATGTCTAGTTCAGTAAAAAAAATTATTCCAACATCTAGGGTCACTTTTACTGTCCACAAGATTTTCAAAATCCCAAAAAAGTGGCTCGGAACAGTGCTTTTTGGCCTTCTGATTCACCCTGACTCCACACCCTTTGGATTTTGGCTCCAAGATTCCAAACTTAACACTGTGCCTACTCCATGGCCGCTCCAAATCAATTTCAACTCAATCCGACCTTCTATCAAGCCTCGGGACACCGTCTTACAAAAGTCACTATTCTCCATTTTCTGTCAAATTGGAGCATACTGGGTTTGGGACACTCTTTGGTTCTTTCATGGCCTTCATTAATGGCCTCCAAGCCCCACTAGAATCATCCCATGCTGAGCCCGACTGCTCCTTCTACCCAAAAATCAAGTTTTGGGCTCTATACTTTTTTTTTTGCTCCTCCCATCGCTGGTCGCGGCTCAACCTCTGCGACCTTCGCTGGATTTAACCTTAACTCCGCCGACCTTGGCGCTGGATTTAACCCTCACATTTTCATCGCATCGCAGGTTTTAACCCTAACTTCTACGACCGTTTCGCCAGTGTCGCCGCCAACCATCGCAAATTTTAACCCTAACTTCTGCGACCGTTGTGGCAGTCCTGGCCTTATCTTCACCGCCCGCAAGCCTCCATCGCTGCGACCGTGTTGCAAATTTTAAGGCTAAAATTGCCAACCATGTCGCAAATTTTAAGGCTGAAATTGTCGTCGCGTCGCAAATTTTAAGCCTAAAATTGCCACCTCGTCGCAAATTTTAAGCCTAAAATTGCCGCCGCGTCGCAAATTTTAAGCCTAAAGTTGCCACCACGTCGCAACTTTTAAGATTAAAATCGTCACCTGTTTCGGAGTTTTCTAGCTTATCTTTTGCCGATAGAGTCTTTGGCAGAAACTCATATAAACACTTAGAAAAATTTTGAGAATTGAAATTTTTCTCAATGATCAAGTGCTGGGCATGAAGCATACTTACCTCTGCACTGTGATAGGTATCCCATGAAGGCCCAATGCTGCAACTAGCAGCTCTGATACCATTATGTAAGATACCCTCGCGTGGTCCCAATGCAAGGAAGGGAACATGATACCAATCTCGGGCTTTTACATAAACTCAGCCCATTCATTATATTCATAGCAATTAAAAATCAAATGTGCATAGATGCAATTTAAAGCAAACATGCACAGCGGAATAACATCATCCACACACATTACATGATGCCATTAAATTTAACACAGTCAACAAATTAATACATTTGCAGAAGTAATTACACATAGGAAATACTTATCTTTATGTAATGTTGTCCCAAACAACTAGCTATGTCGCTGCAACGTTCCACCCAACCATAAGCCAGTTGTGTTCATCAATTCTCTCAACACAACTGCCACCCCTGAGCTGGGCATGATTCTTACAAGGAAAATGGGACATTCAAGCTCATGCACAACCAAAGCAAAAGATACCCATCTCAATCCCAACACTCACTTATACACAACAAACTCAAAACGGGGCATGGATACACATTTCCAGCAATTGGATTTACAAACAGGATGGCCATGGGTTTTCCCCAAATCGTGGGCACACCAAAATAGATTGTGAAAAGGGGGATTCAACCACAGGGAGCAAACCCGATTTCTCCCACAGGTTATGAGCATTTCAAATTACCCAAAACGACCTCATTGAAACCCCAATCAAGCTCCCTCTTCTTTTAGTAGCTCTGCAATGCAAAAACGCCCTCTTCCGAACTAAAAAACAAGGAAAACATGGAGGAAAAATGCCCAGGCAGCGCCAAAAACATGAGAGAGGCAAAACTGCTTGATGGGTAATGGTTAGGGGAGCAATTCATAGCTCTTTTCTTGCCCAAGAAGCAAAACACATTTTTCCATGAAGGGTGGCTTGCCCATACTTGAATTTGGACAGCCATACCTCTCTATTCCCAATGCATTAACTACTTCACCCAACTCTTGGGAGAAATGAATGATTGGGTACAAAAGTCAACATAGGTAGTTGAGGGTTTTATGGGTTCTCTCATTGACACTTGGCTTGACCTGATTGGCTCCAAGGGTTTGAATATTTCTCTCCCAATTCCTTGTAAAATCATGCCCCCATCTCTTGTTGCATTGCATAGCTAGTTGTGGGTATTTTATTTAAAATGCATATTTACATGATATCGAAATTCCAATGTGCCTGGCTAACACATAAACCATATGCATTAATAAATCGATAGCGGGGCCTTGGCCTTGAGCTCCTCACCACAATTTTATAACAATATTACATAATTTACAATCTTAATGCAATAGGCTCAAGATGGGAATGTTATAGTTAAAATCTAAATTTGGAAGTTTTTAAGTTGTGTTTTTGAATCTATAAATAGATTCAAAACCCTCAAATACATCTATGGCACCCATATTATGCAATTCCTGTAATTAATATTTTTTCTTTTAAGATTTTTTTGCAAATTTTCAATTGAACTCAAAACAATATCATTACTTTTTTTGTTTTTTTAATAATAATAATAATATTAATAAATTCAAACTAAATGTGAAAATTGAATTTTTTTTTATTAATAATAAATGGAAATGTTTTTTAAATATTTTTAATAATAGTAATATTAGTATTATCATTTTTTGAGAAAAAAAAAACACTCATAATTAACATAATTACCTACTTTATGAAAATATTCTTTCTAAAAATTGCATTTCATAATTTAAAAAAATGACTTCCAAATATATATTTTAAGGTTTTTTTTAACTTTGTGATGATTCAAGGTCAATTTAAATTTATTTAATTTTTTATTCTAAAAATTGTTTTTGAAGTTGTGTTATTTTTATAATTTTAAATAACTTACTTTTCAAATCAAGTTTTAATTTCAATTTAATTATTTATTTATAATTTCATGAATTAAAATATTTATTTAAAATAATTATAATTTCAATTTAATTATTTATTTATAATTCCATGTTTTTATAATTTTAAATAGCTAATTTATTACTTACTTTTCAAATCAAGTTTTAGTTTCAATTTAATTATTTATTTATAATTCCATGAATTAAAAAATTTTATGCAAAATAATTATATTTATATATTGTAAATTTAATTTTAAAACATGTATCTTATCGATATAAATTATTATATCCGTGACATCTTGTGGCCATTTTGGACATATTAGTTCAATCGCGCAAGATTCAAAAAAATAATTTGTTAATTTACAAAGTAAAATTTAGGTTAAACAAATATTTTGCCTTGGTTTTTGGAGCGAGAAAACCAGGGGACATTTGTCTGTCGGTCTGTGCATTGAGTACTCTCCTCCTGGTCTGGTGTGGGATTGTGACGGCCGCGTGTCCGCGCACCTGTATTTTCTAGTACCAAAAGGAGGAGGGTACTAGCACCAACCATCAAATGCATTTGGGATTTTGGGAGTTCGACGGGAGGGGGTTAAGAGCTCGGCGTCAAAAGGGCGTGAAGAAATCTGTCGTGGCTGCAGCAGGGCGGGATCAAGCAGCGTAGAGCTCCATTTTTCTCTGTCGATTGGGAACTGTAACGAGGGTTTTCCTGCGAAATGTAGTTTTCGAGCATTTGGGCAGTTATTGAAGTAGGGATGGCGTTTAATGCAACTTTGTGTCGGCATGTTTCCCAATTTGGTGACGTCGATGAACTTTTCCCCAAACCAAAACAAGCATGAAGCGCAAGAGCAAGCGCAGAAGGGATAGATGACGAAGGTTTCAAGAGACTGGAGGATGAGTTCGAGAAGTACATGATAGCGACCAAGAGACTGGAGGATGAGTTCGAGAAGTACATGACAGCGAGCTCTAGACGGCAAGAATAGCTTCAGAAGTTTAGCACAGCGAAGGATGAGAACAGTTGCACCAAAGGTGTCCAACTGAGGTGGCTCGAGGGCGAGCCACAAGTTTGTGTTGGGGGCTTGTTGGAACGGGGTTAGTTCGCATGAAGTGCGAAAGCCGACAACTGCAAAGAATGACCATCCGCGGAAGAAAGGGTCATTCGCGGAGAACGAGGAAGCGCAAGATTAGTTTAGTTTGTTAGAAAGGGTCATTTGGACCATTTTGAACCGCCATAGTTGGCTATAAATAAGAATATGAATGTAAGCCTAAGGGCATCAATGGGCATAAACATTGTGACTATGCGATTCGATTGTGTTTTGCTCTATTTTCAGCAGTTTTGTATGTATCCGCGATAAGATGTTCTGAACTGTTTCTGCGAAGGTTATACCGCAAGTTTTGATGAGTTAATGCATGAAGATGTTCGGATCTATTCTTTTGTCTCTGTTTATGTCGAATAGTGAATGTTGCATTATGATTTCTGTTGTAAGGTTCCATTGATGTTATCTTCGGTATTTCCATGTTATTATGAATGTCAATTATGTATTGAATATGCGAATGGTAAATACATGGTTAATGTGTGAATGGTGAATCTCTGATTTATGTTGCGATAGAATTGAAGTAGTTGCATGTCATTTCCCCACTGTGGAAACCTGGTTCCTACAACCCCCTTAATCATCTCGAGTGAGACTTCACTCGCTTCGCGGGTGTTGCTGGAAAGGGTAAAACCTTTCTGGGTCGGTGCTTAAGGGTGTTTGGTTGGTGTTTGTTGATGACAGTGTGAAGTGAACCCCTGTTGAAAGAACTGTGTCAACAAACTATCAAAAACAAAAATGCAAAAAAAAAAGATATTGGGTGGGATGTGGACATTCATAAGCTTCTCCTCTAGGCTAGGATGGGTTTGAAAGGTAGAAGCAAGTAATGCAAAGACAAGTGGCAATTAAGAATGCATAATCAGTATGCATCATGCGATAAATTGTAACAACGCATTAGGAAAAATAACACATGCAATAACAAGCAGAACAAGTGCAGAAAAAAACAAATATAAATGTGGTAGCTGCCATGAAAATGGTCAGAAGCATATGGGAAAGATGAATGAAGTTCATAATGAAATATCAAACTATGAGGGATCCTTGTCCTACCATAAAATATGGTATTTGCACCATATGGAAAAAAATTGTTGCACTAGGGAAACCAGTCAAAGCTCTTATGTGCAAACTAGAAATAGAAAAGGCTTATGCACTTAGCATCCAATAGGATCAACCTTACAACAAATTTGGGTGGAAAAATGTTTAAATGCTCATAATAGAAGGGAATCCTAAATATATATGCACACTTCATAATATACCTAACCAAGTTGAAAAATGCACAAAGCATGATCCCTAAGCAACCAAGAATCCATCTTAAAATCATGTACCCAAGAAACACCAATAACGTGATCATGTCTAAAAAATACAAAAAGAAAGAATTTATAAGAGTTACTTGGACAACGGGTATCTTCAACTTTGATATATTCAACAATATTCATTACCATGGTAAAGTCTACTAGTGAAGGTTCGAAAATGCCAAGGGATGAGGGCCTACAAATAATGAGATCGGACTCAAAAGTAAGATCAAAGCTGAAATCAAGGATAGAGCCTACATGAACACACTCATTTTTATAGGTGTTTGAAGGTTTACTAAAGAAATCACACTCGTAAGGAACACAAACTTACAACTCAATGGAAAAGTCTAATGACTAAAAAATGCCAAAGTCTGAGGATCCACAAATTGTAAGAGTGGACTCAATGGGAAAATAAGGGATACATTTGATCAGAAATGGTCCAATATGGGGAAATGATCTTTGTAAAGGATGGAAATATCTGAAGAAATGTCAAACTAATCATAGCTTCCAGTAGAGATTCATGTGAGAGAAGAACATCGTCCCAGAAAGAACTTATGCTAAAACATTCACTCAAACAAAAGGGGGGAGAACATGCTCCAATGTCCACATCAAATAAATCATTTGGTCAATTTCCAAGACCATGTCCCAAGAAGGAAAGCATGAATGCAAAGGCTTCTTCTTAGTAGCAATTGAACACATGGGATATGAGACAACATAACTCACCCATGGCAGGGTAGTGTCTACCGAAACACTAGAAACAAACAAAGCGTAAACATCACTAAAGTCAAACAAGGATGAGGATCACCAAATGCAAGTTGATAGTCACAATACTTCCATTGTGAGGAAAATGCATCACTTTGAACAATGTAGACACCACAAAATTCATAGCATATATGTAATTGTGTACAATCAACATATTCAAAGGCCTTCCATAATTATAGAATTAACTAAAATAGTCTTTCCACCTAACGAAATATGCAATACCGAAAGAATCCCCAATGATTTACTAGGTATTATATAAAAATATAGCGTATGATTGGTAGTTGATACAAGTTTGGGAGCCCAAGCATTTCCAAGCATATAAGGATAGAATACTAATAGAGGCTCCTTCATCTAAAATACATCAATGAACCATGCATGAATTAACTTAAACTCTTACAAGGGAGGGTGCATAAGAAGGAAGGCGAGGCCCAACTAAACTATTCTAATCAAAGGAAACAATCCTAAATCTTGGAGGGATCCCACTTGAAGTGAACAAAATGCCCCCTTATCTGGAAGGTTTTGAGCCGACAGTACAACAATTTTAGTGGTAGTCATATAACTCTTCAAAGAAAAAGGGATCGATTAAAGATTGCATCACCTCGACAACTTCAAACTCAACACGCTCCAAAGGAAGAGTGAAGAGTGGTATTAGTAAAAAATTGCATCGACCCAATACCTCATCAACCAAAGGTTGAATGGGCTAATGGGTATATGTTGTTTAGAATAAAAATATCCTTGAGGCATGGGCCATAGTCTTTATATCTCTAGAATAATAGGACACATATGAATAAGGTGATCTCCCATAAAAAATTTACAAGAGAACTTAGGTATATGTCTTATTCATCGAGATTTGTCAACAATATCAAAACACATCATAACACTTTCTAAACTTTGGAAAAAAATATAAAAACAAATAAATAATAAAGACAGATAAATATAAACAAGAGCCACTAGGTGGCAATGTCCTCGACATTGCACTTGGGTTGGCTATGATTTGCAATGGCTAGGAGTTTTATTAATCAATTTGCTATTAACATTTAGTATCTGCTTTGGCGGGTGATTTGCAATAGGTAGGAGTTTTATTAATCAATTTGATATTAACATTTAGTATAAAAATTTAGTAAATTAGAACACTCTTCAACTATTTTATCGCGAAGCATCATTCTCCACTTACATAATCTTATCTTTATATGATAAAGCAACAAAAATCTAAAAAACTTGTTTCACAACACAATCTTCAACTCTCTAAAGGTTAAGAAAGTTTGGTAGAGTTTATGATTGAGTGCCATGTTATAACATGTGGTTGAAATATGCACAAACCAAAAAAACAATGGCCGTGAAATTATTTAATAAAGTATTTACCTTTCCATAATCCCAAGATTTCATGGAGAAAATAGTGGGAAAGGTCATGGATTTATTATCGCTTCCTCAATCTCCCACTAGTAACTTCATCCTCAGCATTGTCTATGCAAACTCACACAAAAAATTTAGAAGATGTTACTGTATGAAAATATTTTTGACAAAAGTTTTCAAATTAGGCTTAAATACAACTCTACGGCTTCCCTATCCAAGGGCCAATTACAAACTTTACAGAAAATCTTGAAATCCAAAGTAAAACCTTAGATAGCTTGTAGTAATAAAATTCCTGAATCGCCTCCATATATATATCATTCAATGAAAGCTAGAGACTTCGTATACAATTTCTTCGTGATGTTCATAAAGTCAGTCATTGGGTCTTTTGATGCTTGGAAGAAAGAGAGGCCCAAGGATAAACATCAATAGAATTCTCTGCTTGTTGCATCTCAAACCCAGATGGAATATTTTCAATGCCATTGCGGCTTTTAAAACTTCTTATACTTTCTGTTGATTAATTAGTCTTCGTCCCTTTCAATCTTAGATTCAGTAATGAATGCCAGAGCTATCTCTATGAACCCAGGGGATGTGCTTGAAAATTTCTTCACGAGCAGCCTATATATTTTGACAATAATTGTTATCAAGGGCCAACGATCTAAATAATGCAACAAAGGGAGAATAATATCGCATCTCAACATAGTTTGTAATGTCTATACCAAAGATCAATTCGTTTTCCACATGTTTGGGGACTTTGTTTTCCACTTAAACCTCAACATATCTTTTCATAGGATCAATGTTGCATGCAATGCTAACATCTATCATATGTTCTTTCATTAAGTAGCTTAGTTGTTGCAGCGTGGGTTTCATATCTGCATACAGAGAGACAGCGTGGGTATGTCGGGTCTGAACGTACATAGCTTAGTTGTTGCAGCGTGGGTTTCATAACTGCATAATTAAGGTAAAGCAACCATATGCAAACCGTTATAACAATTAAATAAAATCAACAATCTATTAGTTTATATGAAAGGTGAAAAGAAAGACAAACCCAACAGAAAGACAATAAAAATATATATAAATTTAATTATTCTATTGTATAAAATATAAAAAGAAACCATCAAAACATATAACCATTATCAAATTTTCATTTGGATTTCCCCTGTGACCATTTCATCTGCAGTTTTATGCAATCATGTCGGCTTTAATTGTAGCATTGTTGTCACAAAATCAGTTATTTAATTATACTACCATTGTCACATTGTAGCACGCTTAACTTGGCAGCCCAACACATTCTCTTTGTTTGGTTTCTAGGCAAAAGCGTACACATAATCTGATCGTCACAATGTGGAACGTTAAACTGAACATCTCATCCCATTCTCTATGTTTTGCTTCTGGCCAGAAGCGTATACATAATCTAAGCACCAGATATGAAGGACCATACCGATGCAGACTGATGCAGAAAGCATACACATTATTTGATAGTATAAATGAATAATGGACAAGCTCACACATATAAACCAAGGACATAAAGAAACAAGAAATGCCATAGAAATGTGTTCTTTCCAATTCTACCCATTCCTAATATCGATAGGTCTACTGCTTGTGAAAGGATCCATAACAGATATTTCTCACATAAGTTGAGCATATCTGGCCTCACCTCGACTCTTCTCTACCTCCATGAGTAGTGAAGGCAGCAAGTGATCCATAGGGACATGAAAGCCAGCAACCTGGCCGACTTTTATAGAAGACATTGGAGAAATGAACCACCATTATAAGAAAATTACAGTCTATTTTTATCAAAGACATTGGATAATTTAAATTGAACAACGTGCCAAGGATCAACAGTGGCGAGCTCGAGCCATCCTATGAATTGAAGTTTAGCTTCATCGCTTATTGAAATGTGGTAAGGTTGAGACTGGTTTATCAGATTCCACTCAATTTGCGGTTCATTTCTAAAAAAAATGTTTCAAAATGACATTGTTGCTGAAATTGTGAAGGACCCGGCATACCCACACTATCTCTTTGTATGCGGATATTAATGCCGGGTCTGAACGTACAGGGTTTCATCAGTCGGTACGTTCAGACCCGACATTAATTATTTTGCATATGGTTGCTTTACCTTAATCGAGCCCATGTCGGTCTGAAGCTTGCACTCTGCAAAAGAATTAATGCCGGGTCTGAACGTATTGGCTAATGACGCAAACCGCGCCGCCGCCCCTATGACCATAGCACCCGAGACTAGCATCACTTGCACCGCACCAATGTGCAACTAGATAAATAGGTTTTAAAAAAATAAAATAAATTTATAAATAATTAAACTATTGACCAACCTTTATAAATGTGTACAAATTTAGAAATCGACCGTGACTAATCCCTCGACATAAAAAGTAAAAATAAAATAAAGTATTATGTATTATGTATACAAACAAAATAAATTGAGTAATTGCTGCTTCTTACAGTAGCGACGGCATCGCCGCCATTTGAGAGCCCAACCCCCCACCCACTAAATCTGCGTTTCGAGACCTTTTTTAAATTTAAATTGTTATTTTAAAGATTATTTTAATATCTTTTATATTGAGTTTTTTAAGTTCCTATTTTAGGAAGCTTTTTGAAAAGAAATTAAAAGGATGTTATTTTTAAATTTTTTTATAATGATTTAAAATGTATTTTTTTAATAATATTAATTTTTTGGTTATAGTTTTAACAATGTTGTTATTTTAAGTTGGAAAAAAACAGTTACTATGTCAATATTTTTTCATATGGGATAGATCTTAAAATTTGTTTGTAAAAAGTATTCATCCTCAAGGTTATCATAGTTTTAAAAAAGGAAATTTTGATTTTGGAAAAATAATGGTTGCTATTGGGAATATAAATTTTTGATTGGTTTTGTTTGAAAAAATAATGTTATTATATAAAAAATAATGTTATCATCGTATCTTTTTTGACTTAAGATTGATATTAAGATTTTAGTTATAAAGATATTAGTTGTGAAGGTCATTTTTAAATAAAATGGAATTTTAACCTTAAAAAAAGAGGTTGGGAAGCTTAAATTTTGATTTGGGAGTTGATTTTAACATTTTGATTACAAATATATTGATTATTAAAACCATAATTTCAAAAAACAATTTTAACTTTAGAAATATGGTGTTGGTGCTACTTTTAATTTTAAAAGATTTTATTTTAAAGTTTTTCATAATTACAAAAATAATAATTTTAACCTGGAAAAAAAACAAAAAAGTGATATCCATATGTCATTTTTAGATTATGAAATTGATTTTAAAGTTTTTTAAAGCAACATTATGAAGTTTTGATATTTTAAACTCAATATATGATTCTTATAAATCATCAACTACATTTAAACCCACAACATCTTTAATTTAAAAAATAAAAAATAAAAAAAATCATTTTCTTCATCAAAAAGTTTATAAAAATTTTGACATTTTGCTAGACTTTATTTATTACATTATTTTTGACATTTTGTTAGACTTTTATTACAAAAATTAAAAAAGTGATTAAATATTGAGGATCCCAAGCTAAAGGGAAACGCAATGAAGATATCCATCCATCAAAAGATATGTTGAAACTGAAGTGATATGAGCTTACCCTAGAGGGATAACATGTCAATAATATGAAAATCGAATACATAACTAAAACTAAACTCTTGAGCATACATGAACCAGAAAAACTGCACTAGACAATTATAAAACACACAAAGTTTGAATTACATACTTTAAGCATGATCCCGCAATACAACAATATTAACAACATCCTAAAGATATCGAAAGGAAAAAAAAATAATGTAAAGCAAAGTAAATATGATGAAGTGAAAATAAAGCAATAAAATATATGTTATGTAGAGCTTCCTCATTATCATAAAAAAATGTCATTTTTCATTTGCTAAAGCATTATAAAAACTACATTAAAAAACAACTAAAATTAAAATGAGTTTAGAAATTTCTAAAAATTATAGAAATACCCAAAACAGTATAAAGTAACATTAACTATGTAGACTTATAACTTCAAAAGAATGTAAAATTTGTCATTTTCTATTTTTTAAATATTGAAGAAAATACAATTATACAACTAACTTGAAAAATGTCTTATTTAATTTAAAATTCAATGAATGTATTGAGTGTTTTCAAGGATTCCATGGTGTTCATGATTCCTAAGACAAAAGTAGACACGTTTTCCTAGATTATAGTCTAAGAGGGTTTGACCATGACCATAGAAGCCAATGCGAAGTTCCATTAAACTTCTCAAGAATCATTTTCAACGATATTTTACATAATATTGATAAGAACAATTTTTTTAATACTTTGCTCTATGAAAGTATATATTTCAAATTTTGTACGTTATATTTTGTAGTAAATATAAGTTAATTTTGCAATTACATAATAATTAATTTTGTAGTAAATAGTTTTATTTTGATATAAATATAATAAAAGTTGAGTAAAAATTTAAGTTTAAGAAATTTATTATGATTTTAACTTTATGTATGGTAAAAAATATATCTTCAATAATTATTTTTTGAAAGTTCACTACACTATCAAATGGATGAAAAGACTAATGCACTATCAAATGGATGAAAAAACTAATGTTGTATATTATCAAATTTTAAATTTTTAAACTCAAAAAGTATTAATAAAATATGAAAGGACTAATGAAAACGATATCACCAAAATTATCACCTTTTCAAAAAAATCTTATTGTAAAGGAGTTGATGCATAGTGTCTCATATAAAAACTTAGCATAAAATAATCATCCATAAAATAGGTTCATCCTAGTAGAACAATATCCATGTAAATACTCTCAAACTATATTTTACAAATGGCACTCAAATTGTTTTGTGATCAAGGCAATTTTGTTCACTTTTATGGCATTTATCACCTAGATGCTCAAGTTAGTGGTAGCTAGCTTAGTATCCATTTTCTCTGTAACAAGTATTTTTAAGTTCAAAATGTTTATGTTTAATAGTAAAAGGAAGCATTTTCTTTAATAAAAGAATCAATACATAATCAAGATGTCCATACCTAATAATAAACTTGCAAAACTAGCGACACTATAACTAGAATTGCTTTATGTGAGTCCGAGGTGACAATTCTACCATCTTCCCACCTTCATATTACTACAGTACTTGACCAGATGGTGGTTTTTGAGATGGATAGAGAGACAACGGTGTCCACAGTCTTTGTAGCACCAGTACGATATCCTCTTACTACTTGTATATGCTTATGACTGTGACTTTAGTTCATATGGTGAGTGTAATAGGTTTTCAACAGACTACTTACAACCACTAATTTTATGAACTTCTTTTATGGTTCATAAAATTTTAACTTTCATGAAATTGCTTTACCACATGTTGCAAAGGTTTAGAAAGCCTAAAGTCTTGAAATGTTCGGATAAAAAACCATTTCAATTTTGAGTGAAATTATGTAAATATATAAGCATAGTTATTTGGAAAAATATGCAAAGCTTTAATTTTACTCATCCTATGAATTTAGGATATTGAATTATTTGCCTACAACCAAGAATTTAGTTATTTTTTAAATCCTCTTTTCATGACATATGATTCATACTTCTTGACCACTAGAATCGAAAAAACTCAGTATCATTGCATTTCATCCAAGCATTATGAATCTCCCTCGTAGATATAACATGTTAGACAAATTACCATTCAAAGAACCCATCAATAGTAAAATGATGAGATATCTAATAAATGCTAACACTTAAAACAATATTGAACCTAATAACATACATGAATCTTATCATCACATAGCAACATAAACCAACTAAGAGACATAGCTGTGATGATCACATAATCTCCTAATATTTACAAGAGTTTACTACTAGTATTGTTCACAGAGATAAAAAGACAACGAGGTGGTGTCACATGTGCTTAGATATTACTGCAACAATTGTGCCTGCAAATTTATTGAAACAAAATATAAAGTTGTCCAATTGTAAATATGTAAGCATAATTTATTTCAAAAAACTATGCAAAGCTTTAATTCTAGTCATCCCATGAATTTAGGATGGTGATTTATCTGCTTGCCGCAAAGAATCAACTTCTTTTTAAAATCCTCTATTCACACATGATTATTAATCCCTAACCATTAGAATGGAAAATACTAGATATATTTGCATTTCATCTGTAAGCTATAAAGCTTGTTTGTAGACAAGTGACAACATGTTAGCAAAATTCACCAACCAAAGAACCCATCAATTGTAAAATTATCACACGTCCAATCACAATGATCACATTAAAACCCATAATAGTCGTTGATATCATCATAACATAGTGACATTAAACTCATAATAGTCACAACTATTATCATCACATAATCACATTCTAAGATTTACATGAGTTTAGTGCAGTTTGTTGAGATGAAGAGGCAATTAGGTGGTGTCGCGTGTACTCATATATTACTAAAACAATTGTAGTTTCAAATTTATTGAAACAAAGTACAGACTTGTTCCAAACTATGAAACCGTACATTTAAGTTTCGACGGTGAATAGTCCACAACATTCACGAAAAAAATTGTAGTGCAAAAAGGAAAAGTATTACCAATGGTCCCATCTACTTCATGTACACTTAAACATGATCTTTTGTTGTCAATCACAATAATATAGGAAGCTTGAATGCTCAAACCACCACATAATAGACTATGGATCTTACAACCACATTCATTGGAATAATATACAAAGTAAAAGAAACGAAAAGATGAGCATTCTAGAATATTCCTTCCTGAAGCACATTGAAGGCTTGATTTTGAATATATTTCCATACATTTCCCCTTTTCCATCCAACACTTCCAAGTCTGCATGAGCAATGTAAGTGCATCAAAGGTTTATCAAATTTACATAGCATCTAACTAGTACATGAACCAACAACCTTATGAGGGTCAAAGTGAGACAAAAGATATATATTATAATAAATGTGAATGAAATACCTTTCATCCTCTCAAATACAATTGAGGTATCTTCTTTGGGTAGTGCTTTTGAAGATCGATCACTTACAAGCTCAACTCCAATCATTAGACCTCTTCCCCTTACATTTCCAATGAATTAGATAGAACCAAATTTTTAGTTAGTTATAGATGTAAGTGTTTCACTAGTGTTGAGAGGGAATGAAAGGTTGAGATCATGTATTTTGATGGAATATTTTCTCAATACATGAATTATTATAAAGAAGAAATAAAGTTTCAGGTGTATGCTTGAAATATGTCTTAGCTGTCCTTAGATTGGAAAAAAAAGGAATTAGCCGAAACTATATCTCATTATAACAACAACAAGACAAAGAAAAGATATGTCGAAGAATACTCAAATTTAAAACGTAACATACAAATGAGTTTTTATTTGAAGATAACATAAAACTTATAAGTGTTAGCATATAAATTAATTTTAAGGTTTTTTCTGAAAATTTTAGAATTCAAAAGATGTTTTTCCACAAATACTATTTCTGGTTTATATAGATTAGTGTGTCTAATTCGAAAGATTGTAGTTGAACATCTATTGAAATGAAACTAACCAAATCCCAAATAACGGTGAGTTGAACTCTTTAGGTTACAAACAAATACCAGTTTGCATGCATATAGTTCGCTAGTATTGAAAATTAATAGGAAGATGCACATTTTTTGTTTTTTTGTTAGATGTAAATTTTGTTGAAGGATTTATGTAAATACTTCTACAATGTGCATTGTAAATTTTTGGTCATAAATTTTTATATAAATATTTCAGCAATATGTATTGTAAATTTAAAAAAAAAAATTGTTGTCGTTGGTAAGCCATAACACATTTTATCCCCGAGTCTTGCTAACTCATTGAAAAAAAAATCCACAATGTGGGAAACCTAATAATTTTATAATCCAAAGTGTACATTTAAGACCTAAGTCTCGCCAACCATGCATTCATCAGATACGCATGTGATTTGAATGATTTTCGGGTCATTAGGATCAATAAGTGCAAAGGACTCTTCTGGCCCCAGAAGGTGCAAAGGAACGTCAAAAGAGGGAAAAACGATAAAATAATTGGCATTTATCTAAATCAAAGTGAATTAATAAAAATTAAACACAATATGTTATTTGGCAGGGACTAAAAATGTGACATAGATCTTAGAGTGAGTTGTTCTCAAGAACAACTTTCATTTATTTGAGAAGACATTTTCTCCTTTAACTTAACTTGATAAAGTTTTTTTTTTTTGCGATGATGATGATGATGTCCACTGTAACCAACTTTGGTGTATCGAACCTAAAAAATGAATTATTTAGTTTGTTTTATAAAGGTAAACTAACTTTCAAACTATTGTGCAAGCAAAAAAGGAAAGCATATATATAAACAATAAAACCAAACTTGTGAACAAACCATAATGACTTCATTTGGAAATAAACTCACCTCCATTGAACAAATCACAAAGTTTGAATCTGTATAAATGGAGACCAATTCAAAGCCTGTAATTTCCATGGATGAGGGTTCAAGTGACATTGAATTTCTCTGCACCAAAACTTGTGTCTAGATGCAACACCTGTAAATAGTTAGCCCCCACTAATGCGAAGCTTCGTCTTGTCAATAGGCGTGTAGTATGTCCTCCATGTGGACAGTGTGCTTCATCTTAACAAGAAGCATAAAGTAGGTCCTCCACATGGTGGCCATCTAAACCAGGTCCTCCACGTGGTGGTCCTCCATAGGTTGGATTATTGAGTCAATAAGTGCTTTTTGGAGTTCAACATGAAGAGGATGTGTGATTTCTTCCATACTCAACATGGAAATGGCTTTAAAGTTAAAATCCTCAAACATAGAACATGGCTGCAAATGAAAATTTGCATAACCATTGGAAAAGCTCATATATAAATATCACATTGCTTCTTCCATTAAAAATTCCATAAGATTCCTAAACAATTTGAAAATAATAACTTAGCAATTTTAATATAATCCATACCTTCATAACAAAGGAAATCCAATCAAATTGTTGAATGAAGTGGCTCACTTTATTGCTTTAATTGACCAAGGTGTGTAGGGTGAAAATGATAAGTTTTATTTATTAATATTTAGAATGCAAATATAATACAATAAAGCAATTTTATACATTGCAAATTAATGGTGTATTTGTGAATTGTTAAATAAAAGTTTTTCATAAATCAACAAAGTATATATGGCAAGATTTACAAACTATGTTTTTTTTCTAAAAGGAGTTTGTTGGACTCATAATTTTTGTGACAAATATATGAGTTGAAGTGTTTTAACATGTGAACATTGACATGATGTCATGTTTGTTTGTATTATAATTACATCTCTTCTGAAGATTTCAAAAACTTGATAAAAGGTTTGCACCTCTAAAGATTTGGTCCTTTTATATCCATAGTAGATTCAAAGTTAAGAGATATACAAAAACTTTATGGAATTAGTCCCTTTATATGGATTTGGTCCTTTTATATCCAGAGTAGCTTTCAAACATCTCACATGGACAAAACTTGACCTAAACAAGTCGAGATCCTTCACAGGGTACAATTTTACAATCCACAACTCCTTTATAAAGAAAAAGAATAGTTTGGATCTTGAATTTTAGCTCAGTGGATAAATTTTATAGCCAATACCACAAAATCTACATAAGCAATGGCATAAAGGACACATGGGAAATCCCTCAAAGGTCATGACCCAAAAATGGTCAATATTAGGACCATTTTTTAGTCTATGCTAGATAGGCACATGAGCTACTCTACCAAAAAAATGTGGTACCACTTCCAAGACCTTTTTGTGATCTTTAAAATTATGAAAAAAATTAACAAAAAGAAGACTTTGAAAAAAATGGTGTCTAGTGCTTTATGCTTTAATAGAATTAATTAACTATTTAAAAATGATCACACCACATTAAATTTTAAAAAAAAATAGTCTTGATAATATAAGGGAGAGAAAAAACTATTTTGAACTAGAAGACAAGTTATTAACATACCTATTAACATATTTAGCTTAATTTTCAAGACAACCATGCTTATAATAACTCAACTCCAATAAAATATAAAAGACAAGTTATTAACATACCTAGCTTAATTTTCAAGACAACCATGCTTATAATAACTCAACTCCAATAAAATACATTGAATGTAAAATTTTAAAAAACCCAAGTTTTATCACTTTGTAAACTAAGATAGTCCATATTTTACCTTGAATGTTGATAAGGATGAATATTCTCAATATAAGTGTTATAATCTAGATAATAAAATATACATTTAAATCATTCCTCAATTATCTTATTATAATAATTTGGAATCAACTATTAAATTAATGTTTATTAGGTTAATAATGGATTTAAATCTATGATATTAGGTAGTTTGTTAAATTTATTTATGATATTGCTTTGTAATAAAGTTTATTTAAAATTTAAATAGCTTCACTATAAAATGTTTAAGTGATTAATATTTATCAAATTAATCATGGCTCTGTCAAAAAATAATGGAGATAATCTTTATAACTATTTTTTCCCTCACTCCAAGGTTAGATCAAATGGTCATAATCACAGATTTAACTCTCCATATCCATGTTTTGACCACATCATATTGACTTGAACAGAGGAATAAATGAAATACATACTCATTAATATTTAGATTGTTTAGGATCAATTATATTAGAATTAAAATTGTTATAACAAAATAACCAATTATATTACTATAAGTGATAGAGCATTATATCTTTGAAATGTTTTTCTATTCTTTTTTATGTAGTATTTAAAAATTTAGAAATTTATATTTCATTTTTTTTAATAATTAACAAATTTACATGTGTAAAATACAAAAGTAAAAGATATGTAAATTATTCAAAGAGAACATGCCTAACAATGTCTACAAGGCCATGAATCGAGCCAACATCAATGGATCTATTGAAAGCTTGAGATGAAACATTATTCTTCATTGATTTGCTTCTCATTAATGCACCTTGTATTGACAAACATGGTTGTGGTTGATATTGGATTCAAACTCTCCATGAAAGATAAGCTAATGATATGATTAAAATCGGCATCAACCAATTTTGAAACAAAAGCTTGTTAATTGTCCTATATTCATAGTCATCTAATCAAACATTTAAAACAACAGATGTTGATCATCACTGAAGATTTGATAACTTGCATTTATGTATCTTCTAAATATTCTAATGAAAATCAACCAATTTTGAAAAGAAATCTTGTTAATTGTCTTATGTTTATAGCCATCCAATCAAAGATTCAAAAAAACAACTGTTGATCATCACTGAAAAATTGATCACTTGATTTTATGTATCTTCTAGATCTTTTAACGGAACCAACATTATTCATCATCAATGTAAATGGTTTATAGAATTGATCATTGACAATTGAAAATTTACGATAGTACCTGTTCTAATTAAAATAGGTACTGTGGTTTTCAAATGCCTACAAGGGAAGTGGAGCAACAATTTTAATTTGTATTCTAACCAGTGTACAAACATATGATATGAAAAGCTTCCGATATCATCATCATGGGAATTGTAGTGGGAACAATCTTTCACATAATTACTTGAAAACTGAAATGTAATATGAACATTCTATCATTGTTGAAATATTGTAACTTCAAAGAATATTATATTTGTATTATTCCGGAGATGTTTTATTCCTCCGACGGGACTCTATTGTATATCCGAAGATGTTTATTCCTCCATTGGATTATGGGAAATAGGGTTATTAGATCTCCTATGTAGGGATTGGCCCGAAGTTATTTTATCGGAGGTTATTAGACTCAATTTGACAAGTCGGCCTCATAGGGTAAAAAGTCAGTTGGAAAACAAGTATAAGTAGAGGATATTGTTCCTCACTTAACTCACTTGTTCACACACTTCTATTGTGCGCATAGGAGAGAGAGAGTTCTGCATAGGAAGAGAAGGAGTTCTTGTTGTGGTCTACTATCTTGTATTGGGTTGATTATCTATATTGAGGAAAGCTTTGCTGGGTTTTCTACCCCATGAGGGTTTCCCAGGGTATATCTGTGTCTATCTTGTGATTGTGTTTCTTTCAGTGATCTTGCTTGTGCATTTATGCTAGAATTTAACATGGTATCAAAGCTAGCTTGAATAGGAAATCTTTCACAAGGTGAAAATATCTCTATCTCTCTCTCTGGTGAAAATTAGGGTTTCTGCAAAAAGTTGGTATTGTTGAATTCTGATTACATGGCTGGATAGCCCTTCTCAAAACCAATCTTTTGAGCCCTAGATCGAACTTTTTGGTTGGGTAGAACTCCGGGAAAGTCAAACCCTAGTTTGACAAAAATGCGATAAAACCATAAAACCAGGACCAAAATTCTACAGCAGATCCGAAGTTCACTGGTCAAGTTTGGAGGCTGAAAATTGAAGTTTCCAGAAAGTAAGTACATCAGTCACCTCGCCTCAGTCAAGCCAATCTCCTGGTAAGGTCAGTTTTTCATTTGGAATTTTCAATTTTTAGTGACCCCCTAGGCAAGATGGCCCCAAGTACTAAGCTTGAAGACAAGCTAGAGGGTTTAGAGAATTTTCGAGCATGGAAATATAGAATTGGTCTCATTCTTGAAGAGAATGATCTTGCCCATTATATCAAAGATGAGATTGCAGAACCTTCAGAAGATGAAGCTAAAGAGAAGTACAGGAAAGATTTGATTAGGGCAAAGAGAATCATTGCTGATTCTATAAAGGACCACTTGATTCCCCAAGTGGCATCCAAGAAGACCCCAAAGGAAATGTATGATGCTCTCTCCAGAATGTATGAGGGAAAGAACATCAACAGGAAGATGAACCTGAGAGCTCAATAGAAGAACACCAAGATGAATAAAGGAGAATCTATTCAAGACTATTTCTCAAGGGTTTCTCAGTTCAAAGGACAACTAGATGCTATTGGAGATACCCTTGATGAAGATGAACTAGTCATGACTGCTCTAAATGGTCTCACTAGACCTTGGGAGTCATTCATCCAAACCATGTGTGCCAAAAAAGAAAGTATGAAGTTTGATGTGGTTTGGGAGGATTGCATTCAAGAGGAATCCAGGGTTGCCAACAGAGAAGCATTGCTCAAGGAAGATGACCAAGCCTTGGCCACCCACACCAAGAGAAGAAGGAATCAATCCTACTTTAAGAAGGATAGTCACAAGGAGTCTCATCCTCCACAAAGATTTCAAAAGAAAAGAGGATCTAATCAAAGAAGAGATTACTCCTCATGCCAATGTTTTACTTGTCACAAAATAGGACACATTGCTAAGGACTGTCCTCTGAAGAATAAAAAGGGTACTCAGCACAAAAGACATCAAGCACATCTTGCAGAAGATGATAGTGAAGAAGAAGTTGAAGAGGAAGAAAGGCCTCACAAGAAAAGACCTAGAAGAGAAGAAGAAGATGAAGAAAGGACCTTCTTCAAGAAAAGATCTAGAAGAAGTGAAGAAGAAGATGCAGAAGAGTATGTTCTATTCTCCGCACTCTCTGGATCTATAACACTTGGAGAAGGTACATGGGTTATCGATAGTGGTGCTTCAAAGCACATGACAGGACAAAAGAAGACTCTATCAAAACTTGAAGAAAAGACCTCCCCACAAAAGGTATCTCTAGGAGATAACTATCAATATCCCATCAAGGGAATTGGTGAAGCAAACTACAAACTTGATTCTGGAACCCCCATGAAGATGAAGGAAGTTTTGTATGTTCCGGGATTGAAGAAGAACTTGCTTTCCATCTCAGCATTGGACAAGAAAGGCTATAGAGTTGCATTCATTGATGGACAAGTATTAATGTGGTCCAAAGGTAAATCTATTAAGGATGCAATTGTTATTGTTGAAGAGGAAGGAGGTTTGTACAAGCTCGAGGGTCATCCAGAAGCTGCCCTTATACATGAAGTCACTAGCCCAAATGAGCTATGGCATAGGAGACTTGCTCACATTAACTACAAGGCACTACCTCATGTAAGCAAGGTAGTTGTAGATCTACTAGACTTAAAGGTTGACCATGATGGCACATGCAAAGGATGTGCAAAAGGGAAGAACATCAAGAACCCATTTCCAAAGAGTGAAACAAAGACCAAAAGCATTTTGGAATTGATCCATTCAGATGTATGTGGACCAATGCCCTCCACATCTTTAAGTGGATATGAATACTATCTCACATTTATTGATGACTATTCAAGGAAGACTTGGATATACTTCTTAAAAGGGAAGAATGAAGTTTTTGGAAAGTTCAAAGAGTTCAAAGCATTGATAGAAAATCATTCATAAAAGAAAATTAAAATACTCAGAACAGATAATGGAAGAGAATATACTTCAAAAGATTTTGAATATTTCTGTAAAGAAGCTGGAATCAAGAGAGAGCTAACTACTCCCTACAATCCCCAACAAAATGGTGTTGCGAAAAGAAAGAATAGAACCATCATGGAAGCTGTAAAGACAATGATACATGATCAAGACCTACCTATGTATTTATGGGCTGAAGCAGCTAGAACAGCAGTCTATGTACAAAATAGACTATCCCATAGTGCTCTTGATTTCAAAACTCCAGAAGAAGTGTTCACAGGAAAGAAGCTTGAGGTAAGTCATCTTAAAATATTTGTATGTCCTGTATACATTCACATTCCAAAAGAAAAGAGAACCAAGTTGGATCCTTCTGGAAAGAAGGGAATATTTGTTGGATATTGTGAATCATCCAAAGCATTCAGAATTTACATCCCAGGTTTTCATCATATGGAAATTAGTAGGGATGTGACATTTGATGAAGAAGCATCTCTCAAGAGATCTAGGAAGTGCCAACATGAATAAATCTATGAAGAAGACACACCTTCCAGGATCACAAAGGTTGCACCCATTCCTGAAGATACTACACCTGAAGACCATGACTTGCTAGAACCGCAAGAACCCCCCATTACAAACTTATCAAGAAAAAGAAGGCCAGCATGGGCCAGAGACATTATTCAAGGAGCTGAAAAGTATGGAGCTCCTGAAGGCTCCACTAGAGAAAGGAAGAAACCAAAGCTAGTATCCAACTATATGGCTTTGATGTGTAATCTAGTGGATCAGGAACCTACTAGCTATGAAGAAGCAGTTCAGAAGAAAGAATGGGTAGAAGCAATGACAGAAGAATACCAGCCAATAATGAAAAATGATGTTTGGGATATAGTTTCCAAACCAAAAGATAAAAGTGTAGTGTCCTCCAAATGGATATTCAAGATAAAACATGCTGCAGATGGTAGCATTGAAAAATATAAGGCAAGATTTGTAGCCAAAGGATTCTCTCAAAAAGAGGGAATTGACTATGAAGAAACATTTGCACCAGTTGCTAGGTACACTTCCATTAGAGATATCATGGCACTTGCATCGATGATGAAATGGAAACTACACCAGATGGATGTTAAGACAGCCTTCCTGAATGGTGTAATTGAAGAAGAAGTGTACATAGAACAACCACTTGGATTTGAGGTAGAAGATGGAAGAACTCATGTATGCAAACTGAAGAAGGCTTTGTATGGGTTGAAGCAAGCTCCGAGAGCTTGGTACGGAAGGATTAACAGTTTCTTGACAAGCATGGGCTTTACCAAGAGTAAAGTTGAGGTTTCCCCCTCGAAGTGGTCTGTGATCAATAAAGCGATTCTGAGTTCTGTTATTTATGTTATCTCGTGTATTTTCATTAATTAATTATTGCAGATTCTTCACAACCGACCACAGAGGAAAAAACGAGTTCTTGACAGGTATATGGATGTTCAGAAGGAAAAAATGACCTCTATGGGCTACCAAATCATGACTCCCTTCCTCCCATACATTCTGCAGCACAAAAAAAACCTCCTAGCTATGGAAAATGAGGGTAAACTCAAGGAAAACGTGAGGGAAAACGCCCAGCTATCCCAGAACTCGTGGGAGAGAAAAACGGATGGATGAAGAATGGCTTTGGGGGGGAATTCGTGGCTCTTTTCTTGCCCAAGAATCCAAACACGAATTTCCAGAAATGGTGGCTTTCCCATAATCAAATTTGGGCAACCATACCTCCCCATTCCCTAAGGCATTAACTACCTCAACCAAATCTTGGAAGAAAGAAATGATTGGGTACAAAGGGAAACATGGGTAGTAGAGGGTTTATGGGTTATCTCATTAACACTTGGCTTGACTTGATTGGCTCCAATGGTTTGAATATTTCCCTCTCAATTCCTTGTAAAAATCATGCCCCCATATCTTGTTGCATTGCATAGCTAGTTGTGGGTATTTTTATTAAAATACATATTTACATGATATTCGCAATTCCATTGTGCCTGGCTAGCACGCAAACCATATGCATCACTTAATCGATGGCGGGGTCTTGGCCTTGAACTCCTCACCATGATTTTATAACAATATTACATCATTTATATTTTAATGCAATGGGGTCAAAATAGAGATATTACAATCCCCTCCCCCTTGGAATAACACCGTCCTCGGTGTTCCAATACTTAGGAATACATACACATGTCCAAAAATTCACAAAATGTGGCAGGTCTGTCCTGCATTTCATCATTTACTTTGAAATTTCAGGACCAAGCCCTTTGACTTCCATAAGATGCTCCTGCTAGCTTTGATCTTCCATCTCTGTAGGTGGGAATTGCTCCACAGCACTCCCTTTCTTTTCTTTACCTTCCAGCTGATCCACAAATCTGGAGACCTTATGGCTGCTACCCTCTTGTTGTTCCTTTGTTGGGAAGTTGCGGCAGCAATGATTTCCTCCACATTTCCAACATTTAAGTGGCTTTTTTTCTTTTTCTGCTCAATTTACTTTGAGTCTTCCCACCTGGAACGTTTCTTAATGGGCTGATTGGATGAATGCTTCTTCATTGATCCACTGCCCTTTCCTTTACCGATTGCTCCCATAATTCGTTTTACCTCCCTTTGCAAACAAATAGAGTCCTACAAAGCCCTGTGGTTCATCTCATTCTATTGCTTTTGTAGCTTGAGCATCTCTTCAATATTTTCTTGGGTCTGGGAAATTGTTTGAATAATCTCTTCAACCAAATCCAACCGCTTTTGGTCTGCTTCCATGGTCAATATCCATAGCTGGCTCTCACTTTGCTCACTAGAAACACTTGGCTAGTAGCAGCTGTAATCAATTGTTTTAATTCTCACCTGTGAAATTCATCATGGCAATTCTTTGTTGGGCCAAGCATAACGTAAACATTAACATCAGTCAATTATTTTCCCAATTGACATGGAATGTCCATGCTTTATTCATGATACTTCCACACTTTTCATGTTTTCCCAACATACACGTGAACTCATTCATGTTCATCCTTTCACAATTAACTATTTCAGCCTTCACAATTTATTTCAAGCAAATAAACAAAATCTACTTTTAGTCATGACATGCATTCAACAATTTTTTGTTTCTAAGATGCATCAATCAAAAGGAAAGAGAAGAATAAGAGTTTCCCCCTCTTAGTCTTGTTCCAATCCGGAGCCACGCCACCATTGTGGTTTCATGCTTCTTAGCCTCTCTCACTTAAATGTAAATGCTTGACTTTCCCTTTCTTGGCTATAACACTTAGTGTATAAGGTCTGTTTAAGGCTTTTCAACCAGGGAACCCTTCCCCATTGTTGCCTACAAAACCTTTGGCTGCTAGGACCCACACAAGTCCACTAGCAACATAGGCTTTCATTGCTGCTCATACTAAGCTCTCCAGGACAGTCACATGTCCACATGCATCCTTAGGATGCCTTCATAGTCCTTGCTTCCAGCAATACCTACACTCAAACATGAAATCAATTCACATGTTTAGTTTATTTTCATAGGGTTTATCTCTAAACAAAAGTTTAAGAAATCATGTACACACATATTTCATATTAAATAAGCAAGAGGCTGCAAGATAACCAAATACTTATATGTATTGGATGTCTTCACTTTATTCCACATGCTCCTTCTTTTCTTTACAAGCCTTGGATTTCCTATAGATACAATAACGAATGTTGGGCCAGCACGCAGGCTACTCCATAATCATTCGAATAGGCAATGCCAAGCTAGTACGTCGACTAGGTTTATCAATCATCCCATTTATTAATATGCTAAGCCAGTACACCGACTGGGTTTATCAAGTATTTAAGGAATGTTTGGCCAGCACCTCGGCTTCTCCATAACATTCAATGCCCAACGAGTGCACCGACTGGATTTACTAAGCATTTATGGTGCCTTAAGGGTCCTTGCTTCCTGCAATGGACAAGGTTTCCAACAAAGAAACAACAATGTATTAGCTTGGTTTTCATAAGACTTGTTCATGAAATTTTCATTATCCGAAAATGAATGAAAATTAACTACTTATCTGTATTGGGAAGCTCCTCGCTACTCAACAGGTTTCCTTCTCTGCTTTACAAGCCTTGGATCACCTTTGGGGTGGATGCTTGGCCACCACACATGCTTCTCCACAACATCAAGTAGTTAATGCCCAACCAGTTCACCGACTGGATTTACCAAGCATTGGTGGTGCCAAACCAGTCCCATACCTGGTTTTCCCTCCTCATTGCCAAGCCAACACATTCGTCTGGGTCATCAGCCAATGGAAGGAAACTGCACCACGACCATTTCTAGGTCAAGTCTCTACTACAGAGCCATAGGCATCTCAGGGTTTCCATTCAGTCTCGATTCTCCACCTTACTACTGACCCAATAGATATTTTATGCCTTCATCAATATCACCACACCTTCACACACCACAACCCTTCACATACACATCAACTCTTCATCCACACAAGGATGGCACTCCTTCTCCTATGCAAACCAGTGGTTCCCTCTAGGAACTTTATATGTGACTTTCTTGACTGTAGGCTAGCATAGCCCCACAATACCCACTCACACTACATAAGGATGATACCCCTTTTCTACTACACAGCTCCTTGGGCCTATCCATCCCTTCTAGTGTTCTTTAGTGTGAGCATAGAAAGGTTACCAATGCCTGTACAGTCCTCTTGGGTACCCTTTCTTCACTTTGTTTCTTAATGTGCAACACCAAATTGCATCTGTGTAAGCTGACAACACAAGAAGGATAAGCAAACTCATCAGTATTGCTTCTCTAAATTGTAACCATACTTCATAACATTCACTATCAAGTATTGAAACACCAGGAATGCATCCATTCCCTCAGGGTATAGTCAATATTGACAACCCTAACATAACCCAAAACCCGAAAGGTATGCATACCTTTCCGATGTGATTCATGTAGGCCCTAGTCACATTCAAGCAGTCTGGAATAATAATGAAATAATAAAACATGCTCTGCATATTAAATCTAATAACCAGACATGTATATTCTTAGCTAGGGTTACAGAATACTCATCTATTTTGCATATGTATCTTTTCTTCATTTGCGGAGAATGGGGGCTCCCTTCTCTGAGTCAACAGTCCTTCGGTTTTCCACCCCAATATTTTCACGTTCCATAACCCACACATGCCTTCTTTGAATAATTTTACCATCTCACTCATATGGTTTTCCAACATGCAGTGTAGCTGATATTTTATCAAAATTTAAAATGGTGTTTCACCAAAAACCCATTTCCAAAGCATGGGATCCTTCCCATGGAGTTTGGCTTATGCAGGCCATCACACATGGTATTCCTACAATGTGTATTCCTGACACACTCCTCAAACAACCAAACAGTCAGCAACATTTAACAATCAAATTCAAATATGATTTCCCTAATCAGTCAGTGGCATTAATAATTAAATTCAAACATGAATTTACAATTCTGTCTCCTACAGAAATTGATTGGTTTAACCATGAGGCCATCCTCATATCGTTTGGCTCCTATAAGTGGCATCACTCTGTCCATTATGGCTTTATGATTGCTACCATACATGAACATCCACTTACAACATGTCCTCCTGACACAATTCTAGAGAAGCCAAACAACCACTAGTAATTATTAGCAAAATTTCAAACCTGAAATTTACAAATCTGTTCCATGCATAAGTTAAATTTCACAACCATGAGAACCTTCTCATAAGATTTGGCTTATGTACATGGTATATCCCGGTCTTTACTATGGACTTATCCTCATTGCCATACTCAAGACATTTCTACCTGAAATCTGAAAATTTAAATCAATCCAAGCACTTGGTGAGTTTTCATGCATATAACATTTTCATTGCTGCAAGTGTCACTGAAGTGTTTTCAAAATTATACACTCAATAATTCAAACACTTTCAGCTGTTAACATTCCAAATGCAATTAAATATATATATATATATATATATATATATATATATATGCATCATTATCACAGTAAAATTGCAAGACACGGTCACATTATCCCTGCAATTTAAATAAATACTCCAATATTCATTACTTCACAACGATATTCTTCTTATGCAACTCTGTCCTTTCAACAGAGCACTCTGGTAGACCATCAAACATGACTACCTTCTTCATGCAATCATTCTCCTGCATTCATAACAACTCATGAAATGATCTCAGAATTATCACTAATTCATCATTTCATCTATTGTTTAATTTGCCATGAATATAAACCACAACCATGCCTTCACACAATGCATCACAACATGTGCACCTATACTCATGCATGCACCTTTATAACATTTGCACAAACTTTTCATGTGTATTCACTCAATGCAACCACAATATTTATAAAATCGCTTAATGCACATCCACTCAATTCCACCTTTCATTGTTTCATGAATAATATACTGTCATGTCATTCATCCTATCATAACAGGGACATAAGTCCTTACTTTCTTTGGTTATTAAACTCATAACCAACATACACAAATGGCATGATATGATTTCATATGAATGCATTGAGGTTTCTAAGCAACTATAGTGTGTAAGGCTCCTTGCCTTCACTTACACACACCTCACCATACTCGGTAGGATGACATTCGCATCCAGAACTCAGTACCACATGCAATCCAAATCAACATAGTTTAAACATAGTTGAAGAAATCTTAACAAATCCTCTTTCAACATTCATGCAATTAAGCACAAATAACCATTACCTGCATGGATGTCATTAACATCGCTTGATGTTACCTGATCAGTTGGCCTCTCACCAAGGATACACATTCCTTTTTCCAACCTTTTGATCATGAATCGTTACTCCAACCTTCCCTCTCAAGGTTTGAGGGTCACATGCTGTGACTTCTTTGCATTTTCAGTCACGCTTCTATGGTCTAATTCCTACAACCATTATCAATAACATTAATTGTCATCAACCATAGGCAATACCATTAATGGGCTACTACATGTGTAACTTCACTACCTTTACCCATATGCAACATCATGCTCATGCATAAGCAATTCACATGCACTATGCAATGATTCTTTAATCATGCCCACTAATTCATATGCATTTAATCTACTATTCTCTTGCATTTCCAGTATCATTATGCCATAATTTATATGCATGACAGCTTCAGAATTATAAATACAATAGCAAGAGGGTAGTGGAGGGATTCTCCCTTCCAATTCCTCATCATGACATGTAGCTCCTCCTCCACATCACAATTGATCATTTTCTTGGATTCCTACTCCAATTGCTTTCAACTATGATAATTGCTTTCCTTTCTCATGGAAACATTTTCCACAATTCTGAACCACACAACTGATTCACACATGGAAATGCCTCGTTACATTCTTAGAAATACACAAAATAATTTCCATGCATTATGGAGACAATCCATATTGACAATTTTTGTCAGCCACAGAATCCTCTCACAATTAGTGACTGCCTCCGGGGAACGACGGGGGTCACGCCACTCCAGGGCGGGTCGAGGGCAATGCCCTCATTTTTTTTTGTTTTGTAAATCTTTCAATTTCGCGCAATCTGGCGCACAAGTTCAATGCCATTTTTTAATTTTTGGCACCTCAAAATCTCCTTGGAAAACTGCTCAAATTTCCTGTTTCAGCATACTTTTGAATTCTCCTCTGACCTGTTTCAGAGCAAATACCAATTTTACTCTGATCGACACACTCATCCTTTTCCACCGACTGTTTCAGCGAGTTTTACATTTCTCGCCAATCGGTGGACTCATCCTTTTTCGCTGATCGTTTCGGCGCAACTGGCGATTTGTCGCCGATCGACGCAACTTCCACTTTTGCACTGACCGTTTCAGCGAGTTTTCCATTTCTCATTGATCGGCGGACTCATCCTTTTCTGCCGACCGTTTTGGTGCAACTTACAATCTTGCATCGACCTTTTCGGCGACTTATCCAATTTCTCATCGATCTCTTCATCGATGAAGTTTTCAATTTGTCACCGACCTGTTTGGCACACTTCCTTCTCTTTGCCGCTGATCGGCACAACTTTTGCTTTTGCACCGACCGGTTTCAGCGGACTTGGCCTTTTTTCGCCGATATGCACGATTTCTGATGTTTCGCCGACTGTTTCGGCACGAAATTCATTTCTCGTCGATCGACGGACTTGTCCCTTTTCCATAGACCGTGTCGGCAAGTTTTCCATTTCTTGTCAAAATGTATCGATGGCTTTCCGATTCCTCGCCGATAGTTTCGGTGCTCTTGTCAATTTTGCGCCGACACAGACTTAGCAGAAACTCGAAAACAGTTAGAAAAATTTTGAAAATTTTCTTTCTTTTCTGATGATTAGTGTTGGGAAGGAAGGGTTCTTACCTCTGCAAGTTACCTTATTAGGCCCATATAGGTCCAATGTTGTAGCCTACACTCTGATACCACTATGTCACGTCCCCTCCCATTCATTAGATCCATACAACTAAAAAAGCATATGTGTGTGCAGATCTACAGCGGAAGTAAAATTATTCTACACACATATATCATGCAATTTCCATCATATTGATAACATTCATCAAATAATTAAAACCTTGCAGAAGTAAAGCACATAAATAAAATACTCATCTTGATGTAATGTTGTCCCAAGAAACTAGCTATGTCGTTGCAACGTTCCACCCAACCATAGGCCAACTGTGCTCATTAATCTCTCAACATAGTTTCCACCCCCGAGCTGGGCATGATTTTTATAAGGAAAAGGGGACTCTCAAGCTCAACACAACCCAAGCAAACATCACATCTAATCCAAGCCAGTCCATAGTTGGGTTTATTAGGCAAAATCTGAACCCTCTTCATTTATGGATGCTTGCACTCAAGCTCAAGCCAAAACAATGGATACCCATAACCCAACATACCCCAACGTACTCTATACACACAACAAGCTCAAAGTTTGGGCATGGATAAACGATTTTTACTATGGGATATACAAAAACAAGGTTCCCATGGATTATTTCCAATTCATGGCACACCCAAAATGAATTGTGGGGAAGGAAAACCAACCATGGGGGGGAAAAACGAGTTGTTGACAGGTATATGGACATTCAAAAGGAAAAAATGAACTCTATGGGCTTCCAAATTGTGACTCCTTTCCTCCCATACATTATGTATCACAAAAACAACCTCCCAGCTGTGGAAAATGAGGGTAAACTCAAGGAAAACGTGAGGGAAAATGCCAAGCAAGCCCATAACTCGTGGGAGAGAAAAGTTGATGGATGAAGAATGGCTTGGGGGAAGAATTCGTGGCTCTTTTCTTGCCCAAGAAGCCAAACACGAATTTCCACAAATGGTGGCTTTCCCATAATCGAATTTGGACAGCCATACCTCCCCATTCCCCAAGGCATTAACTACCTCAACCAAATCTTGGAAGAAATAAATGATTGGGTACAAAGGTCAACATGGGTAGTTGAGGGTTTATGGGTTCTCTGATTGACACTTGGCTTGACTTGATTGGATGGCTCCAAGGGTTTGAATATTTCCCTCTCAATTCCTTGTAAAAATAATGCCCCCATCTCTTGTTGCATTGCATATCTAGTTGTGGGTATTTTTATTAAAATGCATATTTACATGATATTTGCAATTCCATTGTGCCTAGTTAGCACGCAAACCCTATGCGTCACTAAATCGATGGCAGGGACTTGGCCTTGAGCTCCTCACCAGGATTTTATAACAATATTACATCATTTATATTTTAATGCAATGGGGTCAAAATCAAGATATTAAAAGATCCCTCCAAGAGGTGATCTATGGTGATTAAAGGTGTCATCCATGGGTGTTGAGACCTAGAAGCTACCTTTAGAAAAAAATGCTTGAGATTCCTTTGTTGACAATGTTTAACACCCTAACACCCATACTTAATATTCAAAAACTCCTAATATTCCCCATATTCCCACTTGGAGGCTATTGACACCCTTGGGAAATCAATTGTGGTTGTTTAAGGTGACGTTATTGGTCATGACTTCATAAAATATTTCATTAGGGCCCAAGGCTTAAGTTTCCTACCTTAACAATGATTAGGACCCCATGAGTCGTGCTTAATATTGAAAGCCTGCTAATGAAGCTCACATCCTCTCTCAAATTATATATATTTCATGGAGTGTATCATCTGTGGTAGTTTTAGGGCTTGTTCATGGCCATTTTTCCTTGGAAGCTACCTTTAAGGCATAAGACCTAATTTTCCTCCCATGATCATGGCTAGAGAATCGAGACCTATACCTAGTGATATATTTTTTTAATGGTGTTGATATCCCAACCTAGAGGCAAATGATATTCATGGGAGGTTAGATGTGATCATTCGAGGCATTGTTCTTGGATTTGAATTCCCATAAGCTTAGTTTAGGTACTAATGCTTGAGTATCCTCCCTCAGTCATGTTTATGGCCCCATCCTTGGTCCATATAGGTGTATATACAGGTCTACATAGATGTAAATACTCTACCCACCTTTAGATTTAAACCTTTGATCTACAAAGAGGAAATGCATGTTCTTAGCAGTTTAATATATATAATCCCCTCTTATTAATGCTTAGTCAAAGTTCATCACTAAATTAGCCTAATTGTGTATCAAACTTCCATCTAGTAAATCAAAGGACAAACATAAAAAGTAACTTTTTACATTTAGACATTTAGACAAACATAAATCTCCATGCTCCATGCATAAATGGCAATTTTTATAGTCGCTCTCTGCTTGATAGATATTCATTCACTTGTTAAAATGGCTTGCATAATAGCCTCACCATCAAGCTGCAAAGTTGTCATTCGTATTCAACAAACTCAATTAAATTAAATTATATTTGGAAAGAATATATTTACATAGAAAAAATAACCACCTTGGTTTGTAGACAGGTGAATCAACAAAGGAGCTCCCATATCACTGAAATATGGCATCCACTTGATAAGAGGGTGAGGAACATTGATAGTTGTAGCTGCAGAAGGATTTAATTCACACGCACGCGGTACAGAAATGGTTGCACAGTTAACAACAACATGGGGCTAGAATCGACAACCCCATCGAACCTCTGAGGCAAGATCAGTACACAAGAATAACTGAAAACAAAACAACTTCGATCGTCAAAAAGATGCATTCTTGATATCAGCTTATGATAAGAACTATGAATCTAGTTTTAAGCACATGTTTCTCCCTTGAATGTCCCTTTTACAAATGTCAACAACCTCTGGCTAATCTAAAAAAAATTGTGAACAAGCTCTCATTCCTTAATGTCAAATTCAATATTTTGTTGGAATGCCCAAATAATTGAATTAATTAGATGCAAAAAGGATGCTTATGAGAAGCACAGTAATTATATCTACACATTAAAATTTAGCTACGGGTTTCAGATCTATTTCTTTCGGTCCATTTCAGATATAGTGTGACACTGCACCTATGAAATCTACTAGGCATTAGTAACATAAGCTATTTATCAGTAACCCAAGCACCATCAAAACCCCCACCAAAAGACAAATACTTAGACTGATGACAGACTTTAAACTATAATGCCATGGTGTACCCAAATCATAGCCCAACCAACCATGTACAGATACTACCCAAATCATATCCCAACTAACCATGTACAGATAGCACATAACAGCTACATTCAATACATATTTGCAAACAATTACATTTGTTTCCTCCTGTGAGCTAAATTATTCGGAGCCCTGTATTATAAATCCTCACATGCATGATTAACAACATTACAACATGTATAACATATATTGTGGGGGCCCAGAGGACAACCCATAAATATTCCTACAACCTCCTCTTTCATGGTGATTGTACCAGTAAATGGGTGTAGGTGGAGTTAGATGCAGGAAAAGGTGATTCCTAGCTAACAAATCTGCAAAATGGGGTTGGCTCTCCTTCACCAGCTTGGAAAAATGACGCCATGAAACCTTCAACTGTGAGAGCATAGTAGACCACGTGAGATGACGTCACATGACCAATACAAAACGAATCCTCACCCTCCTCCTACTCCTTGTCCTCGACTTCTTCCTGCTTAGTTTGAATAAACGCCTCAATTTTTCTCTATTGTTGTTGGTTCTGAACTATAAAACCGGCTTGGTAATAATCCACTTCGCAATGTATTACGGTTCAAATAAACTCTAAAGCACCATATTTGGGCTTTCTATAGCACGCCACCAAGCCCATACCTCATGCCAAGTCTGTGAGCCAACGCCATATTATTGGGATGGAGTCCTAACCTCTGCTTAACAAGAATCTTAATAAGAATTAACATAAGTGTTGAGCTCAAGAGCCCAACCCTTAATAAGAATTAACAGAAGTGTTGAGCTCAAGAACCCAGCCTTATCGCTAGAGAAGCCCATAACTTTTGCTAGGAGACCATTGGTGCTCTATGAGAAGGGGTAGCCCTGAGAATAACATATAAAACAAATATTAAAAAAAAAATCCTTTATCACAGGCCTGGTGGCCATGGTCGACATGGGCCACAAGGCTAGGATTAAAATTATTTAAAACAATTTTTTTTTATACCAATGACATCAACAGCATGAGCAGCTAGGACTCGAGCGTGGGCACCAACAGAAGTTGGGGGTGGGGGCACTTTCACGTATCCACATGTCTAGGAGGCTCCAAAGATACCAATTTTTCCATACTGGTATCTCTTCTATGAATTACAAAGGAACAAGCCATGTTAAGTGCTCCCACCAATCATGCCTATGAGTTTATCTGTGCTGGTAATGTATTAAGCACTTCCAAGTTAAACACTGCAAGCACACGCCCACACCCACATTGATAATATAAGGTACAATAGGTTAAGGGAGCCCATGCCATGCTGAGGAAAGGAAAAACAAGGGGGGAAGGCCGTAGACTATTAGGCCGCCTCCTCCAGAAAAGAAGAATATTTTTTATAAGAAATGGGGGACCGCAACCGAGTAGGTTGCGCAGGCCACGACAGAGTTGCGCCACCCAAGGGAATATGAAAGGGTCACACTACATATGTCCATGGCCACGCAGACAATGGCCTCTCACTCAATGGATCATGTGAAGGTGGAGAAATGAGGGGGAGCGCCTAACAACCGCCACACCAAAAAGCAAAGAACAAAAGAAAATTAGATGTATATACACTCACAATACAGTAAAGCGGAAGAACCCTAAAACTCACGAAACCTTAAATAAATATAAGGAGGAATTAATGAAATTTTTAAAATTATGAATAGGAAAATAATTAGGAGTAAGAATAAACCTTTGCTCCACCAAGCTCTGAGTGGAATATGTTGGAGCCGAGCAGGTGACATTAAAGCCGAGCCAAGTTATAGAGCTCAGCGCAGTGGTGAGAAAAAAAATTGGAACAGAAATGAGGTGAGAGGGTTTGCCCCTTGTTTTTCACTTCATGGGTGGGATGACCCAGAACTAACACATGGCTACATGCACCAATCCGACATAGAAAATTATCGGCCTGAAGATCCCCCACATTCCTCACATAAATGAAATAAAAAACATAAAAAAAATTGACTTCAACAAACCCTTTCAACCGTACTCCCTGCAAATCTGATGCAAAAAGGGAAGATTCCAGCCATTCAAATTTTTCCCTTGAACCAGACTCCATGTTGTGGTCGAATCTCTAGGTTAAAAACCCTCACACCAAACTCCAATCTGTAGAAGCTCCTAGAGTTGAACAACCACCATGATTTTTCTTACTACGACGAAGGTGAGGTAGAGCTTGTTCATTGATTCATTGAGACAACGATTGAAGTCCCCTATAGGGACCTGTCTCGAGCAATGTCAATGACGAGGTTATCGTTCTGCAGGGTCTCCCAAAACTGGATCAACAAACCCTATAACTTCAGGACCACGCTATACTTTATATTGGAAATACTCAACTCCGCTAAAAAATCAACTATAAATGATAATTTGATCAATTTAACGTGATACACGTGGCTAGATTGCATCCGAGAGACGTGGAATCTAGCTACAGTGTCCAGAAACAATTTTCGAGAGAAGAAACGCCTATGACGTTATTAAGTAAAATCATTTTATATCATTTAGTTTCATATATATTAATACCCTCTTGGTTATATCATTATTCCTTGATTTCTCCTTCACCAAATTTGTTTTTCTCTAATTTTATTTTGGATTGTTTAAAAAAAAATGGCTTTCTTAAGAAATGAATAAAAAGCAAGGGTACTCTCGAAGCGTGCTCTTCATTCTTTGGAGGGTACTCTGTTTTTTGAGCTCTGGGATGGCGATATTATTCAGGATGCTGGCGGCATCTTCTTATTTTGATCCTTTTTTGTTCTTCTTTTTTGAGCAACTGTTCGTTGTGCTCTTTCTTTTTGTATGTCCATCTTCTTAGTGAACATTTTCTTGGATATTGGTTATTGGGCCTATCTCGATGGATTGGTCTTTCAATATGTGGTTGGAGGTGGCCTGTAATATTTGGTCTTTGTTGACTTGGCTCGGGAGTGTGGACGTCTTTTCTCTAGTCCGGAGGGACGGTTTTGTGAGCTTCTTCCTCATGCGGAGGGTTGTAATTTGGTTCTATCTTTCATATACTTGTCAATAAAATATAGCTATTTTTCTAATTAAAAAAAAAAAAAAATACAACACATACATATCCCCATTTCATTTTGGATTTTTATTTGCCTTACTTTGCTTTTCTTTTCACGTCATTGTCAACTAAGTTTTTTACTCAATATGAATTTTGTTAATAGAGGATCATGCCTACTTTCTTTTTCTTTTCACTTTCTTCTCAGCCAACTTTATTATTCAATATTATATTATTCTTGCGTTTATTTTATTATTCAATTTTATATTATTCTTGCGTTTACTTTATTATTCAATTTTATATTATTCTTGCGTTTATTTTCTAATATGATTCCATCTGGTCATTTCTTTTAATGTGTCATGATTTTGTCAAGTTTCTTACTCAACTTTATTATTTTGCTTTTAATAATATTTCTTTTTGTCAGGATTTGTCAACTAAGTTTCTTATTCCTCTTAATGTGTCTGATTCTGATATGATTTTGTAAGTTTCTTCCTCAACTTTAATTTTTGGCTTTTGATATGATTCCCTTAATGTGTCTGATTCTGTCAATGTAATGTTTAAAAAACAATGCACCTGCCACTATGAAAATACTTGTGCATACTTACTCATCCTCTCTTCCCCAAAACGTGCAAAAAAATATGATAGCTTTTATTCAAATAAACGCATACCATATGGATGTGTCTGAATTTTACATAATGTAGCACATAAACTATATTTGATGAGGCAAGACCCGCAAAGTAAATCTTGAGTGGACCGCAATACTCACGCCACTTGCAATACCCACCCGTGATGCCACGTGCCATTGTCTTTTCCACTACGTTTTTCTCTTCCTACACGCCGGTGAGCAACCGTTACGTGTCAATGTCAACGGTATACCTAACACGTCAAAGGAAAAAGTAGAGGGAATATCCACATTTGCTACCACTGTACATCCTGTTGCAATGCCACGTTGATACACGTCAGCAACAAAGGTAGTATTAATTTATTCGTTGATAACGCTGCCACCTATTGTAAACCCAGTGGTGGTTAGATATCTATATACCTACAAGGACTTGTGCAAGCAATCAAACATCCATGGTGGTGGGTAAGACCCATGTAGGTTGTTCCAACTTCATGGGACAATCCATTGCTTTTGCTTGTTTCGACTTCTAAAAATAGACACAATATTCATTACGAGTGAATGATTTTAATTTGGGTGAAACAATTTTGTTAGTAACAACTGGATTGGCCACGTTATTTTCATTATTGAATGATTTATATGAATATTTTACAAATTATTTTTATTGTCTTTTATGATGATGATGATGGTTAATATCCACGGAAACCAATTCTGGTTTATTGGATCTTAAGAAGATTACTTGGATTGATGTAAAATTTTATTTATGTGCTTAAAAAGCTTAGAAAGAAACGTTCCTAAGTCGTCATAGTTTTGACAAGTTAGAAAGTTAGGGGGGTTTGTATTGTAACAAAGATTGTGAAATTGCGATCTAATGTGAGTGTATGCAGTGCAGTCTAAGAGAAAGTGGCGTTCATCCTCAACGCTTGTAGTCTCATAGAGATGGCAAATCCTTTCCACCCACGGTGTCTTAGGAATTGTCCAACACCTTGTTTCACGATGAAGCTCATGAGAGTTCGTTCTTATCTTGGCTATATTAATTTTCTTATTTGAACTAGTTAAAATAGAGAGATAGTTTTGATGTTCCAAATTAGGGATAATGGCATCCTTATAGTATCTTAATTTCCTTTTAACCTCTAATTCTTTCTCGTCCCACATTTTCTCTTTAAACTTAGAAGTGATAATATTTTTAATGTTATCGATGTCTTGCAAAGTGGTGTTTTCGTCGATCCCCCAATGGTTTAACCATGCCATGGCATCTTTATACCAACCTCTTTTGAGCCAAAATGGTCTTGAATGGATTTTACAGCAATTTTAGGAAGTCTCCAGTCTCCCATATTATTTATCATGTACTTGTACATCATGTATCTAGTCATAGTGATGTTCTCGATGGGGGGAGACCCACTTCTAGAAGGAGAATATGGTAGAGGTCATTGCTTTTAATTTAGAGGTTACATGTTATGAAAGGCTTATGGATTTGCTCAATCTTTCTCCAAGAATCTATAGAGATGTTGCAACCTCAAACTTCACAACCATACAAGATAACGGGAGTGACAAGAGTATCAAAATGAAACTTCTTTTTATCCCACATCACAAGGTTTGCCAACTTACAATTGTTTTCACGACCAAAATAAGCTTTCCACCCTCCATTGATCCTTTTCTCAATGCTATAGTTCCAATTGAGCTTATGACCAGCATAGATCCATCTTAAAGCCGTATCAATTAAGCACCGAGAGGGATCCAATTTCTTGAGGTGTATTTCTTTTTTTAAATTTAAACTCAAGAAATTTGATCTCTCTTGATTGATATATCCGAGTTTAAGTTTTAAGCTTTTATTTTATAAACGAACATCTATTTTTTAATTACTTGTCATAATATTTTATTTTATGAACCAACAGGGTTTTTTTTAAATACTTTCCATAATTTTTTTTTATGAGTAGACATGAATTTTTTTAATTATTTTGTTAGTAACAAACATTACATCACAAACCTTACAACAACTCCCCCATACTTACTTTACTTTACTTTACTTATTTTTTCTTTACTTTACTTTACTTACTTCTTTTTAGTTTAGTTTAGTTTAGTTTACTTTACTTACTTCTTTTTACGCAATCACTTTTTACGTTTTATTAGATGTAACGCTACATTTTTACGTTTTATTAGATGTAACGCTACATCACACACGTTAGAAGAACTCCCCCATACTGGGTTGTAAGCACCTCGTTTACACTCGGTGCAATTAATATCAATTTGGAGATACTTGTAGGAAGACACTTCCTCCAAGTTGTTATTGTCATATACAAATTTAGCGTAAGTGACCTTCTTGGACTTGATAATCATAACTTTTGTTTTGCCAGTGTTAATAGTCATACCCATGTTGGAGCAGGAATCCTTGAGAATTCTTAATTGCTTATCAAGTTCAAAAGGGCACCTTGCCATAAGAATGATATTGTCAGCATAGAGAAGGAGGATGATGACTATACTAACTAAGGTTGTGCTAGCATACCTGGCTTATTCTAAACAAGCTTCTAGCTTATCAATGTATATGTCGAAAAGGGTAGGGGAGAGGGGGCAACCTTCCTTAAGTACTCCAATATTACAATTAATATCTTCTGACCACCCCTCAATGCTCTTAAATTTTGCAAATACCATCTCGCACAACCTTATCGTAGCAGCTCTCAACTCGAAAGGAACCTTTAGATCTTCCAATCTACTGTACAAGTTATTTCTAGGCAATGTAACGAAAGCTTTTATAAGGTCTACAAAACAACAAAAGATGTTGTACTTACTATTACGACATTCTTCCGCAATGATCCTAAGCGTAATGAAGTGGTTTGTGGTAGAGTGATGTCTTCTAAAGCCAGCTTGACCTTTAGCCCTCTTCCCTTCACTTTCTAGCCAAACGTTGATTTTATTTTCTAGAATGATACCATAAAGCTTGGCTAAGAGAGGGCAAATCATAATGGTCTGATAATTAGAGGGGTTATTTTTATAATTGCTTTTAAAGATAGGAATAATGAGGCTTTGAGTCCAAGGATTAGGGAATCCTTACTTGACCACTAGATTAAAGAGTTTTTGGATGTGAGGAATGAGAACTGGATTGACAATCTTTAAGATTTATGCTTGGTAACCTTCAATGTCCTTAGCTTTTCCATTTGCAAGGCGCTTAATCCCGAAATCCATGTTTTCTGATGAGAAAACTTCTTCCATTGTAAGGAAGGTATGAATATTATCGGTGACATCCGGGGACTCATAAACATTTTTAAGATAGGCATTCCAATCTTCCAAAGAAATCTTATTATTATCTTTAGTTTTACTAGTTAGAATCTGCCTCCAAAATTTCTAAGGGGCTACCTTAGAGAGGTGTAAGAGATGTTCTTGCCTTTTATTCATATATTGCATTTTTTTCTTTTAATTAGAGCTTTGTATTTGTTTATTTTATCAATTTTGAGAGACTCTGTGATAGCTTCCTTGATGTCTCTTCTAGCATTTTGACATTCTTTATCTTACCAAGGGTTGGTTATTCAATTTTTCCCTTTACTTGAAACTTCGATGGAGAACCTGTTAATGGAAGATAAGATGACCATAGTAAAATTATGATATAGGTCTTCTATATTGTTTGTACTTGAAAGAGGAAACAAGTAATTTTTTAACTCATTTATGAAAAGATCATCTTTATTTCTATCAACGATCAAGTGCTTTTGGTTGTGAGATTTTTCTTCTATGGGAGTTTGATGCATGACAAAAATTGAGGGTTACAATTAGAGGTCTACGATCTGAGTTATGCTCATGGTTGTTCAAAATGTCGAGATTTATCATTTGTTGTATAAAGGGATATTAGATATAACGTAATCTACTACATTGCTGCCAAGCCCATGAATACAAGTCATCTTACTAAAATTTGGCCACTTCATTAGGTCGTTACAAATTATAAGATCTTGAGCACTACAAAACTTGATTAACTTGGAACCAAAAAGATTTTCACCTACATCTACAAAACTTCTTTTGTATCGAAAGTCAAAATTAGGGTCTTCGTTGGAGTTATATATATATATATAAAGATAGTTATCTCTTTGATAAGAACTATGATTACAATGTTACAATTATATTCCTAAAAAATCTATAATTTTTAGTTTAAAAAATTAAAATTAACTATTGCATTAGAACGGTGATGTTCTAGGAATCCCTTTTATTTTATTTTTATTTTTTAATCTTTTTAAAATCAAATATTGTGTAACTATGACTTTAAAATCTTTATACCATTACAAATAAAATTATTAAAAAACAAATATTTTTTAAGAAAATCATAATTTTTAATTTAAAATGTTTATACCATTACAAATAAAATTACTAAAAAATAGATAAAATTTTAAGAAAATTATAATTTTTAATTTAAAAAGAAAATTTAATATATAAAAATAAAATAAAGAAAATTTAAATACTGTTTAATTTATTTAAGATTTGTTGTTTATTTCTTAAAATTCAAAATTTGCTTTTAACTTAGATTTGTTTTTAAATATTTTTTTTTTTTCAATATGGGAGATTGATTTTCCAATTTTTTTTTTCCCTTTAGGAAGTTTAGGTGGGTCGGGAATTATTTTAAAAGATGTGATGATGTTTTATTTATTTGTTTTTATTTTTAATTTATAAAATGTATTTTTTATTTTTTATTTTATGATTTTTTAAGTTATATAATAGCTTTAGGATGTGATTTTAAAAATATTATATTTATAAATTTTAAAAAAAATATATCATCTATAACATCTTATTTCAATTTGGAGTTGATTTTAAAATTTTAGTTATTTCGGAGGTATTGGAAGCCATCAACCATTATGAAGAGTCTCTACCCTCTAAAACCCATCGCATTCATAAATATTTGATAACTAAATTTTTCCTGCTCCTAAAATGGTATTAGATATGTTCCTTGTAAATCTATCGCGACACATTCATAGTAATTCAGATCTCAGTCATAGTAAATATCATTAAAAATAATTCATGATTCCTTTAATGGGTATAGGATCCTAATTTTGTCAACCAAGTTTCTTATTCAACTTTATATTCTTCTTGCTTTTAATGTGTTTGTTTTCTGATATGATTCCTTTTAGGGTCGGGATTCTTCCTAGTGTATCTAAGGTCATGTTTCTATCATCACAATGTTACACTAAGGTCACGTTTCTATCATCACAATGTTTAAAAATTAATGGTGTAATTGGTTGGTAAAAAATAAATGTGCTTACTCACTGAGCCTCCGTCTTATGTGTTTATGTGTTGATCAAATAAATATGTCAACTTTTATTAAAATAAAAAAAAAGCTTGACCTATCATATGTTTTAATTTTTTTTGCATGCAAAGAAAAAAACTATATTTTATATTAAAAATTATAAGTAATATAGTAGATAATATAGAGTTTATCAATCATATAACTTTTAGATAGACCAATCTAACATTCATAATTAATGCCAAGGCATGTCACAACTTAAGATTTGAAAAGCCAAAAACAAACGTTCTCGCCATCATAGATAATACAAGAAAAGTTCCAAGAGAGGTCCCAAGCCAGGACCAAAGGACATAACTCGACACTAACCATCATCTACACAAAACAGGAACCACTTTCTCAAAACAAAACATCGGAGGGCCAATGTTTTTGGGTGCCCCTCCACACTCCTAACATTCAAGGAAAGAATAATCATTTCTTATTACGTGCAAGGGCTTTCCGTTCAATAAGAGCCCTAGGACCAACCACACCAACCTTGACTACATAATCAACTGATTCATGTGAACACTTCAAGTGTCAAGTGCTTCTGGTTTGAATCAGAGAAAAACATGAATACATACCACCTTTAACAACCCCCTTATGCATAGAATGAAACAAGCCACTAATCGGCACAGAAATATCCTTCAAAGGCCCAGGGACCTCTGGAACATGAACAATACTAGCATAAATCTGAAGAGGGGTTTTTTCAACACACCATCATAGGAAGGGATCAATGGAGTGACCTCCATCGTTGAAGAATCCCCCATTGATAGATCCCTCTCCGCAACGGATTGTTCCTCAGTCCCATCCCTAAGCAACCCACCACCAACCTCCCCCTCCGAAACAATCTTCCCATTCTCAACGACCTCCACCCCCAAAGACCCAAAAACCTCAGCCAATAAGCCCAAAGTCTTGTCCAAATCCCCCCTCCACAACCATCGAAAACGGACTTGCCAACTCGGATGAGAGCCCCGTTTGACATGAAACATGGACAACGGATTCCCCCATTCCTCTATCGAAAACCGGTTACTCATGCGAATCCCCCTTCAAACCCACGTCCAAACCACTCAAAGATCCCTCAATAGAGAAGGTGGGAATCCCCCTCGACCATCCTTAACCCCTCATAGAAGTTCAATTTTGAACCCGTCTTTAACATTATTATTACATTATGTATTATATTGATAAGTTAAAAGTGCAATTTTTTAGGTGTAAAGAAATGTGGATAGAAACAATATATGAAAAGTGTTTGATAAGTGGGTTTAGTTTTTTTTAAATGAAAGTGTTAGACAAGTATGGATGGAATGTTGTTTAAAAAGTAATGATGAAATCATAGTCACATCCATTGCATGGCCTTAACCTCTACAAAAACTAAAAAGATAGAAAACTATCTTATCTTAGCTATATTGAACCTATACATGTAATGTAAATTTAATCATATCATCATAGTTTGCTTGTCCTTATAAGAGAATAGAATGTGGATGGAGTTAAATTTATGGACATGCAAGCAAACAATGTATTCATCGTTGAAGATTCCAAAGCAACTTTTATGGTTACATTGCAAGATAGTACAAGTTATTCATATATGTAAGATTATCTATGGCATCGACAACATGATTTAAGCTCTAGGTATGAAAGAAGATGTTTATTTAGGTGTAACCAATCTCCTCTTATCAATATCATTGTTTCTCTTTCATGGATATGAAAATGTATTCTAGAAGTGATTTTAATTTAGAAAGCAACTCAATGGTTGGACGCATGTGATAAAGATGAAGGGTGGGAGATGGTAGAAATATGGTTTCTATGTCCCATATAGCTTCTTGTTTTTCTTGTATTCGCAAACAATAGTCATACAACATGGAAATGTATTGCATAGCCATCTCGGTTGATGAAAATAAATGAAAGATAAAAACACTATTAAATTATTTTTATATTTAATTGAGAATTTTTAGAATCCACTTCTATGAATTGAGAATGTATAATAATGTTGCATAAATCATGAATTCATGTAATGCTAATGTTATGGTGACAGGCACAAAGTTATAATATATAATTAAAGCAATCAATACAAATGTAAATGGAAGTGGAATGCAAGTATATTAAATAGATATCCTGGATGGGTTGACAAACGGCAGGAGGAAGACCATTAATGTTGATGGGATGGAGGTAGCATGATAGGAGGAGCTAGCTAGTGATGAGGCTATGGTGGCAACATTGTTAGCTGTGAGCAATTAACCTCCTATACCAGCTCGATCATGCCAATTAAATGCAAGCAAACTAATGAAAAAGGGAAAAATAAACTACAAAAACTAAAGGAAGAAAAGGTTATCCTTCAAGAGACCTAAGCCATCTATCCCAGAGGGCCATGCCCATTGAAAGTCTCAGTATCATTGTCCTATTCCCATCTAATCCATTGAGATTCTTCAACCTCAAGGCCTATCTTTGACAAACTGTCAGCTCGAGTGTTCTTTCTCTATAAATATGGGCAAAGACAACAAACCCAAAAATATCCTTCAGTGTGATAGTTTCCTCATATATAGGAAGCAAGAGAATGTTTTTGGGAGGTCTCCGCTCCCAATCAATGACAAGCTTTGAATCACCATATACCTTAAGAGTCCATACACCCTCCTCTAGTGCCAGTAACAGAGCCAACTTTAAAGCCATCAATTCTGTCTTATTATTAGTACTTATGCCCAAGCCAACTTTAAAGCCATCAATTATGCCTTATTATTAGTACTTATGCCCAAGCCAACTGCAAATTTGATCCTATGTGATTCTAAAAAATATGATATTTTAAGTTATAAATATAAGTCTTATAATTTAGTTCAACATTGCAGTTTGCTTTAAAATAGAAACTCTAGTGGCTAGCAATTGAGAAAACGCCAATCCTTCTAAGTCACTTTCTCTAATAATGTCTACCGACATCATGTTATGATGTCCACACACACACACATATAAGGATGAAAGATACAAATAAATCGAAGAAGGTTTGGAGCTAGGGTTTACGAGGTTCTCATGACTGCAGACAAGTTTTGAGGGGCTGGAGCAGCACCCCGTAGGGATTTTTTTTCTTTTCCCTCCTTCCACAGTTTTTACTTTTCTAACACCTTTCGGTTTCACATGGATTATTTGGATGAGGTGGATTATTCACCAGATCCGTTTGAAGGTGAGCATATTTTTACTTCAGGTTCCCCGCTGACATTGATAGCAGAACGCTCTACTATGGAGGATTGTGAGGGAGGAAGGTCCGGTGTTGTGACACCTAGGATTCTCGACGATCAAAATCTACCTTTTCCGGAAGGAAGGCCAATTTTTTCTGACCTCGTCTCGAAACCCTTAACGGCTAGGGCTCTGCCTACAGAGATTTGCGGTCTACCTTTCTCCATGTACCCAGAAGCGAACTCTAACCTTCCAGACTCCTCTAGGGATAGGTCCATAGACTTATTCCTCTCTTCATCCTCTCGTGAAGACGATCCTGAACCTTTGAGTTTTGAGAATACCTTCCCATACTATGGTTTTTATCTTTTGGAAGATGGATGGATGAACGCAAACACCTCTCCATTGGGGTTTTTTCAGCCCCTGATCCTCACTGAGGAGGACTTTATCCAAGACGCGAATGGTTTTATCGCCTCCTTTCTAAACCCTATTGCAGAGACTGCACTGGTTCCGTCACCTGGGAACGTGAATGCTCAAAGGAAGGGAGGATTGTCAAACAGTAGCAGGGAGAACAACAATGGTTCCAGTCCGAAGAGGAGGAAGAACAAATGTGCAAACAAAAAAGATGAGCTTTTAAGATTGGTCTGCGAGGTTGACGTTTCAGTCGCTCATTCGGTGACGGTGGATGAAACTGTTGTTGTTGGGAAATCCTGTAGGAAATACCCCAGCCAAACTGTCCTGAAGGAATGGGGTTCCACCTGTTGGAAGGATTTATTGAACTATTCCCCACAAGTAAGGGTTTTGGAAAAAGGTTGGTTCATGTTCAAATTTGAAACAAAAGAATATGCATAAAGTATTTTGAGATAGAATTGGAGCCTGGGTGCTACTACGATCCTTTTGAAAAAGTGGACACCACTCTTTGAAGAGGATAAGGAAAACTTTGATATAACTCCTGTACGGGTGAGACTGTCTGGTCTACCCTGGGAGTTTTGGAATTTAGACTCTTTCCGAGACCTAGGTTATGTTATGGGTGCTTTTATTGATGCAGACATGTCTTTTCTTCAAACCAACAGAATGATTGTTGCTCGCATCCTGGTCTCACTGAATATTAGGATAGGTCTCAGAGAGGAACTGGAATTCGTTTGGGGAACAGAAAGTCGCAGACAATTGTTGGACTATGAGGGCATCCCCTTCTGTTGTCACCTTTATGGACATTTGGCCAAGAATTGTTCTATTCCTTTCACAAAAGGCCCTCGTTGGATCCGTAAGAGAGCTGTCGTTCAAGAGAATAGGGTTTTGGGAAAACCTCTTCAAAGGATGGAAAACCTGAAGAGGGCCTCAGAGCAAGGGAGGATTCTATAGAAGGATTTTTACAAGCACAAGACCCAAAGGTTGCAGTCGACACAGAGGTTCCTGGTAGGGAGATGGAATTCCAGAAGCACCAGTTGGAACAGGCGGCAAATCTTATTTTGGAGTAGGGTCCTTCTACCTTCGGTACAGACAAGTTATCGTTCCCTGCTACTCACATTGCTTATGTTACTTCTTCTTTAGAAAATTTAAAAACCTCTGATGACCCAAATCCTCTCACTTTCTCTGTTTCTCATCCCTCCCCTCCTCCCAATGCTCCCCGGGCTCAAGCACCCCCTCTCCCTTCAACACTTCACCCTCCACACACTCCCTTTACTTCATCCTCCTCCTTCCATACATCTGATTCCTTCCCCATCTTTTTTCATCTCAGAAAAAGAGAAGTTTCGGATCTTTCTAGATTTTTACAAACCTCTACTGGCCTTGGAAGAAACCCTTCTAGGGGTAATAAAAAAAGAATTCATGGTCAACCTTCCCTCCTTTCCTCTGCACAACACAAAGCACGACAAGAGGAATTAGACAAGAATAAAAAATCCATTATTGGGGTACTTAGAGCAGTGAACGCCCCTATGGGTGTTACCAAATGAATATTCTCTCTTTCAATCGCAAGGGTTTGGAAAGTTCCATAAAAAAACTTGCTTTAAAAAGGTTGGTCTGCTCCTACCAACCTGAATTTATAATGCTACAAGAAACTTTTGGGAATGGAGAAGATGTGTTTAGATTGCTGAAAGGATTTTTGAAGAATTTGGACTTTATTTCCCTTGATGCTTCTGGGCACTCTGGGGGTCTTGCTATGGGTTGGGATCCAAGAGTAATAAAGCCTGAAAACACCTAGGGTTTTTCCTCTGGTTTGGGTTTGGACTTCTTCAGTTTAAACTTAGACACTTCCTTTACCTTATTGAATCTTTATGGTCCCTATGAAGATCGGGCTCGATTATGGAATTATTTATGCCATAAATCTTTGTTAAAACATAACAAAGTGATAATTGGAGGAGATCTCAATTTCACTTTGGGGCTCATGAAATTTGGGGACCTCGGGCAAGGGATGATCCTCTTGCGGCTTTTTTTGAACAAAAATTCAGAGAGGGAAAGTTGATCGATATTGCTCTGGTTAATTTGTTACCAACTTGGACAAATAAAATAACATGGGATTCCATAATCGCAAAAAGGCTGGATTACTTCCTGATTGCTGAACAACTCTTGGAGGATGACCTTTTGATTCGTCAGTGGGTTGGATCAGGTGGGGAATATGATCATTTCCCCATTTTTCTGGAAATATCCGGGGCACATAAAAAACCAGCCAGTCCTTTCAAATTATGTGCATATTGGTTAGGAAACGAAGATTTCAAAAACTTGGTCATAAGCACTTAGAGACCTTTCATCCCTGAGGAAGGAGGATATGATGCTGCTCATTTTGCTCAAAAAATTTTGGCTGTAAAGAAAAAATATAAGGAATGGGAAGCCATTAAAAGATCCAAAGTTGATCAGGAGTTAAAACAAGTTGAGCTAAACATTCAGACTCTTCTAGAGATAGATGGTGCCATATTCTTATCCTTGGAAACCAAAGAACATCTTGGTCAAATCTAAGAAAAACACTAGTCTATCTTGAAGGAGCGGGAAGAGGTATGGAGGTTAAAAATTAGGGCTATCTGGTTGGATAGTGGAGATGAAAATACTAATTTCTTTCAAGCATATGCTGAAATTAGAAAATTGCATAATACTATCTGGGGGCTCAGGGATCAAAATGATAATTACATCTCTTCTTTTGATGGTATGGCAGTTATTGGAAGTGCTCATTTCAAAAACTTATTCAAAGCTGATGAAAGGGTGACAATAGTCGAAGCCATTCAACTATCACAGTTTTACCCAGTTTTCATTAATAAGGATGACAACCATGACCTTATGGAGGAAATTTCGAAGGACAAACTAAAAGAGACACTTCATAGTTTTCAAAAAGGAAAAATTCCGGGTCCAGATGGTTGGACGATTGAGTTCTTTCTGGATTTTTTTGACCTCATTGGGTCGGACCTCCGGAGTCTTGTCAAAGAATCTCTCTCTAGGGGTTATATGCACTCTCCCCTAAATGTGACCTCCATTGCTCTAATCCAAAAATCAGATCATCCCATCTTCCTGGATGAGTTCAGACCCATCTCCCTCTACAATATCACTTATAAAGTTGTGGCTAAGATTATTGCTAAAAGATTGAAAAAAGGTTCCGTCCAAGGTTATCTCTCACAAATAGTTCGGGTTTTTGGAAGAAAGGAAAATCCATGAAGCAATTGGGGTAGCTCAGGAGGGTCTCCATAGTTTAAAAGTTGGGAAGTTGAGTGGTGCAAATCTAAAAATTGATCTCTCAAAGGCCTTTGATCTGGGTTATCTGGTTGTTTCTCAGACTTCTCATGACACATTTAGGTTTTGATTACTCTTTTATCAAGTGGGTCATGTTGATGTATTTGTAACTTTGGAAGATATTCACTTGTATATCGTATTTATTACATTTGTACTTTATTGTATCCCCAACGGAGATATACTATTCCTCCGATTGGAAGTGTCGTCATTTGTATTTGCAAGTGTCGCAAGTTACATTGTAAGTGTCGTAACTTATATTTGATGGGTTATTAGACCACCGTGGTGGGGTCAGCCTTGTATGAGTCATGTGGATGGGTTATTAGGATTCCTTAGGAAGTTAGCCCAGTTAGGGTTAAAGGCAGGTCAAAGTAAAGTATAAATAGAGAGTGTGACTCTCTCATTCTATTTATTCACTCACTCATCCAACTCGCATAGTTGAGAGAGAGGAGTGCGCACAAGTTGAGGAGGAGTAGCTGCTGAAGAAATCTATCTTTCGAGGTTTGATATTTGTGATCTTTGTATTGGTGCTCATTCTATCTCTGAGGAATTTGCGGGGTTTTTCACCTTCTTGGTTTTCCCCGATGAAATGCTTTGTGTCTCTTGTTTCTTGTGTTTGATATGTTGTACATGTTGTTCTCTCAATTAATATCCTAGATCATATTGAATTAAATGATGAAAAACTAACATGGTATCATAGCTAGCCTGAAGGAAGGCATTGTATGGCATTTACGATACTTGTTGCACTTGTGACAAATTGGAAGCTAGGGCTTGATATAGTAAAAACTAGTCATCGTGGCACTTTCTCTATAAATCAGTTTTGGAGAAGGTTCAGGGTCTGAATTTATGATAGGATGAATATCAGACATAGATGTACCCTGTGTAAAAATTTCAACCTCATATTCGTTATACTTTGTGAGATATGATCCGTACAAGTTAGGGTTTCTGCCTCTTCTAGAATGCATCCCTAAACAGGTGACCTAGGCACAAAGGTCATATCTCGGGCTAGAAAGCTCCAAATGGAATTTTGTAAAAAGAGTCAGTTAGGGCACAGACTGTAGTTTCACAGGTCCGATTTTTAGAGGCCTAAGTTGAAACAGTGACACGTGACAATCCGTACAAGTTCGCTATGATGTTTCATCCCATAAACAGGTCATGTTGCGACACTTAGCATATCTATCTCATGGAGAATCCATTGAAGCTCAGATCTATGGGGTTGGAAATATGACAGGTCATTCTACCATAGGCCGATGTTTCAGACCCTGAGGATCCAAAATTTCAGAGATGCATCAGAAACAATATGGCATATATTTTTGTCAAAACAAAATTGGATTCTAAGCACTTTCATTTTTGGCTTGTCACTGCTGTGGGAAATTAGGGCTTTTGAAAGAAGTGAAATTTTGGAGTGCTCTCAGCATAGGATTTCTCTCCTCAGCAAAATCAAAATTTAGAGACCAAGATCAAAGTTTTTGGTTGGGTAGAACCCCATGATCTATCAAACCCTAGTTCGGGTTTTGGATCAGAAAAACCAAAAAACCAGATTTTGATAGAAGTTGCAGATCCGAAATTCGTAGGTCATTTTTGGAGGGTCAATTTTTGGATTTTTCAAAATCTGAGCACACCAGCTTTCTCACCTCATTCAAATGCATCTCCCTATCCAGATAGAAGTTTGAAATTCCAAATTTGGATTCTTAGGGTTTCTCTGCCAAACCCTAGCCAGCTCCAGATCCAGTTTCAGCAAATCAAAGTGAATAGGATTGGGTTAATCCTAGAAGAGAATGAATTGGACATCTACATAAGTGAAGAAGTTCCAGTTTTAGAGGGAGATGAGACTAAGGCCTTACATAATAAGACTACAAGCAATACCGACAGGTATGACTTAAGGAGATACATGTATGTTTTGAAATCTGTTCATGATTAAGTTTGTCTTCATATTATTGAGGTTAGTACAATCTTGATTAATTTTAGACTTGTGTCATCACCTTAGTAAAAATATGAATGCATGTGAATGATAGAAGACATTCATTGATTAGGGTTATGACACTTATGATTGTAATAATGCACTGTGGTGTTGTATGAGGATAATATTGCTCGCTAACATGAAAGGTACATCAAGAAAGACAAATCACATTCTAGATCAAGAACATATGACCATGGTGACATGAAGACAAAGACTCATCCATAGCCATTTATCACATAGAAGCTCTACTTACGAGGTATGTATAATTTGGTTCTACAATGCTTAACTTATGAGATATGCAGGTTACTAGCACAAGGTCTCTAAATCATTGAAGAGAACAAAGAAGACATTGTTTGGGTATGTTAGACATAACTAGCAAACATGATAATCCATGTATGTTTTTCCTATATCAAGTTAGAATCCTACCTTGTGTTAGGATCTTATATAAGTATACTTTTGTATGATTGATAATGATTATTCATGAAGTTATAAGTTTGAGTAATCATGGGTTTATGCAGATTATGCTTCTTACTTTGATTAATGATATGAAAAACCATAAGAGTCCTATGGTCAAATAAGAATATGCATGAGTAAAAGAAGTCCTCCCTGAAACCTTGAATACTAACACTTGTGATAAATTACCTGTGTATGAAATGATCATGACCATACATGTTTAAGATTAATTAGAATCATAATGTTTTGATAGTATTGAGATTATACTAATGAATATATGATTATGTATGAGATCTTGAGGATGACATAATGATGACACTAGTGCACACTTAGGCATGCATAGTGGTCCAGGATGAATAGAAATTCAAAGACATAATCATGATGATATCGTAATGGAAGCAAATATCAAGAGGGAGCACACTCTAGTAGTTCCTGCAAGGAAGCAAAGATTGAGAGGGAGTCCACCCAACAACCAAACAAAGATAAGTATTTGAATTGTCATTTGTTGTATATATGATTACTTAAATGATGTTGTTCAGTCATGTACATACTTATGTCCCTATATTTAGGATGTATATTATGCATTTTAGAAAAGTTGCATTAATGAATAAGATACTACTAATATAGTAATGGGTAAGTGGCCTATGGTACTGTACAACACTCCATTGCTACTTATCTAGATTGAAACCTCTTTGCTGACATGTTGGGAGTAATGTATACTCTTAACAATGTTCTAGTAGAGATGGAAGGCATCTAGAAAGTTATAGGATATGGATAAATGTTGTATTCAAGCATTGGCTGAGATAATTGCATGACTGTATGACCTATGTCTTTATGTGTAAGAATTTGTTCTGAAAACTATGAGATGTTTCTAATCATGCAATTGAATTTTACTTGTAGGAAAGATCGTGAACAATCACCTACAAAATAAGGACAACGACATTTGTTCCAACAACGAAGTTCAAGAAAAGTACCTATTGAAGATATTGAAGAATCTGAAGTTCCCAAGATCAGGGATGCATTAATGGAAGGATGCCATGATCGAGGAGTACCAGTCGATCATGAAGAATGATGTTTGGTATTTGGTCCCGAGACTAGGAGGGAAGTGTGTAATGACTTCCAAATGGATCTACAAGATCAAGCATGCTGCAGATGGTAGCATAGAGAAATACAAGGCAAGGTTTGTGGTTCGTGGCTTCTCCCAGAAAGAAGGGATAGATTATGAAGAAAATTTTGTACCTGTAGCCAGATACACTTCTATCAGAACAATACTTACTTTGGCTGCAGTGATGAAGTGGAAGATACACCAGATGGATGTCAAGACAACTTTCTTGAATGGTGTAGCCGAAGAAGAAGTGTATGTGGAGCAGCCACTCAGTTTTGAGACACATGACAGGGAGTCACAAGTGTGCAAATTAAAGAAAGCCTTGTAAGATTTGAAACAAGCACCCAGGACATGGTACGGTAGGATTGACAGCTTCCTGACTAGTTTGGGATTTACCAAGAGTAAAGCGGATTCCAACCTTTACTACAAGGTTGAGGAAGGCAATCTAGTGATACTCCTACTGTATGTATATGACCTGTTTGTGAGAGGTGAGAATGGGTTGATTGCTGATATGAAGAGGAAGCTTGCTGCCGAGTTCGAGATGAAGGACTTGGGAATGATGCATTACTTTCTAGGCATGGAGGTGTGGCAGAGTGCAGATGGAATCTTCCTTGGACAAGGGAAGTATGCAGTTGATGTCTTGAAGCAGTTTGGGATGATGGACTGCAAGGCCATGGCCACACCTTTGGCATCGAACCTGAAGCTATTGAGTGATGCTTCATCAGATTCGGTTGATGCCACGATGTATCGTCAGATGATTGGATCCTTGATGTGCCTGACGAAGACGAGACCAAATATTTGCTTTGCTGTGAACACATTGAGCCAGTTCCTGATGGATCCTAGACATGTTCACTTGATTGTTGTAAAGCATATTCTGAGGTACCTGAAGGGTACGTTTGATTATGGGCTCAAGTATGATGCAAATCAAAAGATTAACCTGGAGGGTTATGTTGATTCATATTGGGCAGGCAGTGCTGCAGATAGGAAGAGCACTTCAGGGTGCTGCTTCAGTATGGGATCAGGTGCGATCTCTTGGTTTAGCAGGAAGCAATCCTGCGTAGCACTGAGTACAACCGAAGCAGAGTATGTCGCAGCTTGTTTGGCTAGTTGTGAGGTAGTATGGATAAGGAAGCTACTGTCATATTTATTTGATCTCCAGTTGGATGCTACTTTTATCTTCTGTGACAACCAGAGTTGTGTGAAGTTGTCAGAGAACCCAGTGTTCCATTACAAGTCGAACCATATCGAGATCAAATATCACTATATCAGGGATATGGTGCAGAGAGGAGCAGTGAAGCTCTTGTATGTTGCGACAGATGAGCAGATAGCAGATGTGTTGACCAAACCACTGGCCAGAGTGAAGTTCGAGTACTTCAGAGAGAGGCTTGGTGTTCTTCAGATAGAAGATACATCGAGGAGGAAGTGATGGAACACATTTGTAGGAGCCCTTCCAAGCATGGTGGTAGGAGGGTTTTCCCCATGGCTGTGGATGTAAGTGCTAAGTGATAAGCATCAAAGTGATGCTCCGTATGATGATCAGGATGATCATGTGATGATTATATGCATCAGGGTGATGCTATGTATGATGATGATAAGGATGATCATGTGATGATGATATGCATAAGGGTGATTCTATGTATGATGATGATCAGGATGATCATGTGATGATGATATGCATCAAGATGATGCACTATATGATGATGATCAGTATGATCATGAGCATCAAGATGATGCTCCATGCGAAGATGATCAAGTGTGATCATGAGTGTCAGGATGATACTCCGTGGCCGTGGACAGGTTGTGCAATAGCATGTAATCAGCCCTGAGAGATCCTATAGTTTGAGCAGTAAGCTCGTAATTAGCCCTGGGATGCTCTTCAAGGTTTTGTTTGGTCTCATGTAATCAGCCCTCGGAGATCCTATAGGCTGAGCAGTAAGCTCATAATCAACCCTGGGATGCTCTTCGAGGTTTTGCGAGGTTGCATGTAATCAGCCCTGGGAGATCCTATAGGTTGAGCAGTAAGCTCGTAATCAGCCCTGGGATGCTCTTCAAGGTTTTGCGAGGTCACATGTAATAGATACCTGGGAGATCCTATAGGTTGAGTAGTAAGCTCGTAATCAGTCTTGGGATGCTCTTTCAAGGTTTTGTTAATGCACATAATCAGCCCTGAGATTCCACAGGATGGCTCGATCCCAGAGATGATGAAGACCTACAGGAAGGTAGGCCTACATCCATCATGAAAAAGGGTTGGCTCTATAGAAATTCCTGTGACGAGAACAATTGAGAGATACCACCAGTGATTGAGATGACAAGTACAGCAGCAGTGATGATGATGCTCCATGATCTAGTGAGGATGATTTAGCTCCAATATTGAAGACTTGTGCCTATATGTATTTATGACCTATGTCAAGAGAATAACTTCCTAGTTAAGAGGGAGTGTTGATGTATTTGTAACTTCGGAATATATTCACTTGTATATTGTATGTATTATATTTGTACTTTATTGTATCCCCAACGGAGATGTACTATTCCTCCGATTGGAAGTGTCGTCATTTGTATTTGCAAGTGTCGCAAGTTACATTGTAAGTGGCCTAACTTATATTTGATGGGTTATTAGACCACATTGGTGGGGTCGGCCCTGTATGAGTCATGTGGATGGGTTATTAGGCTTCCTTAGGAAGTTGTCCCAGTTAGGGTTAAAGGCAGGTCAAAGTAAAGTATAAATAGAGAGTGTGACTCTCTCATTCTATTTATTCACTCACTCATCCAACTCGCATAGTTGAGAGAGAGGAGTGAGCACAAGTGGAGGAGGAGTAGCTATTGAAGACATCTATCTTTTGGCATTTGATCTTTGTGATCTTTGTATTGGTGCTCATTCTATCTCTGAGGAAGTTGCGGGGTTTTTCACCATCTTGGTTTTCCCCGGTGAAATGCTTTGTGTCTCTTGTCTCTTGTGTTTGATATGCTGTGCATGTTGTTCTCTCAGTTAAGATCCTAGATCGTATTGAATTAAATGATGAAAAACTAACAGGTCACAAGTTGTATTACTACAGTCTCCTTCTCTGTTCTTATCAATGGCTTGGATTCTTCTTTTTTCCCTTCAGAAAGGGGACTTCGTCAAGGGTTCCCACTTTCCCCACTCCTTTTTCTGCTAGTTGCTGAGGGTCTAAGTCGAGCCCTTTTGGATGAAAGGAATAGGGGGTCATTCCATGGAATTGCAATATCAGATCTTTTACGATTAACTCATCTACTCTTCGTGGATGATATCATTGTTTTCTGTAACAGGTTGGCATCATATGCGGTGAAATTAAAGGAAATTTTGCTTTTGTTTGAGAAAGCCACTGGAATGATGATAATTCTCAGAAATATTCTCTCACCTGTACAAATATGGAAGGTCCGGCTCGCCAAAGGTATGCCTTTATCTTTCCCTTTGAAGTCAAACTGTTGGATGAAGTCTTAAAGTATCTTGGATTTTCGCTGAAACCAAATTGTTGCACTAAGGATGATTGGCACTGGCTTATAACAAAGTTGGAAAAAAGGATTAGTAGTTGGAGCCACACATGGCTTACAAGAGAAGGTCACCTGGTTTTGATCAAGTCGGTTTTAGAAGAAATTTCAGTTTATTGGATGACACTTTCTTGGATTCCTAAATGTATTCTGACAAAGGCCAAAAAATTATGCTCTAGATTTCTTTGGACTGGTAAAAAGGAATCAACAGTTCTTCCATGGGTAAAATGGGACCACATAGAAAAACCAAAAGGGTTGGGTGGATGGTGCTTAAAAAATATCCAATTTTTTTCCAAGGCACTGGCTGCAAAATCCGGTTGGTGGATCCTCTCCACAAACAACCTTTGGACTGAGGTTATAAAACAAAAGTATATTGCTCCAGTCACTCTGCTCGACTGGGTCATGATCCAAACAAATAATAGAATCCCAATTTCTACCATCTAGAGAGACACACTAAACTCCTTCCCTCTAATTGATGAAGGTCTCGCTTGGAATATTGGTCGCGGCTCCAAGGTCCAAATTGGTGCTGACCCTTGGACTGGGAGTCAAAATAATGATATCCTTCCTCCTTAGGTAATTCAACTTCTTCATCAACAAGGAAATTTTCACCCGAATCAATTAACAGAGCCTGCTGCCACCACTCTTTGGGGACGGGGATGGAAAGAAGCAGATAGCCTAAAACTTCCTGTTGATATTTGGGCAGCTTGGAACTTCTTTCTGAATTCTTTGCACACCTCACATATCCTCCTCCTCAACATGGATGATGAACTTATCTGGAGTAAAGCCTCGGGTGGCTTCTACACTCCAAAACTTGGGGTATCGGGAACTACTTTCTCCATATCTTCCTTATGCTCCAGAATGGTGGTGGAAGAGTATTTGGAAAGCAAGATGTCCTCAGAAGGCTAAAATTTTCATGTGGTGCACTCTGGAAAACAACATTCCAACTTGGGATAAGATGTTCAAAAGATCCATTGAAGGGCCTAGCTGGTGCTCTCTCTGCAGGAATGATTCTGAAACAATTTCCCATTTGTTCTTAACTTGCCCGTTTTCAAAACAAACTTGGTTGGAAGCTAAAAGAAGGTTAAATATGGATCTGGATTGGGGTGGTAATGATGTTCTGGATGCTTGGATAAATTGGACTACACATCAGGTCACAAAAATCATTAGAGCTCTTTCTCTTGTAATCATTTGGGGTCTATGCATTGCAAGAAATAAAAACATTTTTATGGAGAAACCAACGATCCCATAACTTATTTCCTCTCGCAGCCTTGATATTCTCTCTCATTTTTCCTAGCATAAAGAATCCCCTTCCATCCAAATTTTCCAAGAGGAACCCATAAAAAAAACTCTCCCATGGGGATTTTTTTATGGAGCCTCACATAACGAAATCTGTGGTGGCGGTGATTTCCTTTATCTTTCTGAGATAGTTTATTTTAAAATCACTATGGGTTTGGGAACATGCACAAACAATTTTGCGGAACTTTTGGCATTAAAAATTCTTCTATGTTTTGCTATTGAAAAAGGTTGCACTAGCCTTCAAATCTTTGGAGACTCCTTGAATGTTATTAACTTGGTAAACAAAGCTCAGTATTGCCAAATTGTCCTCTTGAACACTTTGATTGATGACGCACATTGGTTGTTAGATAATTTTACTTCTTATACATGCCGTCATGTATACAGGGAAAGGAACGCTCTAGCTGATCAACTTTCCAAGGATGGTCTTCTTTTGCCTTAGGGACATTGGAAAACTGTTGAATTACAAAATGAGGAATTTTTTTAATATTCCCATCATCCTTTTATTGATGGATTGGCTCTACCTCATCAACAACAACTTGGATTTGGATTAAAAAAAATTGTTGTTATTTTGATCAATAGTTACTTGCGGATTTTTAGCTTATAACACCTGTTATGCTTCAAGGACAACTATTTATTTTGATAGTACTCTCTCAAAACACTCAGTTTTTTTGTATAGTTCTACACAGTTTTCCCTGTATCCCAGTGGCTTCGGATTTTTGAAATGCACTTCTCAGTTGCATTATGCAAATGTAATTTTGTTAAAACTTCTTTAATAAATTTTTTCTTTTTTCCAAAGAAAATATATATATTTAAAAGGAAACCTTCTTAACAATATCTAGATATTTTTTTCAAGATACTACTAAATATGTCCAAACTTTCAAAAAAAGGTGTCCACAAAACTCTCTCTCTCTCTCTCTATATATATATATATAAGAAACCTTCACATGAACAATCCTATAAATTTCTGGAGTCCAATCCTGTGGGGGCTTGGATTACCTTTGATTCTCAGGGGATAACAAGGTAATATAAAAAAAAATCCTCTAAATACTATAAATGCTTATTTCAATTTTTCATTTATTATATTGATAATAAAAAACTAAATTTTATATTATTTTTAAACAATTTTATTTTTAAATAAATCATTTAATTTTTTTCAATCAATTAAGAATAAACTATTGGGATGTATTTTCTTTACTTTCAAATTATATATATAATTTTAAATTAATTACATGTTTAAATATTTTATTAATTTTTTAATATTATTTGTAAAAAAACTAAATGAATAATATTAATATATTATTAATAATGTTATATTGCCAAATTTAACTAATATGGTTGGTTTCTGCATAGCTGACTGAATTTGAACCCCACAAGGTAGCTAATATCACAAGTCACACAGAGAAAGTATCAAACAAAAAAATCAATCATATCATATCAAGATTGATTAATATATTCAAAATGATATAATTTCATGATAACTTTTTTTTTGGCTCGAAAATCCCTAACTTGCGGGAGTGGCATGTGGTCTAAGAAACCACGACTCAGGGGCATCTAAGCCGTCAAAATCACATGAGGATCGCAATCATCCTGGACCGCATCAACCTCAACTTCACTAGTTTTTTAGGTGTCTTTTCCCAACTAAGTCACCCCTAAAGGAAATTGAACTTGGGTCGCCTTGCTAACGAAACCCACACCTTAACCGAGTGAGCTAACGTAAATTAACAATTTCATAATAAAATTATTATTCTTTTAAATATTATTATTTTTTATTTTTTAATTAAACACATTTTAGTTTTTAATAAAAACATATGTTTCTTTGTTAACTTTAATTATATTTTTATAATTTTTGAAAATCATTTCATTTTAAATTTAATATATAATTTTATTCAATAATTTATTTTTAATTTTTTAACTAATTTTTTTTTAGTAATTATTGTTTCTAAGCCCCCAAAAATTAAGTCTTTAAACTCCAACATATTGAAATTGGAGAAAGATTAACGGAAGAATTATAAAAGTTTAATATAAATTTATTTTTACTTTCCATGTTTTTAGTTACCATGATGATTTTTTTTAATTGATAAATTATAAAATATAATATATATTTATGTTAATTTTTTATTAAATAAATATTGATAGAGATATGGTACAGTTTGATCGACCTAATGGTTAAGAACATGTGTTTCCCCTTAAGAGATCATAGGTTTAAATCCAGAGGGGTAGGGTGGTAGGGTATGTACACCACTATAGACTTTATGTGCAGTTGCATCCCCTTGCAGGCTACACTGGCATGAAGTTAGCATGAATTGTCATCATCCTCTTTTTTATGTTGGTGATATTGTTCTTCTGGCAAAATTTCCCTCTGATCTTGAGAAGCAATTAAGAATTCTCAAGGATTTCTGCTCTAGTATGGGCATGACCCATCAATACCGACAAAACCAAAGTTATGTCGATAAAATTTAATAACGTCATTTACGTCTTTTTTTGTATGATAATAGCAACTTGGAGAAAGTGACTTCCTACAAATATCTTGTTAGAATATTGTAAACATATGAAATAATATCATAACACAATATAAACTAAGGAAGGCATTACTAGTCTATCCTTCTATCTGCCAAGCAACATAAAGCATGAAATACAATTGGAGAAAATAGAACAACAAGAGAACATTGATATACATGGTTCACCCAATATGGGCTGCATCCACGAGAAGGGTTGCATCTTCCATTATTCTGCAAATAGATCTCCAAGATTACATGGCATCCTCACATATGCATCACATCAAGCTCCATCACTCAAGCATGTCACAATCATGTGTGTACAAATGACATACACAACATGTGATGTGTGATGAACTACAATCAACACATACCAAAAGGGTCTCCTTCACCTCTCTTATATACCAAGAGGTTTGGATTATGATACATCCCATAACACATGTGGGATAAATGAATTTCCTCTCTTTATATAGAGAATGGTTACAAATGATATAATTATAATGATGCATGTGGGATAACTCTATTTTATAATATTAGAGTTATTTTATGCTTTTGAATGATATTTTACCAATATATCACATAAGTCATGATTACATATTCTAACACTCCCCTACCACTCCCCGTTAATGATGACTGGGAGAAAGAATACAAATGGAAGGAAGGTGGAAACACACCAACATCCCCCTTGATGACAAATTCCAAAATGCTCCATAAGATGTGAATAAAAAACACACTTCGCCTCATGGACTTGATGAAGACAACATCTGCTTCTCATGAAAGTACATCCGAACCAAGTTATATGATGAATGTTTGCACAACACAACATCGTATGGAAAATACAATAGAACATGTGGTTGCAAACTCATCACAACCTATAACTCAACTAATAGCTGAAAGAACTCTGCAATAGACTACATGACGAATACAAGAACCGTGGATCCATACATCAAAACATTCTTCAGAGAGCTCTTAATGAAGATTGTATTGCAAATACAAGACCCGAATTGTCTATCCATCAAAACATGAGCCAAGCAGACAGCCTTCACAACCCAGTTGAAAGATGCATGAACAATAGAAGATTGATGTCCATCATACAACATTAATGCAATATTGTGATATAATATGATAAAATTCAACATTACATTCCTTCTTAACATCAACCATCTTTGATACAGTCAAGGATAAGCTGAAAAGATCACAATGTTGAAAAACCAGAGATCAACAACCATCATATGCTTAAACAGGGAAGGAATAACAAAATCAAGCTATCCCACAACATAGAGAGCTAGTCTACACAAAATAACTTCCAAGAGTAAAGCATATAATAAGCATGACAAAGCCAAAAAGCATAAGATATGATAAAATGACATGATATAATAAATAGAGGAGCATAAAAATGAGTGAGCATAATAGATACCAATATATAATAATGAGCCAAGATATCACTTAAATATATGAAAAATATAGTCATCAAACAACTAATCTTAAGCATAGGTTCATTTCTTATTAAAATCATGTTAATATGCAAGAGATGAATGCCCTGAAAATGTCAATGCTTCCATATAGGAACGTTAGAGACAAGAAACACATGTCAATGCTTCCATATAGGAACGTTATAGACAAGTAGGAACAAGACAACCTCTGCAATAATAAGAATAAAAATCTCAATGCAACAAGAATAAGGTGCTCATGACAAAGATTTTAAGATTATGAGATTACTGAAAGCCATATAAATATTGAGTAAAAGATGATCGAAATAAACATGACATGATATATATGAAAATAGATCAAAATGTTTAATATGATCAACATATAGCAAATTATGATCAACCCATTATATCACTTACAAAAAAATATATGAAATGACAAGTCACTAATGGCCATAATCATGGGTTCATTTCTTGTTAACATCATGTAAATATGCAAGAGATGAGATGCCCTGGAAATGTCAATGCTTCCATATAGGAACGTTAGAGACAAGAAACACATGTCAATGCTTCCATATATGAATGTTAGAGACAAACAACACATGAACTAAATACAATCTCTGCAATACATGGAAAAAAAACTATACCCCAATTAAAGAACTTATGACAAACCAAAAATACGATATCACATAGATTAAAAAATTTGACTTTACTCAAGAAATTAATTAGCAAGAGCATATAATGATCATAAAGATATTGTTTATAAAAACAATGAAATTGCTTTTACACAAAGGTCAGCAATAACATTAAATAAAACAAATAATGATCATAAGATAACACATATAGAAGCATCATTATCATTATTAGAAGAGTGAGACCATGTTAGAATATTGAGCCAAAAAAAATCATCAAATAAAACAATTATATCACTTATAGATAAGAAAATATACCCATTAAGCAACTAATTTCTAAGCATAGGTTCATTTATTGATGTCACCATTACTGTTGATGTATATGTAACTTTGGAATGTATTTAATTTATATATTTATTGTACTCCTATAGAGATGTATTATTCCTCTATACGGAAGTGTCATCATTTGTATTGACAAGTGTCGCAAATGTGTTAACTTGTCGATGGGTTATTAGACCACCTTGTAAGGGGTCGCCCCGATATAATGTAATATGAAGTTATTGTACCTAGATAGACAAGTCGGCCCCATAAGGTTATTGGGCAAACAGGAAGTTATTGCACCTAGCTAGACAAGTCGGCCCCATAAGGTTATTGGGCAAACAGGACAAGTATAAATAGAGATCGGGAGATCTATATTTGGATCACTCAGAACTCACTCTTCCTTCACTCGGAAAGTGGCGCACATGTGAGGAGGGGGATCAGCTTCTAAGAGGAGTCTATCTCTGTGTACTTTGGTTGTGCTATTGCACTATCTATCTCTGAGGAAGTTGTGGGGTTTTTCACCTTAGGGTTTTCCCCACAGAAACTCTGTGTGTCTATTGTCTCTCATGCTTTTGTTTCTTGTGATGATTGACATGCTTGCTATGATTGATATGCATTGATATACTGTACATGTTGTTCTCTTAGTAAAGATCCTAGAGTATCTTGAATTAATGCTCAAAATTTAACATGGTATCAGAGCTAACCTGAGAAGAAGACATTGTGCAGTGACAGAAACCAGGGTTTCTTGTTTATTGGGTTTCTCTTCACAGATTTTGGAAAATCAATATGATAGATTAACTCTCCTCAGTAAGGTGAATCTATTTGTCCAATCAGAATTCAATTCTCAGCACTTTCAGTTTTGGCCCTAAAAATTAAGGTTTCCACAAAAATAGGAATTTCTCAAATCTGAAGACATAGCTGGAAGCTCCTTGGAAAAATTGAAGTTTAGAGCTTAGGATCGAGATTTTTGGCTGGGTAAATCTCCGGGAAACTCAAACCCTAATTCAGGGTCCTCCCTAGTGAACTCGGGAAGACTAAAAGGCATTTCTGAAGGGTGAAGCTTTGCAGATCTCAAATTCTGAATACACCAGGCTGATCATCTCATCAAGGTGCATCTTTCTCTCCTTTCAGAAAGTTGAAATTCACATTTTGAATTTTTAGGGTTTCTCTGACAAACCCTAATACGGGACCAGATCTAGTTTTCAGCAAATCAAGTGGTAAGACCTAAATCTTTTTTATTTCCATTTGAAGTACTCTTTAAAGATGTCTCACCACACCAAGCTTGAAAGGGATGATAACTTCCGAGCCTAGAAGTATAGGATTGGGTTAATCCTGGAAGAGAATGATTTGGACTCATATGTAAAAGAAGAGATCCCTATCCCAGAGGATGAAGAGGCTAAGATATTGCATAAGAAGAACTTGGTCAAGGCAAAGAGAATCATTGTTGATTCTATCAAGGACCATCTCATCCCCCATGTGTCATCCCTGAAAACACCCAAAGAGATGTTTGATTCCCTATCCAAGCTATTTGAAGGGAAGAACATAAATCGGAAGATGACTCTGCGGAACCAATTGAAAGGGGTAAAACTTCAGAATGGAGAATCCATTCAATCTTATTTTTCTAGGGTATCTCATATCAAGGAACAACTAGAAGCAGTGGATGAAATGGTGGAGAATTGTGAAGTTGTCATGACCACTCTGAATGGCCTACCCAGGTCATGGGACTCCTTTATTCAAGGAATCTGTGCAAGAAAGAAGTAGGTATCCTTCAGCAGACTACGGGAAGAATGCTCACAAGAAGAAGCAAGGCTTGTGGCACGAGAAGAAAAGATGGGGAATGAAGATCAAGCTCTCACATCTCACACCAAAAAAGGGAAGTCCAAGAGAGATCCATCTCACTTCAAGAAATCTTCACATCACCATAAAGAAAGGAGAATATGCTTCACCTGTAATGAAAAGGGACATATTGCCATAAATTGTCCCAAGAACAAGAAGGACAACAACAACTTCAACAAGAAGAAGAAGGGCAACAAAAGAAGGTACCATGCTCATGCTGCCGAGGATGATGAACCTCCCAAGAAGAAGGCTAGAGTAGAAAGTGATGATGATGACTCATCAAGCGAAGAAGAGTATGTTCTAATCTCTGCTCTCACAGGTACTATCTCTCATGTTTGTAATGATTGGCTTATTGACAATGGGGCTTCAAAACACATGACTGGGTTTAAAGAATCCTTTGCTAATCTATCTGAACATGAGTCACCCCATAAGGTGAAACTTGGGGATGACTACCAATACCCTATCAAAGGAAGTGGTGAGGCCTCCTACAATCTAGACTCTGGGAAGTATTCGAAGATGAAAGATGTTTTGTATGTACCTGGGCTCAAGAAGAACCTACTCTCCATATCCGTATTGGATGCAAAAGGTATGAGGGTTGCATTTGTGGATGGCCAAGTTCTAATGTGGCCAAAGGGAAAGACCATAGATGATGCAGTAGTGATTGGAGAGCAAGAGGTAGGTTTGTATAAACTAAAGGGACAACCTAAACATGCCATGGTGCATGAATCCATGGAGCCAAGTGAACTTTGTCATAGAAGACTTGCTCATATGCACTATAGGGCACTTCCAATTGAAAGCAAGGCTGTAGAGGGTCTTCCTGAAATCAAGACCAAACATGAAGGTGTTTGCAAAGGATGTGCAAAAGGAAAGAACATAAAGAAGGCATTTCCAAGCAGTGAAAGCAAGGAAAAATATATCTTGGATATTATCCACTTCGATGTATGTGGTCCGATGTCATCTAGTTCTCTGAGTGGGTATGCTTACTATGTCTCTTTCATTGATGAATTTTCCAGGAATACTTGGGTTTACTTCTTGAAGAACAAAGATGAAGTGTTTGATAAGTTCAAGGAATTCAAAACCTTGATGGAGAACCAAACTGATAAGAAGATCAAAACATTCAGATCCGCCAATGGTGGATAATTCACTTCATGTGACTTCAAGAAGCTATGCAGTGATTCAGGGATTAAGAGGGAGTTGACTGCTCCTTACAATTCACAATAGAATGGAGTTGCAGAAAGAAAGAATCGAACAATCATGGAAGCGGAAGGGAAATGTTGCATATCTACCTATGCATCTATGGGCAGAAGCAGCTAGGACGGCTGTATATGTGCAGAACAGAACACCCCGCAAGATATTGGACAACAAAACACCAGAAGAGGTCTTCTCTGGTAAGAAACCTGAAGTCAGCCATCTCAGAATATTTGGTTGTCTAGTATACACTCATGTCCCAAAGGAAAAGAGGACCAAGCTAGATCCTTCAGGAAAGAAGGGTATCTTTGTGGGTTACAGTGAAAGCTCAAAGGCTTACAGAATATACTTTCCAGGGTTCAAGAAGATTGATGTCAGCAGAGATGTGACATTTGATGAAAACTCAGCATTCATCAAATCAATGAAGACACCTATTAAAGATTATGAAGAACCTAAGGAAACTAGATTTCAAGACACTACTATGACTGAAGCAGTTCCAGATGCAGATCGTGAAATTGAATATCCGCAAGAACCTGTAGATCCACCCCGTGAGAATAACTCTCACAAGAGAAAACCTGCATGGGCTAGAGAGCTCATTCAAGATGCAGAAAGATATGGCATTCCAGAAGAAGAACATAGAGCAAAGAAGAGAACTAGATCACACACCAGCTATGTTGCTTTACTCTGTGATATCATGAACAAAGAACCTTCCAATTATGAAGAAGCAACGGAAAAGAAAGAATGGAAGGATGCCATGGTCAAATAATACCAATCAATAATGAAGAATGATGTTTGGGATGTTGTCCCAAGACCTGAAGGGAAGTTTGTTGTGACTTCCAAATGGATCTACAAGATCAAGCATGCTGCAGATGGTAGCATAGAGAAATACAAGGCAAGATTTGTAGCTCGTGGCTTCTCTCAAAAGGAGGGAATAGATTATGAAGAAACTTTTGCTCATGTAGCCAAGTACACTTCCATCAGATCAGTACTTGCTCTGGCTACAGGGATGAAATGGAAGATACACCAGATGGATGTCAAGACTGCTTTCTTGAATGGTGTAGTTGAAGAGGAAGTGTATGTGGAGCAACCACTCGGTTTTGAGACACATGACAGGAAGTCATATGTGTGCAGACTAAAGAAATCCTTGTATGGCTTGAAGCAAGCTCCTAGGACTTGGTATGGTAGGATGGACAGTTTCCTATCTAGTTTGGGCTTTACCAAGAGTAAAGCGGATTCCAACCTTTACTACAAGGTTGAGGAAGGCAATCCAGTGATACTACTTCTGTATGTGGATGATCTGTTTGTTACAGGTAATGTTAGTTTGATTGTCAATACAAAGAGGAAGCTTGTTGCCGAGTTCGAGATGAAGGACTTGGGGATGATGCACTATTTTCTAGGCATGGAGGTGTGGCAGAGTGCAGATGGGATATTCCTTGGACAAGGGAAGTATACGGTAGAGATCCTGAAGAGGTTCGGGATGATGGACTGCAAGGCCATGGCCACACCTATGGCATCGAACCTGAAGCTTCTGTGTGATGCTTCATCTAAGCCGGTTGATGTCACTATGTATCGTCAGATGATTGGGTCCTTGATGTACCTGACGAACATGAGACCGGATATTTGCTTTGCAGTGAACACATTGAGCTAGTTCCTGACGGATCTGAGGAGTGTTCACCTGGTTGCTGTAAAGCATATTCTGATGTACCTGAAGGGTACAGTTGACTATGGGCTCAAGTATGATGCGAATCAAAAGTTTAACCTACAGGGTTATGTTGATTCAGATTGGGCAGGCAGTGCTACAGATAGGAAGAGCACTTCTGGGTGTTGCTTCAGTATCGGATCAGGTGTGATCTCTTGGTTTAGCAGGAAGCAATCCTGCGTAGCATTGAGTACAACCGAGGCAGAGTATGTTGCAGCCTGTTCGGCTAGTTGTGAGGCAATATGGCTGAGGAAGCTACTGTCTGAGTTATTTGATTTATCGTTGGAGGCTAATGGTATATTTTGTGACAACCAGAGTTGTGTGAAGCTATTTGAGAACCTGGTGTTCCACAACAGGTCGAAACACATAGAGATCAAATATCACTATATCAGGGATATGGTGCAGAGAGGAGCAATGAAGCTCCTGTATGTTGCGACGGATGAGCAGATTGCAAATGTATTGACGAAGCCACTAGCTAGAGTGAAGTTCAAGTACTTCAGAGAGAGGCTTGGTGTTCTTCAGATCGACGACACTTTGAGGAAGAAGTGATGGAGACATTTGCTGTAGCCATTCCTAGTATGGTGGAAGGGGGATCCTTCACATGGTTGTGGATGTAAGCGCTGGATGATGAGCATCAGGATGATGTTCTAGTTTCTGCTCTGTATGATCAGTTGGATCATTTATGTATGTACGCATCATGTTGGATGCTGGATATGATCAGTTGGATCATTTATGTATGTACGCATCATGTTGGATGTTGGATATGATCAGTTGGATCATTATGTATGTATGCATCATGTTGGATGCTAGATATGATCATTTGGATCATTTATGTATGTATGCATCATGTTGGATGCTTGGACCATTTACCTGTATATGTATCAGGTGGATATGTTGATATGTATCAGGTAGATACATTGTGTGGATCGTGTATCTATGTATGTATCAGGTGGATACACTGTGTATGGTGATATGTATCAGGTAGATACTTGGTATGCAACAGGTAGATGCATTGTATGATCAGGACGATCGTGGATGACGAGCTTCTCCAGATGACATGCATCAGGATGATGCAGTGATGATGATCAGGATGATCATGTGTACATCAGGATGATGTATGGAGAGTATTAGGTTGATACTTTGTGGCCGTGGACAGGTTGTGCAGATGAGCATGTAAGTAGACCTGGGAGATTTGGATAGGATGAAAAAGGCCTCAAATGCTCATTCAAGGCATTGCTCTGGGAGGACATGTAAGTAGACCTAGGAGATCTGGATAGGATGAAAAAGGCCTCAGATGCTCTTTCGAGGCATTGTCCTATGGCATGTTAGTGGACCTGGGAGATATGGACAGGATGAAAAAGGCCTCAGATGCTCTTTCGAGGCATTTCCATGACCACATGTAATATGCTCCTGGGAGATCTGGACAGGATGAAAAAGGCCTCAGATGCTTCAGCCAGGTTTTGTGTTGGACCACATGTAATGTGCTCCTGGGAGATCCGACAGGTAGAGCTGTGTGCTTGTAATAGCCTGGGATGCTTCAACTAGGTTTTGTGGTGAGATCACATGTAATGTGCTCCTGGGAGATCTGACAGGTAGAGTTGTGTGCTCGTAACAGCCTGGGATGCTTTAGCCAGGTTTTGTGATGGGTCACATGTAATGTGCTCCTGGGAGATCCGACAGGTAGAGCTATGTGCTCGTAACAGCCTGGGATGCTACCGCCAGGTTTTGTGACGCACGTAATAAGTCCTGAGAATTCCACAGTATGGCCAGTGATGATGAAGGCCTGTAGGTGGTGGGCCTACATCCATTATGAAAAAGGACTGGCTCTGTAGAACTTCCTATGACGAGTAGATTCAGAGATTGATTGAGATAGCAGCAGCAGTGACGATGCCGATGATTCGAGGATGATGATTCGCTGATGATGATCCAGAGAAGAAGACTTGTGCTAGCAGATCTGTGTCGAGAAATACCTTCCTAGTTAAGAGGGAGTGTTGATGTATATGTAACTTCGGAATGTATTTCATTTATATATTTATTGTACTCCTATAAAGATGTATTATTCCTCTATACAGAAGTGTCGTCATTTGTATTGACAAGTATCGCAAGTGTGTTAAATTGTCGATGGGTTATTAGACCACCTTGTAAGGAGTCAGCCCGATATAATGTAATATGAAGTTATTGTACCTAGCTAGACAAGTCGTCCCCATAAGGTTATTGGGCAAACAGGACAAGTATAAGTAGAGATCGGGAGATCTCTATTTGGATCACTTAGAACTCACTCTTCCTTCACTCGGAAAGTGGCGCACATGTGAGGAGGAGGATGAGCTGCTAAGAGGATTCTATCTCTGTGTACTTTGGTTGTGCTATTGCACTATCTATCTCTGAGGAAGTTGTGGGGTTTTTCACCTTAGGGTTTTCCCCACAGAAACTCTGTGTGTCTATTGTCTCTCATGCTTTTGTTTCTTGTGATGATTGACATGCTTGCTATGATTGATATGCATTGATATACTGTACATGTTGTTCTCTCAGTAAATATCCTAGAGTATCTTGAATTAATGCTCAAAATTTAACAATTACCATACTAGAGATCCATGCCCCTGAAAAATGTCAAAATATCTTCCACACAAAGAAGGTTAGAGACATAAACAAGAATAAGACAACCTCTGTAAATATGATGAATAATAACAATTTCCCTAATGCAAAGAGATAAAGAATCTCATGACAAGAATTTCAAGATAAGAGATGAATAAAAAAACTGAACTTTCTTACAAAAACTGAATCCCAACAACTGCTAAAAGGCAGACAAGTCACTCTGTAGCAGAAAACCAAAAGCAGAAAAAACAAAAAATTTAAAATGACCATAACTCGGTCAATATTTCTCGGCATTTTTATTATAGCCTGTTTTCAGAACTGGAGAAGTCGTTTTGCATCCACCAACATAAACAAAACATAAATCTAGGCACCCAATCAAAATATATTCGCTCTGCAGTTTGCGCGACCGTCACCAAAAAAATGGAAAATAACTAATTTTAAAATAACGATATCTCCACCATTCGGACTCCAAACGAAACGTTTTTTTTTTTAAATTGAGTATTTGTGCGAGAGGAACTCATATCGACAATTGATTTCTTAACAATATACACAGAAAGTGTTAAAAAAATGATCTGAAAGTTGTCGCTCAAAATTACCTTAAACACTTCTCCACAAGGGTTAGGGTTTGAAAGAAAAAATTCAAATATGTAGAATAAAGCCCATACCTGAAAAACTAGGACATGGGTATTATTGATCGGGTCACAAAACCATAAAACTATGAAAAGCGCAAGTAAAATCATAAACATATGTTGCTTAAAAAAAAAAATTACCGAAGAAGGTAGAGCATAGCAACCTGCTCTGATACCATGTTAGAATATTGTGAACATATGAAATAATATCATAACACAATATAAACTAAGGAAAGCATTACTAGTCTATCCTTCTATCTACCAAGCAACATAGAACATGAAATAAAATTGGAGAAAAGAGAACAACAAGAGAACACCGATATACGTGGTTCACCCAATATGGGCTACGTCCATGGGAAGGGTTGCATCTTCCATTATTTTGCAAATAGATCTCCAAGATTACATGGCATCCTCACATATGCTTCACATCAATCTCCATCACTCAATCATGTTACAATATGTGTGTACAAATGACATACACAACATGTTATGTGTGATGAACTACAATCAACACATACCCAAAAGGGTCTCCTTCACCTCTCTTATATACCAAGAGGTTTGGTTTACAATACATCCCATAACACATGTGGGATAAATGAATTTCCCCCTCTTTATATAGAGAATGGTTACAAATGATATAATTATAATGATGCATGTGAGATAACTCTATTTTATAATATTAGGGTTATGTCATGCCTTTAAATGATATTTTACCAATATATCACATAAGTCATCATTACATATTCTAGCATATGGGATTGATATCTATCACAAGCTTAACTAGAACTACAACATTGAGAAAATGATCAATGGATAAATCTTATTTTAGTCTTGAAAACAATTGTAAGTCAACAAACCTTGTGATGTGGGATAAAAAGAAATTCCTCTTTGAAATTCTCGTCACTCCCGTTCTCTTGTATTGGTGTGAAGTTTGGGGTTGCAACCTCTCCAGAGAATCTTGGAGAAGGATTGAGCAAATCCATAAGCGTTTTATAACTTACACTCTTAAATTTAAAAGCAATATGCCATATCTTATTCTCTTGATTGAAGTGGATCTTTCCCCCACTATGAGCATATGAGTAGGTACCTAATGTACAAGAAGAAAAAAAACTTGGGAAACTAGAGACTTTCAAAAATTGCTTTAAATTCCAGTCAAAACCACCTAAGGCTCAAGCGAGGTTGGCATAAAGATGTCATGTCTTGGTTAAAGATGTGGGGGATTGAAGAAAATGTTACTTTGCAAAATATAGATGATATTAAAAATATTATTACTTCGAAGTTCAAATAGAAACTGTGGTGTGATGAAACTTTTGGAGGATAAAATAAAATTAAGATATTACAACGAGGTCACTAACCCTAATCTTGAAGATCAAAATTATCTCTTTGAGCGTAAATAAGAAGATCCACATAGCTAAAATAAAATGAACTCTCATGAGCTACAGAGTAAAACATGGCGTTGACCTTTCCTAAAACTCCATGGGTTGAAAGGATCTGTCATCTTTGTGATATTATGAGTGTTAAGGATGAAAAAAATTTCCTCTTTGATTGCCCTGCATACATCCACATAAGATCTCAAATTCAAAATTTTTATTACGATACGAACCTTCCCAACCTTCTATTTTATCAATATTATAGTAATTTAGGAATGCTCATCTACAAAGTTTTTGAGCATAAAAAGAAAACTCTAAAGCGAACCAAGCCTTACTTTTCTTTCTTAAAGTCCGATAAATTTGGACATTAACTATTATCATCATCCTATAAAATAAAAAATAATATTTTTATTTATTTATTATATTTATATATATAATTCTTAAATATTTTAAATAAAAACATCTTTCAAAATATAATTATTAGTTGTTTTTAGTCATCAAATCTTATTTTATATGCATAAAGTTAAAAATTCCAAAAATTTCGCGTATAATATATCACTAAAAAATGTACAATCCAAATTAAAAAAAATATTTTACACAAAATTATGAAGATATATTGAATAAATATATATTGAAATATTAAAATGATTTTGACATAAAAGAAATGAATGTGAATAAATAGTTTTCTACAATAATAACAATAAATATGTTATATGGTCAATTATTGCTATATCATTTGGTTAAGGTGTGGGTCTTGTTAGCAGAGCGATCCAGGTTCAATTCTCTTGAGGGGTGCGCTAGTTGGGAGGAGACACCCAAAATCCAACTAGTTGAGGGTTGGCGTGGTCCAGGCCGGGTGCGATCCTCGGGCGATTTTGACGGCTTAGATGCCCCTAGGTCATGGTTTCTTAGACCAAAGTCCACTCCCACAAACCAAAGAGATTCTAGCAAACAAAAAACAACAACTCATATGGATATATATAAGATAACTATATATCTCCATAAATTAGAGATATGTTGTCGCCGTCGCCTCCGTCATCATCGTCATCATCATCATCTCCGTCACCGTCGGGAATAAACTTATGGATATATATGAATAATTGCCCACTCCTAATTGTTTAACACTGACTATGCAAAATACCTATACATGTAATGTCTATCGTCCTTGCACCTACATTAACATAAAAACACAATTAATTGATTGCTGTTTCTTAACGCTCTATCTTTGATAAGATTTCATAGTACACTTTCAGATGCCGGTTTTGATTGCCATCAAAATCTTGGGTTTCTTCATGGAGTATCATAAGCCTTCCTCCTGCTCTCTACCTCGGATTCTTCGGGCCCCTTTGATGGAAAAGGACACCCCTTGGGGGTTTTCTGATGGCACAACTAGTCAAAATATTTATGGCTGTGGTATGGTTTTGCACTTATCGGATGATCATTCCTTTTCACTGAAGATGGGGGGTGGCTATGGTACAAACTCTCAAGATGAATTGCTTTCTCTTTGGGGCATCTTAAAGTTTGTAGTTTCAGTATTAAAGTTGCGTTCGATTCAACTCTTTCGAGACTCTAGAGTGATGGTAGATTGGGCTAATGGACTCACAACTGTGCAGGTTTAACTTCTGGATCATTGGCTTATCATTACTTGGAATCTGATTGACTCTTTCCACAGTTTTTCTATTAGACACATTTATCAACAATTAAATACTCTTGTAGATGGATTGTCGAAAGAGGTTGTGGGATCTCAGGAAGGACTCCTTTTCTACGAGGAGTTTATAGATAATGTCTTAGTCAACTCTAGCTCTATGTCCTTATATTAGAAGGGACATTCACTTATGGTTCTTGTTTTTTTTTGGACTTGGAATCTGTCTTTAGTTGGCAATTTTTTGGTTACTCATTGTATCTATGTCTCAGCATAATAGTTTTTTTGCTATTTATAGTTTATGCATAGTTGCTAGATAGAGGTTTTCTCTAACCTCGGGTTTTGACAAATGTAACTTTGATTCTCCTTGAATAGCGAGTTATAGGTTTTTTTTCCCGATTTGAAAAAAAAAGATTTCATAATACATTACTTAAATAGTTGCATAAAGGTTGCATAAATAATTTACCTCATATTTTATTTTATTTTGTTTTTTGATTGTTCAATGTGCCTTTTCTAGAATAATCAAAATATCGTTGTTGATAAGATTTCATAATACATTACTTAGATAGCTGCACAAAGGTTGGAGAGATAATTTACCTGATATTTTATTTGTTTTTTTGTTGTTAAATGTGTGTTTTATACAATAATCAAGATATTGTTGTTGTCATCCATGTTTGAAGAATGATTGAATTTACATTATTATTATTGATGATGGCGAATGTATTGAAGAACAATGAAAAGATAATTATCATTTTCTATGATAATGATGGGAGGGTTATATTAACATTATGTAATTATGATAGTTAACGTCCACTAAAACCAACTTTGGTCTATTGAACCTTAAGAAATTACTTTGTTTGTTGTAACATACCAACATAGATCCATCTTAAAAGGGGATCTACCAAGCATCGAGAAGGATCAAATCTCTTGAGGTGCAAACCTTTTTTTAGAGTGCAAATGTTGAGAAAGGGTTTTAATTTGTCTAATTTGTGTAGTTATATATATATGTTTTGTAAATGTTTTAAATCTAATTTAAGTGGACGTTTTATTTTTAAAATATTTTATTATTTAAAAAATGTGTCAACTCCAAGATGAGCATGAAAGGAGTTACATATCCCCTATTGAATTGTAGAATGCGCCTCTTCGACACAAAAATTATTCCTATACTCATATATTTATAAGACTATAATTTCTCAGAAAACACAATGTAAAGCCATATTGCTCATGCCTACATAAAAAGTATAAAAAAAATGTGGGAAGTATTGATAGGCATAATCATATCGTGAGTGATCTAGCCTTGGGCATACTTAGATGAGGTCGAGGCCATGTCCTAAGAGTTCTTTGTATAGGAGTCGAAGTCACAACCTCTTGATACCAATCTTGAAAAGATAAAAAATAGGTCCACTTTAAATTCTGCATTATTTATATTTTCTTTATTCTCAACTAAGTTAAGTTACTTATGAGACTTCACTTATAATATGTTATTTTTTCTTTCATTTGATAGATATAATATGTTATTTTTTTCTTCCATCTGATAGGTAAACGAGTTAAAATATCATGATTATGTCTTATGTCAATGGAATGTCGAATGGGATTATTTGCTATTATATCTTTATGTCAATGTAATGTCCACAAAAGTCCCACTAATCTACTAGTTGATTTCGTGGATGATGAATTTATACACACCATATGAATACTTTACCAACTAAAAATTAATTACTTTACCAACTGAAAATTAATTAGGATAAGGAAAGCCCCCTACAGAATACATATCAAGTGGACCACAACACTCACGCTGCTTGCGAAACCCTCAGCACGTGTTGCCACGCGCCTCCGCCTCCTCCAACACGTTCTGCTCTTCCTACACGCTGGCGAGAAACCGGCACGTGTCAGTCTCAACGGCATACCTTACTGTTTCAAATGAAAAAGTGGAGGGAATATGCACCTCCTGCCACTGTACATCATTTGCAGTGTCCCGTGGATACACGTTGGCAGTACAACCCTTGTGAATTCAGTTGCTGAATATGTTACACAAAGCGTGGGATGCATGTGCCACCTACTACAGTATGCAAGTTGCTACCCATTGGAGGTTATATACATCTATATACCTACAAATACTTGCATTTGCAAGCTGCTGAACATACTTAGTAGTGGGTAAAACCCATGTAGGTTGTTCCAACTTCATGGGGATAAGCCATTGCTAATGTTATTCTGGTTTCAATACAGAGAGAGATCATTCTTTTGCAGTGCATGATTTTTGTAATTTGGGTAAGCAGGAGGAATAATGGAGGCGACAGTTTTGTTAGTGACAGACTCAATCACCCTGTCAAGCAAGGTGGTTACATGGGCCATCCAGGCATTTAAGGAGAAGGCTGATATGGGCAACAATCTGTGTGTGCTAACTCAGGCAAATTCGCTAGGTTGGCCACTTTCTCCTCATCATTGAATCACCCTTCCAAACATTTTGCATATGAGTTATTATTCATTCACTCCTAGTTTTTGTATATTTTGATTTCTCTTGGCTGGTTGGTTTGCAGAGTGGAAATCCCATTTCAGTTCCTCGTCGCTGGATGTGATAGTTTTTGTCTCAGAGAAATGTGAATTTCATAAACCAAACTGGGTGGTGGAATTGGCAAGAGTCTTGAAACCAGGGGGTGTTGTATTCATACAGACTCTTGTCTCCACAGACGATGTAAGCAACTGCACACAACCATTTCATTAATGAATGGATGTCTTTTCATATTAAAATGTGTAGATCAGGACTTATGGCCAAGTTATAGATGAAATTTTGATCCTAGAAACACATTCCTTGGACAAAAAGATTTGTATTCAGCTCTTTTCATCTGTGTCTTCTTTTTCTTTTGATGATTTTGAGTTGGCAAAGTTCAGTGCTCATAGATAGCTCTGTGTTTATCAAGCAGCTATATTTAGAGTCGTGCCATAGCAGGGTATGCATCAACTGCTTGCAATTTTTTTATCATCTCAGTTCGTCTGCTCATGATTTTGCTTATAGCAGTCCTAGTGACCTGGGACACTCTCCAAATTACTACCAAGGGGTGAACTAGAAAAGCCCATTATCTGAGAATGTAGATTGTCACAGTTCGTCATAATTATGGAAGATTTTCTGGATCTAAACTGTGTTTGTATTTTGTTTTCAAAACTAAAACACAGGTTAGATCGTAAAACATTTCCATAAAAAGCCCATTAAATCGTCTCCTCTGCATGACCCAAAGCAACTGCAGGTCATGCCTGATTCATGACCTCATTTTTCTCTTTCGTTTTTATTTTATTTTATTTTGTGTATGCTCATAATTAATCTTTTTATCAGGGAATCCCAAAGATTCATGCTAGCTTGGAGCGTAATCTTTTGCTAGCAGGCTTTGTAAGACCAGAGGTTGTCGCTTCGGTGGAAGGACTAGGCTTATCGGACGGCCTTGAGCCATTTGCGGTATGTTGGGTTGAAATAGGCAGCATTCCATTTATGAGTTTAGTTTTCTAGTTATTAGGGCGAAGATTGGATCAGTTAGATCCAAAATACTAGCATAATTTTGGTGTGTATTTGGAATTTGTGATAGTGGGTAGGCATATCTTTGACTGTTGTTTCCTTTCATGCACTCCCATTTGCAGTTGAGAGCACAAAAGCCCGCTTGGGAAACTGGATCATCGTTTTCCCTCAAGAAAAAATCAGTGCAGAAACAAGAGAGTTTGCCTAAAGCTGATGCAGTGGGCGTAAAGATCGAAATGGATGATGATTTGGAGGATCTGATAGATGAAGAAAGCCTTCTTTCTGAAGAGGACTTGAAAAGACCTTCATTGCCTTCTGGTTAGTAACCGGGGTTGGTGGTAGTTAATTTGGGTTTGCAGTTCATCCATTGGAAAGGGATATATATGCTACGATCCTCTTCAATAACGTTGCATACTTGAGTGGCTTGGTCACTTTTCCCATCAATTCTTTCAATCCATAGTTTGTATTTTGTTGTGTTGTGCAGCCAGTGACTGTGAAGTTAGCACGAAAAGAAAAGCCTGCAAAAATTGTACCTGTGGCCGAGCTGAGTTGGAAGAGAAACAGACGAAGTTGGGCCTGACTACAGAACAATTGAATAACCCACAATCTGCATGTGGAAATGTATGCTGGTTTTATTTCTATTTTTTTCTGTCATTGCATTCTTTTTTGGGAAGAAGTATCTGTCATTCCTGTTTTGTGGAGAAAGGTTGCCTATTTTTTTAAGCTTTTTACCTTTATGGCATTCCTGGTTTGTGCTTTTAGTTCCTGTTTACAAGTATAATTTTTCTGTATAAAAGAAGCGAGTCTCTAGGTTTCAGAATGCTTTGTTGATATTTATTAAACCCATGATTAAACAAACCTCCTTTAGTTTTGTCTCTTAATATACAATTTTGTGTTTTTTTATCAAATCTCAAGTTTCCATCTTCACCCTTGAAGAAGGGACTCAGCTTCTGGGATCTGCAGCGTATAATATGATATGAGTGCATTATTTTATGTTCCAAACACTTAACATGGTCACAATATAGGAACCAAAATGTAGTATAATCTTTGCTCATTTTTCTGACATAATGGATGTCTTGGTTTTGTTAGTGTGGACTTGGGGATGCATTCCGGTGCAGTAGTTGCCCATACAAAGGACTATCTCCTTTCAAACTTGGGGAAAAGGTATATGTACCACAGACATACTGCTGTCCATCTATTTTGCCTGCTTATTTTAGTAAGTTCGTTCTGGCATATCAATTCCCCCATTTGACAAGAAATGCTTTTACAAAAATTGCAGGTATCTCTTCCTGGCACACTCCTGACTGCTGATATGTGAGCAACTCCTGACTGTTAATATGTGAGCAAAGTAGGGCTGCAAAGAATTAATAATCAGTCATAGACCACAATCATTCTGCCGTCCAAGTTGGATAGCTTTCCTTCAAACTCCTCTGTCAAAGGGATACAACATTTCTAATCGTAACTGCCCTTCAGCCATTCAGTGGTTAAATTAAAGCAATGGTACAGCCTTATTTCTAGTGGTTAAATTAAAGCAATGGTACAGCCTTATTTCTAGGCATAATATAGAATGTATGAATCAGAACTACTGCTGGTCTTATTAAGACTCTTAGTGTTATATTTATTTTTTGTATCTGCTATATATGGCATATGACATGAAATCTGGGCAGGGAAGGAATGTGAATTTCCTGCTCCCAACATTGCTTCCTTGCAGAAAATGACTAAAGTATTGAAGTATGCCATTTTCTTACTAAATTCAGGTTGTTTCAGTGACACTACCATTATAGTTAATTTGATTTGCTTGGTCAGTTTATTTCTCCTGCAGATGTTTCAATTACTATGATCACTTGAGAGCTATTGTATTAACTATACCCAAGTTTGTACTTCAAAAGTGACCAACCTTATTGAAGAAGACATTCTCAACCATTCATATGGGCAAAATCTCTCACCAAGGATGATAAATTGGGTGTCACAACAATTTTCTTTTGCATTCCATTTGGTCAAAGTTGTATAGAATCACAAATTGACTCATGATATTTCTTGGATTGCATCTTTTACAAATGAAGATGGGCTGAATTTGTTTTTTACTGATCCGTCTGTTTTCTTTTTCTTGAATGAGAGTGCGTTTCCTATTACATTGCAAAACAGGTACATTACCCCATGTGTTATGGGGTCGGACTGGAGACTGCCTCATTTTGCCTCCTCTCCCAGCATTGGCAAACACCAATTATCAATGTTGAGGGTGATTTTACAACAAATCCTTTTGTTACGAATGCCTAAACTTCAGTTTCAATGTCACGCTGCTAAACCTCCTCAAAAGTTTAAGACGGTTTTCATTTTGGACTTCGTGTTATATAGGAGCATGCACGCGATATAAGCAAAGGCATAATAACCCACTAGAGTAATACAAGTGATATTGAGAAATTAGTATAGGAGGATAACAGAAAGTATGATGTAATGAATTGGGGTTAAAGTTTGTCTGGTCCATGGGACCCAAACGGGTCCCAGACTTATTGTTCTTTTACAGAAAGCTTTTTTTCTTTTGAAATAAAAACTATTAAAGTAAATATTTTTTTGAACTCACTGGTTTTCGTGTAAACCTTTTCAATATTGATAAGCATCCTTTTAGATTGCCTACATAATCTAATAAAAGAAAATTGTGTCAATTTTTACTAGACAAATTTTAATTTTAATTACCTTGGAAAATTATGTCAAAAAGAAAATACAAATTTAAAGAGAACAAAATACAAAATTTGTGTTAAAAGAAAAGACATTAGATGTCAAGCTAATTTCCCCAACTTTTGTCTCTTAGGAATGCATTTTCCCAACATTGGTTTGTTTTCATATGTTAAAGTAAAAACTTTTGTTTTTTAGAAATGCATTTTCCCAACATTGATTTGTTTTTTTATGTTATAATAAAAACGAAGGGTACATCTTCAAAAAAAAACCTTTGTAAATTTATGATTATTTCGTTCACTTTACAGTCTAAAGAGATTTTGGTGTCACATGAAACAATTGTAATTAATGATTTTCATTATGAACACAATTGTAATTTTGGAATGTTGTGGTATGACATGTAACAATTTGTTACATGTAATTAATGATTTTCATTATGAACACACTTGTACATAATATTTTGTTTTTAGGTCCAAAGAGATCATGTGCAACAATTGTATTTAATGGTTTTCCTTATAAACTCAATTGGAATGGTGTGTTACTTACAATAATTGTAATGGTTTTTTATGAACACAATTGTATGTAATATTTTGTCTAAGGTAATCATAGAGCTATTTGTTTGGTGGGGTCATTATGGAGTTGTACAAAACTGCATAAATGTGTGTGGTGGGATCATCATGGAGTTGTACAAAACTCCATAAATGTGTGTGGGCAGGGTCATCATGAAGTTGTACAAAATTGGGTAAATGTGTGGTAAAGTCTAGACATTGTGTAACAATTCGTTTGGTGGGGTCATCATGGAGTTGTACAAAATTGCATAAATGTGTGGTGGGGTCATCATGTAGTTGTACAAAACTGCATAAATGTGTGGTAGAGTCTAGACATTGTGTAACTATTTGTTTGGTGGGGTCATTATGGAGTCGTACAAAACTGCATAGTCTAGACATTATGTAAGCTTCCCTGAAGTGTTAAAATCAAACTACACAAAGTGCTCAAATCAAGCTATTGAAATTGCATAAACATAATCCATTGAACTCTAGTAATAGGAAAAGGGCGTCACTTTATTTATGTTTTTCGTCTTGTCACTTAACTATTACAAATAAGTAATTTACTTCATGTGTTGTGCAAATAAGTAATCTACTTCATCTATTGGGCATTCTTGATCTTGCTCTTTGTTTGGAAGAACTAGATAAGCTTGTGGATGGATTTCTCCTTTTCGAGTAAATAATGTCACTTGTGCATCACCGCTTGAACTAGCATGTACATATCTCAATGATTCACATTTTTTTAGAACACCTCCTAAACAAGTATTGAAGTCATATATGATGAGACTTTAGTGTTGCATCAAAATTGCACCCATTGCACATACAAAGGCATCTTAAAGTGAGATATATGATGAGCCTTTAGTGTTGCATCAAAACTGCGCCCATTGCATGTATAGAGTCATTCACCTTTATCTCAAAGGTTTGTTGAATGTTATCTAAGGAGAACAATAATTGTTACAACACATAGTTTGATTTCTTTGAATACTTGCTATAGAGACATCCCAATTAAAATTGACTTGGATATGGTTCAATGCATTAAGGTGTCACATGGAAAACGTGTGCGAGATAATTTGTCATTTCCATACAAATTTGTAACTATATTGTTCTTTGCAATGAACAATTGAAATCATTGAAATCGTTATTAGAGCAATGTTTAATCCATCTTGGTTAATGCAAATCCAAGATAAACAAATACCTATTGCTTGACACATATTTATCTTAAGAAGTAACTTTTATTGTTGCAATGTTGTGAGCACTTGGTACAAATGATGCAAGTGGTCCTCCCTTATCTTGCTAAAATCAAATATGTTGTTTAGGCATACAATCACAAAAGACAAGATATAGTCTTCGCACATTATCATGATCTGCCTCATGAACATTTGAGAAGCATTATCAAACATCATTGGCCATTCAAATTTAACCTTTGTCATGTGTTATGGAAGTAGAATGTCTTCCATGTATCATGTAGCTTGATATAGATAGGATGATAATCAAACTTCAATATGATCTTACTAAAATACTTTACTCGTAGTTGATCCAACATGTTGTCAATGTGTGACAATGGTTATTTATTCTTGATTGCATCAAAAGGTGCTAGTTCTATAGCTCAATGTGATAGAGGTGTTATCAATTATGCCATCATGTTTGTTTAAAAAATAATATAATACTTATAACAAATCATTATAATAATACCATATGAAGCTGAATATAAATATCACTATATGTGTGTGTGTGTGAAAGAGAGATTTTGTATATACACCTAATATAGAAATTGCTATATAGAGAGGTACACAAATTGTTATTTTTATGTATCCATATTTGTATGAGTTTTGAGTTCTAATGAGTTGAGTGAGACTACAACCAACATAGATCCATTTTAAATTATACAAAAATTTACACTTAGATTTGATCCCTTTGGCATTGATAGATCCGAGGTTAACATGGATCTATATTGGTAGTGATTAAGTTCAAGAACTAATAATCTATGCACACTCTCCATTTGCCATCTTCAAAACCAGAACAATGGTGGATCTACAATGCATCGAGCTAGGTTGAATGTATCTTTATCCAATGATGGAGGGATGTCATGTGTAAAAGAAAAGGTGTTTTCACAGTGAGAAGCAAATATGTTGGCTCATCAAAGAGAAAACGAGGTAGAGGTGCAAGCAAGTGTTGACGTAGAAGTATGTGTAGGATACAACAATGTGTAGATGTTTGCAAATGAAAAGGCATGTAGAAGTGGAAGAGGCACACAAAAGGTGGTTGGTAGAAGAAGGTTTAGTGCATGAAGGAGCATGAAGCAAATGAAGGGGCATGTAAGGAAGGGATGCACAAGGAGTCTAATTTTTCAATTACATAACTATTAGAAAATAGGTCATTGCAATCACCTTGCATATGTGTTAGTTGTATGTGGGTGGTAGAGGTGTTTATAAACACGCAATACTTGAAGGAGATTGAGTTGGTTTTAGAGAGGTTGCAAGTTAATAGAAAAATAACTATGGAAGCGGGGTGCATTTTTGGAAGCTTTGAAGAGGAAAAGAAGGTGAAGACATTGAGCAAGAGGATAGCTCGAAGAGGGATTAAAAGAATCAATGTGATGCCAAAGACAAAGGGCAATTTTGCAAAGTTGAAGGCTATAGATTGTGAGAGAATTGCAAAGGCCAAAGAAGGCATAAGAAGAGTAAAGGCACATATTTGTTTGTATTGTAAGTTTTACTAACTTGTTAATGAGAATACGTAGAAAAGTTTTTTGAAATCGTCTTTGTCCATGTGTGTTTTTGCATTATTGTTTCCCTATACAATTTGTTGTACTTTCCATTACATAGAAATTTGGGTTTGTAGAATGCTTAGACTTAACCCACATCTAGTATAGCTTAACAAAGCTATTGCACCTCCCCTACACTATTTGGTATCAGATCAAGGAAAAATATCTAGTGTTGGGAAACCTCTTAACCTTGAACCATAGAGCAGAAAAGATAGAACATAAGGAAGCAATATTCCAAGAATAAAGGTGGTGTCTAAAGACACCATTGCAACACTTAAGCACAAAGCATTATGATAAGAACATAAAAATGCATATTGAGCATGAAAGACATCTCAAAAATCATATATAACACAACACATGAGGTTGTCCTTTTATAGCTTCCATATCTAACAAAATCCATGAAAGTGAGGAAGATCTCGTCCACAAATACGAGTCGTTGGTCCTAATTGTTTCCCCAAAATCCTCATGAACATCCCAAAGTTTAGTTGGTTATTGTAGTCGTGCCGACCATAGGTTTTCCAACCATCTAGTCGTTTGTTCAACTGATTGTACAGTTGCTTCCCCGACTTACCTAGTCGGGACACCAATCCACTATTCCGCTAGTCGTTCGTCGTTTAACGAATGATTCTCAAGAAGATCTAGATGTGCGATGAACCATCACTAGTACAATTTGGCAAATTTATGACTGCACGACCAAAAAAGCTAGTCACAACAATTTTTTAAAGCCAAATACTACCAAATTTGAGCAATTTTCAATGACACGGCTAAAAATGACTAATTTAGTCATGGGATTAAACAAACGACTAGATAGTAAGTGACACAACTAAAAACATTAACTTAAACGACTAATTTAGTCCAGAGATAGTGACTAAATAACAATTACAAGAAAAATTAATAGGATTTTTAGTGTTGAATTTAACTTTGTAGTATATTAATCCCCTTAGGTCCATTACTTATGCCATGTATATTTTAACACTGCTAACATGACTTATGTGATGAATATATTAACATTATTAATTAATTATTATAAAGTGGATTAACTTAATGATAATGAAATTTCAAGTTTATACCATGGTTGAAGATCCAATTTAACAAAGTTGAGGTCATGGTTTATCAACATAGTTGGAGGTCATATAAGTTTATGAACAATATAGTTATACACCCTTATGTTGACATTAACAATATAGTTAGAGGTCATGGTTTATGATCAACAATATAGTTGGAGGTCATTATAATAAGGGTTGGAGGTCATGGTTTATGATTAACATGGTTGCTGGATGAGCAAGTGGATTCACCATGTCTCATAGATTCAAGGATTGCGTATACGACAACCCCCCTAAAGTAGACCTCGCATATTATAGTTTGGATCCTTCCCTATCCCATTCCCCCTCCCTCAATTAATCTCTTGTGCCATTTGGTATGGATTGGGTTGGTATGGTCCATAGAGGGGCCAACTCCCATCCCAACTTGTATATAGAGGTCGTACCCATATAGGTATAAGGACCATATAGTAGTTCTTGGTGCATGAACCCAGTCAATCCATACCTTCATCCAATCAAGATTGTTTGCGATGTATAAATGAAGTGCATCCCACTCTCGACAAACTGTTTGATGAAAATAAAATTAAAATTCAATACAAATGTATATTCACTTTTTTTTTTATAGGTAAGAGAGAGACAGAGTTCTATTAATAAGGTACAAAACGTACAAAAATATTACAAGAAGCCCAAAAAAGGACCAGAACTTTCCAGAGTCCCATCCCAGTGGGGAGGATGTAGACCAACCAAGTTTTCCACATCAACCACTAAGAGTCGAAATCAACTTTACAGAAATAAGCAAGGACATCAACAAAACCTCACAAGGTTGGTAGTCAAAACAATGCTAACCAAGATAACAGGAAATGTATTGAGACATAGAAGTGATTCAGGCCTCGCTAAAGAGCCGAAAAACTAACCGACGAGGAACACAGGGCCGAAGCATAAACATAACAAAACGCTGCAAAAATCCCAATCAGCCGATCCAGACCGACCTATTGCTCAGGGCTTGAAGTCCCAGTAACCCCATGAATGGTGCCCTACGGAGGTTGGATGCTAAGGTCTTCCATCAACGCTTCCAGAGTACCAGTATTCTCCATTTCGCTTTGTTGATTCTCCTTCATACCTGCAATAACATCTTGCATATTACGGACAATATTCTCCCTGATATGTAATTCACGGGCAAGTAGAATCCTGTAAGCCCAGAAGGGGCTAGCCATAACCTGATAATCCAGATGAGTCTCAACCTCTTCCAGCAGAGCAATTTCCAGGTAGGCTATCTGGTTACCAATGGATGACGATGTTTCCTCTAGATAGAAATGTGCCCAGTCAAAGCGCTGAGGGTTGGCGTTTTCCTGGGAATTGGACTGATTGGAAGGACCTTCACCAGCATGTCTCCCCCTGCCCCCAAGATTTCTTCCAGTCCCACGGTGACTGCTCATTTAGATACGGGGAGGCATAATTCGCAGAAAAATGGACCCAGATGACGTCGAAAAACCACCTTTGATATGAAGCCAGTTAATCCACAAGTTAAACTCAAACCGCATGCCGAGTGGCAAGGATAAGCAGACGATTTTAGAATGGCACCTCTGACCCTTATTGTCATCAGTCATTGATTTATAATATTCGTTCCTGTATTTGGAAATGGGAAGAGTACCCCTCCATAAATTCTCACGAGTGCTCGAATTAACTGTTCTGTACTGACCCATGATCTCACCTACTTGGAATATGGCGATCCTGCAGCATTTACTGCTTTCATTACCTTCACAATAGCTGGGTTCATAATTTCCTTCATCGCGGTACACGCTACTACCAATACTCATGATGGTATAATTACTCACTTCTTTCGGACCCTTAGGAGAATTAAAATGAAAAGATCGAATGAGCATGTAATATAAAACCCGTCGATCCGTCGACTTCACTGCCTTGAGGTGAAAGGACATCAACTGGATACGTTGCATCAGGAGGTTGTTAAGGAATTGACACGCGTTGGGTTACCGTCAGCATGTGTCCTTTCTACCCGGTTGCCATGTTATTCATGGTCCTCATGGCAGGTGGTGTTTGTATTAGGACTGAGATCTACAACTGCGATCGTCTCACAACGATGTTTGGCCACGTGATCGCCCATCTCATCCAAGGTTCCATCTTTGAACGTTACACTTGCCTTAACACCTATATTGGCCAGTTCATCAGCCAACTTGTTTCCTTTTCTACGAACATGAATGAAGTTGATGGTCAGAGAGGTGCTCAGGATTTCCTGAAGCTGGTTCAACCTGCCTTCCCATCTCCAATTCAAAGAAACCTTCGGAACCGCTGCACCTCTTTGAATACAACGCGCAATGGTGATCAGAATGTTGGAGTCACCTTCCACAATTAAAGGTAACCACTTTTTTTTAATTGCCCAGTTGATGCCATTAACCATTCCTTCTAGTTCTGCAACGTTGTTAGTTGTTTCACCCAAGTTACCCCAGAAAGCACCTAGCACCAGGCCATGGTCGTTTCTGATGGCTCTGCCAAATCCTGCAGGTCTCGGGTTACCTTTTGTTGCCCTGTCAAAATTGAGCTTCATGGTATCAGCTGGAGGCGATTGCCAAAAGTCAAGGCTGGTGTATATTGCTCTGCTGTGCTGCATTTCAGCGATGCCATTCAGTAAGTTATAAATTCCCCATTCATTCAAAATTAGTCTTTCTGCAGGATCTGCATTTCCATTTTCAGGGGATGGAATTTTGGTGTATAAAGTTTCCTTGATGTACATTTCAATAACCTTCCAAATTGCCTCTGTGCTTCTTTGTTTCTCCTCAAATATTCTCTGGTTCCTCTCCTTCCAGATTTCCCAAATCACGAACCCCGGGAACAATTCCTAGATTCTGTTCAGAAGTTCGCTTTTGAAGGGTTTGGGCTGCCAGTTGGCCAAAGTCAAGTCCGGTCGGCCCATAACTCTAACCGTTTTTCTGAATCTCTCTTCCCCCTGTTCCAGAAGGAGGCCAAAGGGCACTCGTCAAGCAGATGATTAATGGATTCGCTCGCAATCGTGCATATGCTGCAACGGGAGGGTCCAAAGAATACCCTCTTATTAAGGTTTTCCCATGTCAAGATTCGACGATGAACCAGCAGCCATCCGAATGTGGCAATTTTGGGCCACTAGTTCGTCTCCCAAATTTTTTTCCATTTGTCATCCTTTGGCATCCTGTCATGGCCATTCAGTCGGCCTACCGCTTTTGCAATATTGAAGTTCCTCGTGTTAGAATAACCCCATCTGATTTTGTCCAGCCTAGTGGCCCAAGGTATTTTACGTTTGAGAATTTCCTCATAGAAATTGTCTACATTTTCTTCAGGGGTTAAGGTCTTCCACCATTGAATCGATTTCAACTGTCTAAACTGTGGTTCCTCAGGTCCTGATTCCCAAAAGTGCCTGACCTTCTCCCAGGGGCTACTCTGTAAGTATAAAAACAACTCCTGGTTGTCCTTCCCATCAGAGAGTCTTGGGAATTGTTGCCATGCATCATGCAGAAAGGATGCAGAGTTGCCATCTCTTATCTCCCAGAAACTGTGATTTTTTACTAAATCACGGTTCTCCTGGGCAAGCTTCCAAATACTCGATTCGGGTTGTTCTTCGCCAAATCTGATAAGGTCCTGTTTGGGCCACCTAGGGGCATATTTTTGGTGCCATAGCCTAGCCCAAGGTTCCTCTTTGTGGGTGATCCATCTCCACCAAATTTTAGTTCCTAAGAACTTATTAACACACATCGGGTCACACAGACCAAGGCCACCCAACCTCTTAGGAGTGCATAGAGTTTCCCAGTTCACCAAGGCCCATTTCCTCTGGTCAAGTGTTCCTCCCCACAAGAAGTTCCTCTGCAGATTGTGGATCTTTTTCAAAACAACTTTGGGTGCCGCCATCACAGAGAATAGGTAAATTGGCATAGCTTGTAACACCGACTTGACCAAAATAAGACGACTAGGAAAATTCAGAGCTCGGAACGTCCATAATTCCAATTTGGTTTTGAATTTATCCAATAGGTCCTTCCAGGAGATTTGTCGGATAGTGGATTTCGTCAAGGGTGCCCCTAGATATTTTGACGGTAGATGTCCTTCAGAGAATTCCAAAATGCGCAGGATGTTTCTGCGATGAAATCTGGGAGTGTTGAAGAAATAAACATTAGATTTTTCTTTATTAATTTCTAGACCACTTCCCATAAGGAAGGTGTTAAGAATATCCTTAATATTTTTGGCCTCCTGAACCGAGGAAGGTCCCATCATCATAGTATCATCAACAAATTGTTGGTGGGTTTGAGGGGTTAGTTCCTCCCCCAAGTCCAAACCCTGAAAAAAATTGTTCTCCTATGCCGCCCGTAACATTCTTCCTAAACCTTCAGCCATGATAATGAAGAGGAATGGGGATAAGGGATCCCCTTGCTGAATTCCACGGGTTGCTGGGAATGGTTGTGAGGGAGTGCCATTAACCATAATTGAAAAGAAAGGGGATGATACCTGTTGGCCCGGTTTTGCAACCAGGCTTAGTGCTATGGGAACCTGCTAACTAGTAGCAGCAGTTTCAATGAAAATAAATAACAATAAACTAATTAAACAAGACTATTCATGGATCTAAGCAAAGATATTAAGCAAATAAAAAAAATAATTTAAGATCAAGAACAAGAACATATAAAATAAAGAATTTGTATTGAAAGGATGGGGCAAGCAAGTGCTTGCGGAATCAATACCTCTAATGGTGAGGTTGAATAGCTCCAAGGATGAGCAACTTCCAATCTCCAATGGTCTCTTCTCCAATGTGGTTTGCAATGGCTAAAATGCTCAGGGGAGATTTCAGCAGCATAAGGATGAGATAATGGATGGATGTGAAATGAGGAGCCCCTACCACCTTTTTATAGGTTTTGGTGGTGGGGAATACCATTTATGGTTTTATGGAAACCAAATGGTATTGACCAACATGGTTTAGGTACTTTTCCCTCCTTTTTCCTTTTTTGAATAAAAATAATATTTTAATTCCCTTTTTAATATTTTTGGGAATTTGGACCCTTTTTGAGGGTTTTTTATGATTTTCTTGGAAAAATAATCTTTTTTAATGGAAAAAGGGGTGTACTAAGGTCTTTTGGTGACCTTTTGTTGGTTTCAGAGGCTCAGATGGTGGAAAAGTGGACAAATGGGTCATGTGAATAGGAAAATGAGCTAGTGAGCACTTTTTGGGTGTTAACAGATTGCCCCCTGATGTGTGAGGGCAGGAGCTCATCGTATGGCCGATAGACATCATAGTTCATTTGTCTTTTTCTGGGGTTTTAGGGGAGAGAAGAGACCGGTTGGAGACTGGAGCCACGGCCCTTGGAAGCTGCAAAAAACAAAAAATATTACATGGTCTCAATATGAATGAGGTATAATCTCTGATAAAGGACGAGGCGGGCATTCCCATGCTCGTATCAAGACATATACAAAACAATTAGTCCCAAGAAGGGGGATCTAATACGTAAAGAAATATACTGGTACATCATAATGGTCCAGAGGGGACATTATTGTGGGATATACTCATGATCATTGCTGATCTCAATAACTGATACACTGGAATAACTGTTGAACTGCTAAAACTGAAGGTGTCCAACATCTGTATGGACTCAATGACTGTGAGCCATCTGAGATATTGTTGCCATACGCAACCCGGATATCTATAGAAAAAATGTAACTGGTTGTATCCATAGGTAGACTCTCAAATGTGGAGGAGTCAGGTGGTATCCGGGGTCTTCGACTAATAACTGAACGGACCAATACCCTGTGCGAGTCTCAACGATGCGATCAAGGTGTTGAAGTCGAGCATGTGAGAAACAACCATTCAGAGAGGCACTGAGGGTTCCTCTCGAAATGATTCGTAGGCACTCATCATAAATGGTAATGAGTCCAAGACACAGGGACCTCTAGGTCTATCCTCTGGAATCAATGTAGTTGTCGTCGACAGAGGGAGACCAGCAACCAACAAGGCAATGATGTTTCCTTGATAGGAGCAGGAGGTGTATAACTAAAGTGATGTAGTACTGATGGTAGGACTGACATACTTGTGGGGAAGGAAAATAACTGGGTCAAAAAATGGGTAGACTCAAACTTCCTTTGTTCAGAGTATGGTGACATGGTTGACCTGGCAGCGTAGGGAACTGACTTGTAGGTGTGGGGATCATTGCTTTGACTGAATGGTATATATTGACTCTGGGGGGGGGAGGACGAGCTGATAGGTGCTGTCGAGGGATTATCAGGGTGACATACTGCAGAATAATCTGAACAAAGGCGACCAAAATGGGGAGGCTGCGATATGAGTAGATGTGATCTGTCATGGCGCCAAGAGGCACCATTAATTCCTTCTTCGTAGTTTTAATGAGCTCCAAGAAGGGATAAAAGTGTGCTCTAAAATGGTACGGTCCTGTGGATTTTGCGAGCCCAGGACGGCTCATGCTCATGGTTGCTTTCATGTTTAGAGAGTCTGAAAACGGTAAGTGGACTCTGTTGGTGTTTCTTTTTCGTAAGTTTAGTCTCCAAGGCCCGAAAAAGGATAAAATGATGCGGATGGAGAACTCTTCTAGCCGATGTGACTAGAGTATACCTTTTTCGTAATTAGTCTACAAGGTCCGGAAAAGGGGTAAACTTATACCAGGTAGACGCCCTTTCAGATACGTTTAGCGAGCATGAAAGGAAGCAAGATTGCTCGGCGATCTTTTCATTGTTTTAGGAGTCAGAAAAGAGCTTAACAGAAACTCCCTAAGTGCCTTTTTCGTAAAAGGGATTGCTCGGCCCGAAAAAGGGATAAAATTATACCGAACAAAAAAGGATTGATGAGGGCGAGAAAAGGTCTCAAGCATCGTCATCAGTGCGGAAAACTGGATCCGGTGACCTAAGGATTGTTGAAAACGGAGAACGGCCGATGTGGCGCGCAAACCGAGGTGACGAAGGGGTCACAAGGCAATAATGCCCGAAAAATCTAGAGGTGAGAGCGAGAAATGATCTCAAGCGTCGTCACGAGCGCGGAAAACAGAATCCGGCGATATAAGGTACGTCGAAAATGGAGAACGGCCGATGTGGCATGCAAACCGAGGTGTCGAGGGGGCGTGGAAAAAATGCCCGAAAAATCTAAAGGTGAGAGCGAGAAATGATCTCAAGCATCATCACAAGCGCGGAAAACTGAATCCGGCTATATAAGGCAAGTCGAAAACGGAGAACGGCCGATGTGGCACGCAAACCGAGGCCACGAGAGAGGCCAAAAAATGGTGAAAAAATGGACTTCGTGAAAACGGGAAACGGAAAGAACCTGTTTGAAGTTCTCGCTGTGCTGATCCCAACGGTACCAACGGTTTGAGAAATGGACTTCGTATGCTACCGCAATGGTTGTTTGAAATTTGGTGGAATTTCTATAAATAGGGCGTGGGGCCCAAAATGACATTTCATTGTTACGTGTGAGTTTGATAGAGCTGTCAGAGCTATTTCTCGATTTCCGGGAGATTTCACCGTTGGTTTTCGATTTAGCGAGTTGCAGGTAACTCTATTCACCTTAACCTTGTCAATTATGTCTTTTTTGTTTGGCGGCGGGCCCCCGAAGGCCGCGAAACTCCACGTTGACTCTCCAACGTGGAACCGCGCGGGTTTCGGGGCTGAACCCGCGATGAACCGCGCGGGTTTTAGGCTCACAGTCGCGATGTTCATTGCGACTGTGAGATCGGAACCCGCGATGTTCATCGCGAGTTCATGGGGGATAGTCGCGATGTTCATCGCGACTGTCCGGTCAAAACCCGCGATGTTCATCGCGGGTTTTTGCATGGATCCCGCGATGGGCATCGCGGCTTTTCGTCTGAAAGCCGCGATGGGAAATTTTTTTTCTTTTTTTTTCTTTTTATGCTGGGGCTAAAGATTTCTTCTATTTTTTGGGCAGGATGTTGCGGAGACCTCAGTCTGTGTGGCGGGAGAGGGAGATCGATGCTGATCTCATGCTGAGGATTGAGACTGATGGAGGGGTGAGACAGACCCTAGCTATGAGCGGACTCTTGAAGTTCGCTCAGATCCCTCCTATACGTTCAGTGAGACGTCTCCTGAACAAGCTCGTGCAGTGGTGGGTGCCGGCAGAGGGTGCCTTCATTATTGGTGGTGAGAGGTTGGAGATCACTCTCACAGATGTATATTTTTTGACTGGGTTGCCTCGCTTGGGTGAGGTGGGTGATATTTCGCCGAGGTTGCCTCCGGGTATAGATATGGAGGACCTCTTACAGACTTTCTGTGTGGATGATGCTGTTTTGGTAAACAGCTCTATTAGTCTGAAGTTCCTACGTGAGTGGGATATGCGGGCTGTTGGTGCTTGCGTTCTGAGGATATTGGGTGCTGCTGCACCACATCGTATGTCTGGGGGGCAGACGATGATGGTTGATTCCGTTCTACAGGGTACTTACTATGCTTGGGCGCAGATGTTCCTGGCTGGTGTCCGGAGAGATCTGGACAAGGCCATTAGAGAGGGGGGCGAGTTTTGTTACGCCTTGTTTTTATGCTGTTTTTTCTTTGAGCGGGTGCCGACCTTGCGGCCACGGGTACCCGTTCGTGCTGGGCTTCCGAGTGAGCCTCGTATGATGAGGTGGGGGAAGATGATGCCCCGTGCTGGTGGTGGTGTCCGCGGCTATTTCACGGAGGATTTCTATCAGCAGTGGGAGCAGATGCCTCTGGTTATTGAGGACTATCCCTACGCCGGCATGGACTACTGAGGTGACCCAGAGATGCCTCGTGCCCCAGGACAGGCCTGGAGTTTGGACGGTATGTTTGTGTCTTATTTGATACTATCTCATATGTTGTTTGATTTATCATTGATGATTTTTTGTATAGTATTTGATGGCTTACTTGTTTTGTGCAGATGTGGGTCCAGTGCCACCACCTGACTATGTGGCTCGGCAGGGGCGGGCGATGGTGGTCGCCCGTCCACCTGTACCTGTACCTCCTCCGCGTGGTGGAGGATATGCAGCCCGTGGGCGAGGGGTTGGCCCTCATGATGATGCCATAGATGGTGTCCGACGGACCTTAGCCCGGATCGTAGCTGGGCTCCCCGAGGATGGTTGGAGGGACCTTGATCGGGATATTTTGCAGGGATGTCTCGGTGCGCCGCCTGAGTGGCAGTCGCTCCTGTTGAGGGCAGCGGTGTTTGTGGCGAGGCACGGGGATGGTAGACGAGATGCTCCGGCAGGGCCGGCTCAGGGGAGGATACGTCTGAGGGACGATCCAGCGGGGCCAGCAGAGCGGCGAGTTCGGGGTCGTCATGACCCGGCGGGGCCGGCCGCGGAGGAGTCGGAGGAGGAGCCGGAGGAGGAGCCAGAGGATCCTAGGGATCCAGATGAGTAGATATATTGTATCTGCCCCCAAATGCTGATGAGCATATGGGGAAGCATTTTTGTATGACAGATGTATTTTTTGTATATCGGGTGCTGAGGGCACTTATGACATGTTGACTATTTGATTTATATATATATGTGGATATATATTTTAGATATATTGTCGTGTATGCACGTGGATGCACATTTGTCTTTTGTATATGCCCGTGGAGGCACATGTTATGCACGTGGATGCAGTATATTTGGTTATTTATGTATGCCCGTGGAGGCACCTGTTATGCACATGGATGCATTATTTGGTTTGTTTGTTTTATGCCCGTGGAGGCACATGTTATGCACGTGGATGCAATATTGGTTTTTGTATATGCCCGTGGAGGCACCTGTTTTGCACATGGATGCAATTTTTGTTTATGGATATGACATGATGTGATTGGTGTGCCAGTCGAGGACACTGTTGGCCATATTATCTGCTACACTATTGAGGTGTCTTGGGACATGTGTGAATGTAATGGATTCAAACTGTCTAACCATTTGTTTAGTGCACAGGAATTTTCTGAAAAGACAGGGATCGCGTACCTGGTAATCATTGTTGAGCTGGGAAACTAGGAGCTGTGAGTCCAAGAAAACGTTGAGGTGACGTATGCTCATCTGGAGAGCAGCGGCCAGGAGACCGGTCACGGCATCGTATTCAGCTTGATTATTGGTAGCGGCACCTAAACAGACTCCGTCAATGTGAATTAACTCATTTGAGGGGGAGTATATTACCCAAGCTGCGGAGGCGAGATTGGGAGACCAACGGCTTGCACCATCAGTGAAACCGATATGGAAGAGTGGAAGAGGCTCCATCTGTGGTCATGCAGAGAAAAACAAATATTTAGGTTTTGTTGAATTTTTTGTGAACAAAGAAAGTATGCCTATACTAAAATGGACAATGGTGTCCATCAGATTTTCTATGGGTAAAATCGTTTAAGGTACAACCCGTTGCGTGGGTTGCGTAGGGTGTTGCCTTCTGAGTCGGTCAGAATGTATGCCCCCTGCCCGAGGCAGGTGTGTATGATGTAGGGGCCTTGCCACATAGACACGAACTTTCCCTTTCCGGTTTTATCATGAGCTTGATCATAAGCGAGGACAAGGTCTCCCTCAGAAAAGGTTCTTGGGTGGACGCGTTTGTCGTAACTTAGTTTGGATCGTTGTTTAGCTGCTTCCATGTTTTGAATGGCTGTGCGCCGATCTTCATCGGCCTGCTCTAGGAGTAGTAAACGTTGCTCGATCGGGGAAGTGTCCGGTAGGAGTTCAACGGCGATATGCAAGGCTGGGATCTGACACTCAATAGGGAGGACGGATTCGACACCGTGAACTAAATGGAAAGGGGTAAAACCGGTGGCGGTTTTGGTTGAGGTGCGGTAGGCCCATAGCGCCGGGAAAAGCATGTGGTGCCAATTGGATTTGTGCTTGTCTACAGTACGTTGGAGAATGGTCTTCAAAATTTTATTGATCGCTTCGACTTGGCCGTTTCCTTGGGGATAGTAAGCGGAAGAGAAATGGTGTTCAAATTTCAACATGGTTGATAATTCCTTCCAGACGGCATCTTCGAAGTGAGAGCCGTGGTCAGAGACTAGTTGCTTAGGCACTCCGAAACGAGTGATAACATGGTTGAAGAAAAACCGTGCTGCAGTGTCGGCTTTGCAATTGTAGGTCGGCATGGCTTCTGCCCACTTAGTGAAATAATCTACAGCCTAAATGATGTGTTTGTGACCGCCGGCTGACGGGGGGTTGCAGTCGAGGAAGTCGATGGCCCATTTGCAGAATGGTCCAACAGTGATGACTGGATGAAGGGGGGCAGGGGGGGTTCTTGCTTTTGGGGCAAATAGTTGGCAGTTCTGGCAATGCTTGACTGCGGTGATACAATCAGTAAATAACGATGGCCAAAAATAACCTGCCCGAATGATTTTCTGGGCGGTTGCCATGTCGGAGAAATGGCCTCCGCAGGCGCCGCTATGACAATCATTGAGGACTTGTTCTGCCTCACTATGGGATAGGCAGCGGCGTAAGATGGTATCAACGCCGCGTCGGTAAAGTACATCCCCTATCAGGAGATATCGGGGGGCATGGTGTCGTATGCGGCGGCGTCCATCACGATCGATGTGTGGTCGAAATTTTTGCGTACGAAGGTAAGTCAAAATGTCTCCGTACCAAGGGTCGTCGGACGAGATGATGAAGATCTGCTCGTCAATCAGGTCCGTTTGGATAACGGGTGATGTTGAAGAGGATGGGAGGTCCGTGATGAGGTGAGCAAGCGCAAGGGCTTTAGTGCTTTTGGGAGTTTTGAAAGTTAGGTCATATTCCTGGAGGATAATGACCCATTTAGCAACACGACCTTGTAGGAGCCGCCGGGTGAGGAGGTAGACCATGGGGTTGGATTCGGCCACGACCGTGGTATGACTGAGTAGGATGTAGTGTCGCAATTTTTTGTACGGAAAAGACTACAGCTAGGGCTAATCTTTCCTCGTATGGGTAACGTAGAGGTGGGCCAGACAAGGTTTGGCTGACGTAATAAATCACATGCTCTTTGTGGGAGGCATCTTCTTGGACCAAAACTCCGGACACAGCATGTTCAGATGCCGAGACATAAAGGGTGAAGTCTTGAGAGAAATCCGGTGGGGATATCAAGGGGGCTTGTGTGAGAGCTTTCTTGAGGGCTTCGAAGGCCGTGTCTGCTTGCTCATCCCAAACAAAGGGTATGTGGGTGCGAAGCAAGCGTAAGAAGCCATGAACTTTGGTGGCATAATCAGGAACGAAGCGCCTAAGAAAATTGGACCGTCCTTGCAAGCTCTGCAGCTGCCGAAGCGTACAAGGAGGGGGAAGTTCTAAGATGGCTTTGACTTTCAGGGGATCGACAGTGATTCCGTCTTGGGAAACAATGAAACCCAACAATCGGCCCGCTGGGACGCAAAAGACACACTTGTGTGGGTTCAAGCGGATTTTATATTTGCGACAACGCAGGAAAACTTGCCGGAGGTCGTTAAGGTGGTCTGATCGTTTTCGGGAACGAGCTGTGAGGTCGTCAAGATAGACTCGCAGGATATGGACCAAGTCATGAAAGCAATAGGTCATGGCTCGCTGGAAAGTGGCACCAGCATTTTTAAGGCCAAATGGCATGACGCGATAGGAAAAGGTGCCCCATGGGGTGGTGAAGGCAGTCTTGTACTGATCTTCCTTGCGGATGTGAATCTGGTTATATCCGAAAAACCCGTCCATGAAGGATAGGACTTCATGGCCCGCACACTCATCAATGAGTTGGTCAATGAATGGTGTGGGGAAATTGTCTTTTGGACAAGCGTGGTTTAAATCGTGGAAGTCAGTGCATACTCTAAGGGTGCCCTGCTTTTTGTTGACGGGAACGGGGTTCGACACCCAGGTGGTGTACGGAATAGGGTAAATGAACCCTGCTTTTCGAAGTTTCTCGACCTCAGCCTTAACAACAGGGAGCTTGGAAGGGTGAATGGGTCGCTGTTTCTGACGAACAGGGGGTACTTCATGCCATGTATCAATGTGGTGTTCAATAATGGCGGGGTCGAGACCAGGCATCTCGGTATAGGACCAGGCAAAGACGTCTCGGAACTCTTGAAAGAGCTTTTTGTATGCCTGAGTTTCTGCTTGAGTGCAAGATGCGCCCAGCGAGATGAGCTCAGGTTTCCCTGGTGTTGTGGAAATGTCTATCTGTATAGTGGGGGAAATGTTTGACATGTTCCCTTCTTCAAAGGCATCCGGTGCTGGGATGGGGTCTTTTAACCAATCGACCTTAGGGGGTATGAAGTCTTTAGACTCGACCGATAGCTGGTTGGATGCGGTGGATGTAGATGCTTCCGGGAGGAAGTACGAGCGATGATGCATATCATCCCAAGGGTAGTCGGGTGCAGTGAGTGTCTCCAAAATTTGCTCATCAATATTGAAGTAGTCAGACCATAAATCGAGGGGTTCTGGTTTGAAAGTTGTTGAAATCATATAAATTGTATTGACTTCTTCCGACGAGGATGATGGCGGGGGGTGGATCTCTTCGATAAGGGGAGGAGATATCTCTAAGTCGACGTTGTTCAACTCGTACAACGCTGCTCTATAGTCAGGTAGATCAGGACAATGGTGAGAGTAGTGGCCGTAAACACTGCATATAGCACAAGGATGGTTAGTGCGTAGTGATTTGTCGCGAGGCTGTAGAGGTGGCTCTAACCTGACTACTGGGATGCTGATGTCATCGTCCAACATATTCATATGCTCTTGGAGTGCCGGTAAGTGTGGGCATTGATGAGTTGGATGTCCTATCTCATCGCATAATGAGCATTTGGGGGGAGCTCGAAACACTGGTGGGGGTTTAACTGCCTTAGGAGGTGGTATCGCAGTGTACGGTTGTGGGCCTCTGCCCCCAGTGGGATTAGCATGGAGAGGGGGATTCGTTGACGTTGAAGCAATCGTGAGACCAGGAGGAGGTTTCATTGACGACGAAGGGATTGCGACACCAGGAGGAGGTTGATTTGTGGTAACAATAGGTTGTACCGGTTGGAGGATGACGTTTGGTGTCAGCGGTGGAACGGGAGGTGAAATATACCACACGGGTAATCCCAATGTTAATCCGGGTAGACTAAGGGTAGCCATAACCGGGGCGCTTACTACACCCGAAGGAGGAAATAGAAAGGGGATGGTGTGGATGGGTGTAACACCGATGTGACTCGGTACCAATGGTGGTTGACTACCGGGTGTTTGTGTATTCTGTGAAAGAGTACAGAGGTTTGCGACCTGGGTCTCTGGTGACGGTGGTGGAATGGCCCGGAATGTAAAGGTCATTGGTGTATCTGAGTAGAGTCCGGGTCCCACAGAAGACACAAAGGAGGTAACTGCACTAGAAGCGGGTTGTTCAATCATGGGAAGAACATTTTCGGGTGCTGCAGGGGCATTGGGATCATAGTAGGTGAGTTGATCGATTTTGACCACGCGTCCCTCGTGGGGGAACATCATGGTACGAAAAACGGATGAGGCAACTGCTTTCATGGCGTACATGTAACTGCAGCCAAGTAAAAGGTTATAATCGAGTTGGGAATTAATGACCTCAATGTCGATGAGCACAGTTTTTCCACCCAATTGGACGGGGACCTTGGGTAGTAGACCTTGAGGTTGAGCTGACCGGCCGTCATAGGCCCGCAATGCAGTGGTGGATTGCTGGAGAGCAGGGGATCCCAACTTCTGCTAAACAAATGTGGACATGACGCATGTGGAGGCACCTTCGTCGATGATGCATCGATGGATGACAAGATTCCGGATAGAAATGGAAACTTGGACTGCTATGGTGGAAGGTAGACGTGGTTCGGACTGGTCCAAATCAAAGGTCATCAATTTCGAATCATTTGGGTCAATTGCCCCAATGGCGGACAGTAAAGTCTTGCGCTGCGTAGGACAATTTTTTAAGACTTCTAACGCAGACATGGCTGCGGGAGATTGAGCTAGGTCATCTACGATGTTGTAATTTGATGCAGCCCGTGCATTGGGGTTGTTGTTTATACGACGGAGAGGGAAACGAGGTGCTTTAGCGGCACCATCGAGTGGAAGAGGTGGTATCCGTAACGTCTGATCGGTGGGATTAGCGTTAGTATCCTTATCGACGGGGGTAGCCTCGGAGGTAGGACCATACTGGTTTCGTCGGGTTTGGATATTGACGTCGGCTGTGGACATCATCAATAAGTGGTGAGTGCCTGAATCAAACATGGGTTGATCAGGAGCGGCGTAAGTGATTTGTTGTGGTTGCACGTTGCCCTGTGGGGGGGCTAACGGCTGAGTGTTCACCACTCCTTGTGTTGGAAAAGGGTTCTGTAGTACCAAAGGTTGTTGTGGAGGTGGTGGGGGGTTGGGTGGCGGCTGAGGAGCTGCCTGCCCTTGACGATGGGCGTCATTTGTCCATAGTTGTCGAGCTCGCTCCAGATGTGGGCAAGCGTGGGTATAGTGGCCATAGACACCGCAAATGGAACAAGGATGGTTTGTTCGTAAATTAGCATTTTTGGCTTGCTTAGGTGGTCGATCAGGATTTTGATGAGCAGGCGCCGCGTTATTGTTTTGCGGAGGATGGGTAGGTTGTGGAGCTTGGTTACGGTTTTGATTGTTTCCACGGTTGCGTCCTCTTCCGCGGTTTGGTTGCCCACCCTGGTTGCGTTGGTTATTTTGGTATTGGGGCTGTTGTTGTTGTGCGTACACATGCCCTTGAGCATTGGGGGGATTCTGGGGAGCTGCAGGTGCGGGAGCAGGTTGCGGTGGGTAGTATGCAGGTGGAGCTGGAGGTGGTCCAGTTGCCTGTTGGGGTTGTTGGTACCCCTGAGATGGTGGAGGTGTGAGGTTAGCTGGTGCAACTGGTTGTGGGTAATGCATGGGCTGTTGTGGGAACTGCATGGGGGTCTGTACCGTAGGTTGAGCATAGTATGTAGGAGGTACATATGCTGATGGCGCTTGGCCATAACAATGTTGTGGACAAGAGGGTCCATGAACATGATGGGTCTGGTTTGTTGGAGCATAAGAAGTTGTCGCTCCGGAACTCGATGTAGCCCTAGAAAGGTCTGGGGCGGGCATGGTGCTCACCATACTGAAAGGTTTTGCTTGCGGTGTGATTTGGCCAATAATGCCATCAGCGGCATGTGATGCCCCCGGTGTGTCACCGCGTGCAGAGTCGCCTCGTGGGGCGTCTGGTATGATCGTGTATAAGTAACCTGACTGGGCATAGATGAGATCAAACTGTTGGGCCTTGAGGATGGCCTCTTCCTCGGACTGGGGTCTTTCAGATGCTACATCCTTCGCAATGAGAGGAAGGAGGGATTTAAGGAACCAGTCTAAAAAGATTCGGTCGTCTAATTTGATTTTGCATAGGCTTCGGCGCCGGCGCCAATCATGAATATGGTCAGTGATATGCGTGGCCGTGTTCTATCTGCAAGACAGTAGGATTTCGACGCCCGCATCATAGCGGACAGGTAGCTGAAAGAACTGCAGGAAGGTCGAGGCAAGGGAGGTAAATGTGGAATGCGTCCCATGGGGTTGCTCGATATACCATTTGGCTGCAGAGCCAGTGAAGGTGCGCTGTAATAAACGGAGGCGGACAGAGTCGTCCACTATGGAGTTGGAGGAACACCATAGATGGAAGGACATGATATGGTTTTGGGGGTCTTCCCCTGCCTTACCCTCAAACTTAGGGATGTCAGAGGGAAGTTTGGTGGGCATATGGGGCCACGCAGGATCATGTCTAATGGGGTCATTTGTTAACCTAGCTAGGTCTGGCAGGTTCAGACTTGCCATGTATGGTAGGCTAGCCTGTGTGGTAACTGGGGCGGGGACATGCCTAGCCATTGTGGTATGGTGTAGGGGTCCAGTAGCGCCTAAAGGTACGCCAGGTATGGAAGGTATGTGCCCTCCCATGGGTGTGGGCTGGTATGGGTTAGCGCTTCCAAGTGCAACATGGGTTACACTTGGGTTAGGAATTGCACTAGGGATTCCTGGGATAGCACTCCCAAGTGCAACATGGGTTGCACTTGGGTTGGGAATCGTACTAGGGATTCCTGGGATGGGGTTTGTGGAAACCAAAGGGGGTATGACCCCCATGTTGGGTATACCTATGACAGGTGTTGGCCCTGTGTTGGGCATTCCTAAATGTGGAGTGTTACCCATATTGGGCATACCCAGGGGGTGGTTGTTGCCGTGGATGGTACTACAGCAGAAGGGTCTGCGGATGTCTCACCTATGGTGCTTGTAAACAATGGATCAAATGGTGTTCCAACCATAATGGTGGTTGGTGGTAACTCTGTGGGTTGTTCGGATTCTACCTCCAAATCAAAAGTGAAGTGAGGTGTGTCAGAATTGGATGACTGTCTAGTTGATTGACGATGTGTCAAATCAAGGGATAGGGCTCTGCGTCTGTGACGTGGAGAGCCAAGTGGACTAAACTCTGGGAGTTCGCCCTGTAGACGACGAGAACGTCTAGAATTCTCAATGGTGAGAATATAAGTTTATGATGTAAAAATTTGTTAAAGTATCAGGTGGTGATATATATATAAAAGACTCAAAAAACCCTAATGCAACCAAGGGGGTGCAAGAAGGGGAGTGAAAAAAGAAGGCTCTCAGGCCAAAAAATCAATCCTCAAAAAAGGCACTTATTCTAGCAGCTGTGCTACAATAAGTGGAGGAATGCAACAACTGGTCAGAATACCAACATGCAAACGGCTCCTAGAAAAAATAGGTGTAACTAGACCACAGGTAGGTTGAAATCATGCAAACACCTAATCTAAAAGTATTGTGACTCAAACAGACGATATCCTCTGCAAGGTGATGAAATCCAAGTCAGACAATATGAATGTTGAGACAATGGCTAGATATCCCCCTACCGGGAGGGACACCGGGTAATCAATCCTAAAGACAGGCTACTAGGATACTCCGTTCATGACGCGTCGAGAAAAGGTAAATCTGCCGTTTGGTCCTTTGATCGCAATATCCCAATACAGGGATATCCTGAGAACTGCGAATGGTAGCCCTTCGGTTACTGAATGGATTTCGGTATTCCACTCAGGCTTCCGGAACCATCCTCGCGACTTCAACCCTCCTAAGGGAGAGGCCTTCCCACAAACCGGTTGTGACCGCGCCAAAAAGTACTAAGAGATTTTAGCTCCCTAATTGGACAACTTCTATGTCTCAGATGTATGAACTGAGGGGTGTTATTGGAACACCTATCCCCCCAATACTACCTAGCTACAAGAATTCTTTTAGTGTTCCCCAAGTGGGGTTAAAAGTGTGTTCAAATTAGGGTTCGTTTTAAGGCTTAGTTCAATTAAGTGATCGTGTGAGTGCACGTGAGGTGTTGTAAACTGAACTTGAAAAAAATAAAATGCTTTATAGGAAATTTTCAAAAAATAAAGGATTTTTCGAAAATAAAAAGCAAATATTTACGATTTTTCAGTAAAAGGAATTTAAATGCTTTTCAAAAAACAACTCAAAAAATAATGGATTTTTTGGATTTATGAAAGCAAATAATAGACTTCTGTTAAGAGAAATAAATGGATTTCTTCGTTCAGGAAAATTGCTAAGGGCAAGATTTTAAAGAAGTAAACAAGAAAAAAGTTGAATCTAGATGAAAATGCAAAATGAGTCTTTCTTTCACTTTCTTGAAAATTTTTAAAAAGATTTCTAGATATGCACTTTTAAATAGTAAATTTTTTTTTCAAAGCTGTAAAATATGCAGAATTTAATACTGTAAAAAATGTGCTATGGGCAGAAAGTACAGTAATTTTTTTTTTCAAAATCGGGATGGCCGAATGAAAAATTCAGCCGCGCGGGTTCTGGACGCACAGCCGCGATGGGCCGCGCGGGTTTTGGATGCACAGTCGCGATGGACCGCGCGGGTTTTGGGCTCACAGTCGCGATGGACCGCGCGGGTTTTGGGTGCACAGTCGCGATGGACCGCGCGGGTTTAAGCCGCACAGTCGCGATGGGCAGCGCGGAAATCGGCCGCGAAGTCGCGGTGTGCAGCGCGGAAAAACGCAGAAAAGTCGCGATGGACCGCACGACTGAGGCCGCGATGGACCGCGCGGAAAAATGCAGAAAAGTCGCGATGGACCGCGCGACTGTCTGGCAAAAAACCGCGAGGCGGAAGCCGTGCACGAAAACCGAGAAACGAACCCGAAAATTGAAAATTTCGGGCTGTTTATGGGGCCAAAACTCAGAGCAGCAATGGATCTGCTGTCTAAGATGGCAGATCTATGGATCTAAAGGTTAAAAACTCATAAAAAACTAAGATTAAAGGCAAAACTAGAGATCTATAGTTCAAACCAAAGCGGAGTCGCCAAAAACTGTTGGCCCGGTTTTGCAACCAGGCTTAGTGCTATGGGCACCTGCTAACTAGTAGCAGCAGTTTCAATGAAAATAAATAACAATAAACTAATTAAACAAGACTATTCATGGATCTAAGCAAAGATATTAAGCAAATAACAAAAATAATTTAAGATCAAGAACAAGAACATATAAAATAAAGAATTTGTATTGAAAGGATGGGGCAAGCAAGTGCTTGCGGAATCAATACCTCTAATGGTGAGGTTGAATAGCTCCAAGGATGAGCAACTTCCAATCTCCAATGGTCTCTTCTCCAATGTGGTTTGCAATGGCTAAAATGCTCAGGGGAGATCTCAGCAGCATAAGGATGAGATAATGGATGGATGTGAAATGAGGAGCCCCTACCACCTTTTTATAGGTTTTGGTGGTGGGGAATACCATTTATGGTTTTATGGAAACCAAATGGTATTGAACAACATGGTTTAGGTACTTTTCTCTCCTTTTTCCTTTTTTGAATAAAAATAATATTTTAATTCCCTTTTTAATATTTTTGGGAATTTGGACCCTTTTTGAGGGTTTTTTATGATTTTCTTGGAAAAATAATATTTTTTAATGGAAAAAGGGGTGTACTAAGGTCTTTTGGTGACCTTTTGTTGGTTTCAGAGGCTCAGATGGTGGAAAAGTGGACAAATGGGTCATGTGAATAGGAAAATGAGCTAGTGAGCACTTTTTGGGTGTTAACAATACCAAACTCATGATCCATTTCATCCAAATGTTACTGAAACCAAAAGCTTTTAACATTTATGCAATGAACATCCAATTTAGTTTATCATAGGCTTTTGATAAGTCAAGTTTTAGAAGCATACCTGGGATTTTCTCTTTTTTAAGCGAATGAATTGCTTCATGCACTAGAATAATGCCGTCCAGAATTTGACGGCCTTCCACAAACCCAGCCTGCTCAGGAGAAATAATTAATGGAAGAAGAGGGCGCAGCCGGTTTGCTATAACCTTTGTAATAATTTTATAGATCACATTGCAAAGAGCTATGGGTCTAAACTTTCCAGGATCCTCTATTCCAGATTCCTTAGGAATAAGCATGAGAAAGGTGGCATTAAGAGATTTGAGAATATTTCTGGTCCGCCGAGAATCTTCCACAATGGCCAGGACCTCCACCTTCAGCCAATCCTAACATGAGTGAAAGAAGTTTGTGGTGAAGCCATCCGGTCCAGGTGCTTTGTCATCCGCCATTTGTTTTATGGCTTCATCAAGTTCCTCCATTCTGATGGTCCCCATAAGGAGTTTGTTATGGGCTTCCGTGACCAGTCTCAGAATGTGGCAGAGAACCTTCTCCCTTTCAGCTTTCCTATTGATATTAGGCTCATTCAGAAGGTCTTCGAAGTGATCTTTCAGTGTCTGTTCTAATTCAGGTTGAGTTTCCACTACATTGCCATCTTCCTTCTTGAGCCTCACCACCTTGTTCCCATGACGATGCTGGATGGTGGCTTTGTGAAAGAACTTGGTATTACACTCACCATCTTTTAACCAACAGCTTCGTGATTTTTGCTTCCATAGGAGTTCCTCCTGGTGGCCTTTGAGGTTGAGTTCCTGCAAAAGAATTTGCTCCTGATTTTTTAACTCTGTAGAATAGCCCTGAGTCATAGCCTCCTTTTGAACCGCCTGTAGTTTAAGGTCGAGCAGCTTCTTACCTTGGAAAATGTTTCCAAAGATGTCTTTATTCCATTGCTTTATTTTTCCTTTGAGGTATTTTAACTTTTGTTGAAACTGATACATCTTAGTTCCCATGATCGGGTCACAAGTCTGCCACCACTGACGCAATTGGTCAGAAAAATCAGGGTGCAGAATCCAGAATTGTTCAAACCTAAATGGACGACGGAGGTTTTCTCCTATCCGATGCCATTCCAGACAAATCGGCCAGTGATCCGAGCCCGCCGATGGCAGCACTACCGCAGTCAGATCCCCGCCTCCCATCATAATGGATTCAAAAACCAGAAACCTATCTAGTCTAGAAGCAATGCTTCTGTCTCCTCCTCTTTTATTATTCCATGTGTACAGGCCATTGGAGGTTTTGACATCGATCAACGCCAAATTTTCGATTACCTCTGAAAATTCCTCATTACTGGGATGAAGATAGCGTCGACCTCCACGTTTCTCTTCAAGATTTTTGATTAAATTAAAATCTCCTCCTATTATCGAGGGCCTGTCACCAGTCTCTCTTTTGAGATTCCTGATGGAATTCAAGAAGGAACTCTTTTGGTTTTCCAAAGATGGTCCGTAGACATTAGACAGAAAACCTCTGACTCTAGTTCCTAAAATATGAAAAGCAACAGATAAGATAAACTTTGAAGCCATCCAATTAGACAGACTTACTTCTTTAGGGTTCCAAAGAATGCCGATTCCCCCGGCCGCACCGATAGCGTCTATTGCAACCACATTACAGTCTTTCCAGACTTTGTGCCCGATGGCTTGAAGATCCATTTCCGAGCACTTAGTTTCTTGGAGAAAAATAATAGCAGGTTTCTCAAGTTCAATTTTCCGTCGTAAGAGGCGTATTTTTAGGATACTCTTGCACCCTCTAATGTTCCAAGATGTAATCTGCATCTCATAACCGATTGAGGTTGGAGGATGCTAGAGCCACATAAATGGTTGGATACTGGTCCGAGGCCACCAGATTCCTTCCTATCATCTAAATTCTCTGCATGTTGCTTCGCCTACCCCTTTTTTCACCCCTGGTTATCTTTTTCCCATCGTTCTCTTTGAGGGATTTAGAAATTATACCCAAGGGTTTGTGGTGCTTGGGTTTAATGATCGCTTTCTCCAGGAGTGAGACTTGATGAGGTGTTATAGGAATTGGATTTTCGACTATGCAGGCCGCCTCCATACCTTCCAGATCCATATCTTCTAGTTCCATTTCATCTTCGCCTTCCTCTTGCGAGGATCCTGCATAGCCCTGAGCATCAACCTCGGATATATGAGCAGTGCTGTCATCTTTTTGTTCTTTATTTGTTGCTTCTATGTTTTACTTCTTAGAAATAACTTCAACATCTTTTTCTTCTTCCCCTGATTGTAGGACCTCATACCTATTGTGGATCATGGTTTTCTTGTGAATTTCAAGGCCCCCGATCTTCCTAGCTTGCCGTTTCTTGCTAGTAACTCTTTTGAATCCTTCTTGGTCTTTTCCTTCAGAGTCGATCTTTCCTGCTGGTTGTTTATTAAGTGGACAATCCTTGAATAGATGACCATGTTCATGGCATCACCGGCATCGAAACGGTATTTGTTCATAATCAATGGCCTGGAACCAATCTTCATCCTCCCAGGTTAGGTCTATTCCTGCCGACAGGTCTTGGGAGATATCCAAATAGAGGCATGTGCGGGCATATGAAGTGTACCACATCTTCTTGGTTTGTTCTGAGACTTTTACGAACACCCCCAACTCATTACCAATCTCCATTAGTATTTCTTCCTTCCAGTATTCAGAAGGCAAGGAGTAGAGTCTTATCCAGACTGGGGCAATGGTTAAATTTTCTTTGTCTGGGTTGAACCGTTCTTTCTAGGGGCGAAGATACAGTCCAGCCGAATTGAAAAAGTATGGTCCATTGTAAAAAATCCTCGTACGGTCTTCTTCATTAAAGAAAATCACAGTAAAAAACCTTTAGCTCCCAATTGGAGATTGTAATGTCCCTGAGGCTTCCAGGTTGTGTTGATCCACCACACCAACGATTTCTCAGCCGTCCAGATCCCAACAAATTTTCCAATGAGTGCATGTTCCTTCATGTGCTGGATATCAGTTCGGACCCTCTCTGATTTTATCAGGAGTTTGGGAATTTTGTGCGCCTTTGGTAGACATTACCCAGGATTTCTTGATTCTATCGTTGTCTGCACAGAAGTGGCCACACCACTTGTCCCTGCCTCCATGTTCCCAGTCCCACTTCCAGGGGAAGGATCTTGGTTTGTCTACTTTCCTTTTTCCATATTCCCAGCAGAGGCCAAGGCCACGCCATCGGTGGCTGTACCCATGTCCTTCCCAGCCCGCATACCAAGGAGGCCCCAATAAAGACCCCACACCGTTACCAAAATCAGAAAACCTTCAAATCATTGTAATTCCTTCCGCCTACGTCTGCTCCATTCTCCACAAATGTATATTCACTTAACAAAGTATACACTTTTAATTTATGCCTATTGAATATTAAAAATAGAATAAGTATGATATATACATTAAAATCAACAGTCAAATGTATTATATTAATTAATCTCCACTAGCTAATAATTACCTTTCACCTTCGTTGATCTACCTTTCCCCTTAGGTACTCCCCTTCGAAATTGTTATTGGAGTCTGGATCACAAATGCGACTTAAATTGAGATTTGACGCTAATTTAGGAAGATATTCACTAATATACATCATGTTTTGGTATACCATATATCCCTCCACCATAGAACCCTTAAGACGTGCTCATTGTCTAACCAAACCCTTAAAAAATTTCAAGTTCCTCTCAACTATCCACATGGACCTTGAGTGTACAGGTCCACACAATTCAATCTCCTCAACTTGGTGTATGAGGTAGTGTTCTTGTGCATTGAAAAATGTCGAAGGTATATGCTTATGCATTTCACACATGATACGAGGAATTTTTCTCCTCCAATACTTTATATATTCTTTATGGATTTCTTTAGATGAAAACCATCTACAAGTGATGCAAACCAATCACAAGATTTAACAAAAAAAAATTATATTACATAACATGAATTAGTGCACAAAAATAAAATATAAGTTCTACAATGAATTAAACAAACACTAAGCGGATGCAAAAAATCGCTACTTACCTCATGTATTTCCCAAGATTATATATAACTTGTTTGACATTGTTGTCAAATTTGTTCGGGAGAGAGAGAGGTAGAACATACTGTAACAATATACAAATCGTTTCATTTCTTTTACAAAAAGTAGACAAAAAAATACCAACAATATGCACTAGAATAAAAAAATATAGCAATAATTATATGCATACCATAATAATTACCTTCATGAAGATATGCGAATGATGCATTTTCACCCCCGCAAGTCACATTTCTTTGTTACGATATTCTTCATGTTCGAACAAAATCCGGTGGGAAATTTAATTTTTCGCATGACTTCTTTTACAACATTATTTTGTTGCTCCGTTAACATCCATGGAAGTGAGTTTATATTAATTTGGTCTCCGTTTCTATGAAATTGAATGATGTCTTTCATTGCATGGTTGGCTTCTTGAATATCATTGCAAATTTTGACAATTTTTTCTTTCTCACTCCTTCCATCCAATATTTGCCTTAATGTTTCAGTCACATTCTTTCTGATATACATTGTATCAAACATATGAGCAATTTGTAGGTGCTCATAGTAGAGAAACCTACTAAATTGTTTAGGATAACGTTTCATTCCTCGTGGAAGCCCATTAATTCCTTCATGATCACGACGACCATCATGAATCGTAGTTTATAAAGAAATTACAGAAATCAATGTCAATTATAGTAAATAACACACAATAAAAAAATATACATAACATTTCATATACGATGATTCATACGTACCTTGACGATTTCTATTATATTGCAACTTCCATAGGTGAGGTGCCATTCTCTGCGGTTTTAATGCAGTATATTGCTTCCCATTGAACATATGTTTTTCAGTAGTTCAATACCTATGATTCTTAGAGAGGAAGTGCCTATACTCATCAAACACCTCATTTCCTAAACCTTTTGAACGACAAGATTTGATCTTAGGACCACAAACTAGACATGCAAATTTTCCCTTTGTCTGAAGACCTACATAAAGAGATAGATTATCTATGTCAATTATAATTATATATAAAATGAATGGATTATTATTATTATTATTTGTAACTAGGGGAATCAACAACTGGAGATTGGGCTGGTATTCACGTGACACGGGGTCCAGGGATCCAATCCCGCTACCACTATACCCCCAAGTGCCCCACACACCCCACAAGCATGGGACACAGGTAAAGCCGGGTGTGATTTGAACTCGTGACCTCCATTTACAACTGTGACTTCATAAAAACTGAACCGCCAATGAGCCACACCCGTGCGGGCTATGAATGCATTATTTAAAAAAACATGTGTGTATAATATATTAACTAGTTCATAAAATTAAATGCAATTAAAGTGGAACTTATAATTACAAACCACAAAAATGGGTTAACCCCGGGGCATCATGTATTGTCCATACAGGCATTGCATGGAATTGAAATTGTATTTATTGTATTGGTCTAGATACGTCATACATAGTGATGCCATTCCATAACTTTAGTAGCTCGTTAATAAGAGGTTCGATATATACATTCATATCTTTAACTTGGGACTTACCTGATTGATTTGAACATATAAAATATATAAGTATTACAACCATTTAGATATATAAACCATACACAAGAGAAATATATATATATATATATATATATATATATGACATTATGCAACAAAATACGACAAATGAGATGCCACTACATTAAAAAAAAAGTTGTAGACACATACCTGGAATAATCATTGCCAACATTATGTGCTCCCTCTTTATTGACAACCATGGAGGAATGTTATTGTTGATAACAAAAATAGGCTACACCAAGTAAATGGATTTCATCTCTGCAAATAGATTGACACCATCTGCTGCCAAAGAAATCCTAAGATTACGAGGTTATTCCTTAAAGCGAGGCCATTTTTCCTCCATATCTCTAAATGCAGATCCATCTGCAGGCATTCGAATAATGTCATCTTCACTTATGTTCTGTGCATGGTAATCCATAAATTGCGCTATGTTTTTGCACGTGAACAGTTGTTGCAAACATAGAATAATGGGAATATAACGAAGAACCTTGCGAGGCACCTTTTTTTTTACTTGATCTGTTCAATATCTACTGATATGATATTCCGGACAATCTATTTCAAATTCATGTTGATTATAATATATAACATGGTCATCGAGGCATGCAGGAATTGGTTCATACTGCATTCCAATTTCTTTCATGATGGAAGATAAATCTCAATATGTGTGAGGTAAAATATTTGACGGTGGTAACAAAAATTCAGCTATCAAGCTACAACAAATTAAAACAAAATATAGTTAATATAATATATAAATAATATTAATAAAACACATTTCATCCGTATTAATTGTGCTTATGAATTAACAATAAAATTATTAGACGAACAGTGATAACCTTTAGCGCGATCATATATATGTGATGGAATATATTACATACCTTAACATCTATGTGACTGATGTGTTTGAAAGACCATTCATAACCTTCAAGTTCATTATCAACAATATAACAGAGAGAAGATTTGTGTTGGAGCCCTCATAAAGGGGTTTAGATGCCTTCTCAAGAAGAGGCAAATCATGAACATCATCAAAGTCATCATTTTCATGATGATGATGATGATCATCCATTCTAACATTAAATGTATCATGGATCAATGTATTTGTACCATCATCTTTGTTATAGGTCAAATCTGCACTTCTCCGTCCGTAATCACCTTTAGCTATCAATCACACAAAAGGACAACTGGGATTGAAGAGCATGATTGCCTTAGATGATGAATGGACTAGACTTACCCCTCTGCAGTTGACAAAACTCTCATTTTACCTACTTTTTGGGAAAAACGCTACCCTATAAGCATGATTGTAGCGTTTTCCTGCTGAAATACTCTACTCCACTTCAATAAGGTAGCGTTTGCCTTCTGAAATACTCTACTTTTCTTCAATAGAGTAGCGTATAGCTCAAAAACTCTTGCAAACGCTGGTTGTAAAGCAGGAAAGTTGCATATTGAACGCTACTCCACTTGAGAAAACTAACGTACACCTTAAAAAGTAATCAAAAATATATTAATTTGACGAATTGGAATTAGTTGAAGTTAGTTTTGCAACTTTCCCAACTTCCCAATCAAACTACCTCTCGATCCAAACTGCCTACCTTGTCCCATAAATACAAGGGGGATAGATGAGAGAGGGGACTAGTTAGACTCATAATGGTCATAATGACCTAGGAAAAGAAACTATGCATTAAGGGTTGTTATGCTGGGGGAATTCCAAAGTTAGTGTTAAGAACAGGAGCCCAGAATCTGATTGCACAAGCACTCTGAATGATCAGGTATAATTGTACTGATTATTGCTTTTTGACAATAAAGGTTGAAATGCCCTTCCTATCCCAATCAAATGTCTAATGGATTGCATGTTTGTTTGGATTAACTGCTTGATTGTATTTGATGTTTAAATTGTGTTTCAATTTCATCATTGTTATATCAGTCAAGATACACTAAGGAAGGTATCTTTGTATTGTAGGTTCACCAAACGGAAGATCAAGTGAAGGATTGAGCAGAAGATCGAGCCAAAGCTAGGATCGAACGTCGTTAATAAGGTATGCCTTTTAAGATCTTGATCTCTTTCCTTTTGTAGAATCCTATGTGATATGATTAATGCATTTACCTGTCACCCCAGAAGTTGGTAGTGTCCCTCTCCTCGCTATAGGGTAGAAATCCTAAACAACAGACTGGCGACTCTGTTGGGGACCGGTTGTTTTCTGCTTTAGGAGACATAGTTAGTTTTCCTTCCAATACTTGTTGATATTTTTGATCCTCTGAGAGGCTCTGTAGGTTACTGTAGCCTGTTTCCATTGCTTGACTCACCTCAGTTTGAAGTTTCAGAGCTTGTTTCAAACCTTCTCTGGCATGAACGCTGGTATCCCTTGCACACATTAGTGTACACCTGCTGAAAAACGCTGCTTTACCTATTGCACAGTAGAGTACACCTTCTGAAAAATGTTGCTTTACCTATTGCAAAGTAGAGTACACCTCCCAGTGTATGCATGTTTATACACTGCACAGTAGAGTATTTTCCTGTAAGTCTCTGTTTGCTTTTGGGTTTTGATTTCCACTTGTTTGGTTTGATTTCCAGCCTCTTGCTTTGCCTTCTTAACTGATCCTTAAGGTCTTTATGCCCTTGTTGAGTCTTGTTTGACTCTCCTAAGTCCCTTAGGTCATCTTTTGCTTACTTGAGTACTTTTGAGGTGTCTTACTTGTTTGTGACTCTTTTTGAAGATCGCATACTGTTCCTTATTGGACATAGCTGCACTCTTGTACCCTAGATGCTTGTTGCAGGTATACAAACCTTTGTTTTGTAACATTTGTTGTTTGTGGAAACACTAAGCACACTTTGACAGTGTCTTGGCCTTTGATTTAGGGTTTGACCCCAAGTTGGAGTCCTTAGAGTGTTTTCAAAATATTTTTGAGTCTAAACACTTTTTTGATTGCTTTGTCAGTTTCGGTCCAAGTAAGTTGAAGTCCTTTAGTTTGCTTTCTTTCGAGTCTTTGTGATTGTAAGGTCATCTTTGGTTCACTTGCCTACCTTTTGCTTGTCTTAGTATTTTCTTAGGGTTTTTTGTGCTTTGGAGTAACCTATGAGGTTTGCCTTTCCGTTACAAGCATCTCTTATCCCTGTTTTCTTTTCGCTTTGTTTCCAAGCCCAAAGCTTTTTCCTTTGAAAAAATTTGTAGGACAAGTCTTTGTCAAGTCATCGATTCGATTGTTGTGAGCCTTAGAGTTGCTTTTCCTTACTCACATTTCTTTTTTAGGTCTTACTTGCTTCCATTTTCGAGTTCTTTTTCTTTTACATATATCAGAAAAAGCAAAAAATGAGTTTGGTAGTTTAAAGTAGTGAGACTTATAATCATTTCGAAGTAGCGTAGTTTACTTTGTTTTGAATTTGAAAAGAAAATAAAAAAAGAAACCTGTTTTAGGTTTGCTTAGTTTTCATTTTGGAAAGAGCATAAACCGAAAAAGAAAAAGACTCTTTTGTTGTTTTGAAAGTTGTTTAATTTACGCACTTTACTTTCTGTCACAACCACGCCACACAATGCACTACAACCTTTGAGTAAAGAACAACCCTTAAAAAGAATAATTAATAAAATTTATTAACAACTTTTCTTTCTAGGGATGTCACTACACCAACTAGCTTAGGCTAGGGTTTCGGATTAGAACACACTTTAACTATCCGAAACCATGTTCATTACTCAATAATCGTAGTGAGACTGTTTTTAGGTAAACCAATTGAAATCAAAGTTGTTCTGGAAGCTCCATTGAAACCGGAGTTAAGCACGAGGTCTTGTGAAGGTGAAATAGTGAGGATACCCCTTCACTTTTCATTCGGAGCATACACCAAGGCTGGTTTATGTACGGGGATCCTTTTGGATTTCGGGCTTAGCTACCCTGCCCATGCATTCTAGTTGGACCTACGACTGTCCCCTAGAGCTTCTTTCGTGTTGATGGTATCCTTAGTATCTTGACTTTAGACCTTCTTACACAGGTGGCAGTGAAAGGCTATTTTCATTGTACCTAAGACATATATGGAAGGTAACCCTTTTCAGTAATCCCGAGAGGGTGGTTTGGTGATTCAAACGCTTGCACCCATAGGACCTGAATTGGACGTCGTATAACTATTCTTCGATGCTTTACTAGCTTGTTCTGGGCCTTGATCATCCTAGACTTTCTATTGAGAGTATTCACCATCCTTGTTTGCATGGTTTTGGATACTTAGGATTTTGTAGTGGTGTGCTATTTGCGCCTCTTGCCTGTAGTTGGCCTTAGATATTTTTGGCCCGTTGAGTTGGAACTATGGATAGCATCCCGGTGAGAACCAATCAAGGGACCCCTGTTCAAGGGGATCCTTGTGCTTTTTCATTCATTGAGAACATTGGTACTCCCTTAATGGCTACTTTAAATCTTCCGGGATTCACTATAGGGCTATTGGTTTGGTTGTTTTCCACTCTGAATACCTTGCGTACTCCTGATGCTTCTCAAGTAATCACTTCACATCAAGAGCAGCAGAACCCTATGCCCACTTCACCAGTAGAATATTCTCCTCCTCCTTCTACCTCATGTGGTGAAAGTAGTAATACTAGTAACCAGCAGTCTAAAAGGAATAGACAAAGGAAGAATAGGAAGAAGATGCCAAAGCAAGGGGGCAATCACCCATCCTCTGGAGGTCATGCTGGGGGAACTTACCTAGCCTATGGAGGTCATGCTGGGAAAAAAGACTCAGTCACTGTGAATCATACTGAACCTTGCCACCCTGCCTCTGGAGGCACCCACCCAGCCTCTAAAAGTCATGCTGGGGGCACCTACCCAGCCTCTGGAAGTCATGCTAGGAGGAAACTTTCAGTCACTGCAAATCATACTAAAAGTATGTCTTCAACCACTGTTTCTCATGTTGAGGACACGCCATTGATCACTGCTGGTCATATTAATGACAAGTCACCAGTTCCTGTGAGTCATATTGGAGACAATAAATCAACCACGGCAAGTCATGCTGAGAAAGTTGACATTGTCGACAAACCGAATAAACAAAAGCTTAAGTTCCCTTGTAAGTTTTGTGAGGGAGACCACCTTACTCGCCGATGCCCTGCTATTCCAGAGGTGCAAAGAGTGTGGTCCATAGTTCAAAATTCTTCGGCTTCTGAGCAACCAGCCAATGCAAGTCACGCTGGGGGCAAGCTGTTAGCCAATGCTAGTCATGCCGAGAGTACCATTGTTGTTACGGAGTCTAAGCTTATAGGACGCAAACCAAATTTCCCCTGTAAACTTTGCGAGGGAGACCATCTTACTCACCGGTGCCCTGCTATTCCAGAGGTGCGGAGAGTGTGGTCCATGTATGAAGGATCCTTTGCTCCTGAAGTGTCTATAGATTCCCAATAGCTTGATTAAATTTTGGTTGATCAAGTGGTTGAACCAATGCAATATTTGGTCAATCCCACTCTTCCTTTGGAGAGGGAAGTGATCGAATCGATGCAATCTTTGATCGATCCCATCAGTCCTTCGGAGACTGATGAACCTGTCCCGGAAGTCTTCTGCATTACCAGTTCGGATATCTCTGAAAATGGGGGCACTGCATCTGTGCTGATTGAACCCCTACCAAGCTCTGGGATCATTTCTTTTGATTGGAATAGTCTAACTGAGCCTCGCCTTCCTTTTGCCACACCTTTCCAGATAAAGGTTGATATCGGAAACCATGTGGTTCACCGATGTGTTGTAGATGAAGGATCCTCTATTAGTATCTTATCCCCTTATGCTTGGAAATATTTAGGTTTTCCTAACCTTATTCCAGTTGTTAATGGGTCGTTGACCTTCGACAGAAGACCTGGTGAACCGTTGGGATTCCTCCCTCAGGCACCTGTTACTTTGAGTGGAAAAACATTCTTAGTTGATTTTATGGTTTTAAAGGACCCCATGGATTTTGATATGATCCTTGGACGTGATTACGTATATACTATGCAGGCTGTGGTGTCTATGCTCTTTTGTGTGATGCATTTTCCTCACAACGAAAGCATTGTCACCATCGATCAGATTACATTTGTAGATCCCTCTTATTACCCAACTATAGACTAGGTATGTCCCCCATCAGTAGGCACTGCTATGTCACAATTAAATTATGTGGCATATGGTTCCTTGAGTCCAATTGCTACTGAGAAGAAGCCTCCGAATTCATGCTTACCTTCTCAGGACTGGGTCCCGACAATTGACCAGGTGATGACTCCATTTGAATGTTTAGATATGCATTCCATCTGGGATAATATACTTCCCTATGATGAAGTTTTCCTAGAGTCTATAATGCAGTCTGCCATTCATTTGGACAGTGATCCACTTTCGAGCAATCTTCCACCTTTCCTTCGAGCTTGTTAAAAACAGTAAGGAAGCTTTGAGCATTCTTCCACCTTCACTTCGAGCTCGTTAAAAATAGTAAGGAAGTTACGAGCATTCTTCCATCTCTCCTTTGAGCTTGTCAAAAATAGTAAGGAGGTCACAAGTTTACTTTTTCTGGCTCGTTAAAATTTTATGAAAAATATTTTTATGGATTTCTCTCTAAGATCTTGTTAGACTCTTTAAATATGAAAAGATTGTCGAGCAGATTTGTCCTCTTCAAGCTCTTTAAAGGAATTGAAGGCTCATCTGCTTAAGTATAAGTTTAACCCTTTTCCAGACTTTTGCGGATTACTTACGAAAAAGGAATACTCTAGTCATCCATGGCTAGAAGAGTTCTTCTTCCATTGTTTTACACTTTTTCGGGGGAGGAGACTAACTTTACGAAAAAGGACCTTTTGGAGCCTTCTTTAGGGTTTTTAGGCTCTCAAAATATGAAAACACCAAGCTAGCACTCACCTACTCGGGCTCGATGTGAAATCCACGAGAGGGTGTATAGAGGATTGTTTAAGTTTTTCAGACTCTATAAACAGGAAAACACTAGTGAGCATTAACCTACTTGGGCTCGATATTAAAATCCACGAGTAGGTGAATGGAGTTATTGTTTAATTTTTTCAAACTCCTTAAAATTGAAAACACCGGCGATCAAGAACAGATCTCGGCTCGATATTAAAATCCAGATATTAGTATTATAGAGTATTCTTCTATCTCTTCTTCGAACTTTGTAAACAATGAAGAAGGTCCCGAGTCTTCCTCCCATGGGATCGTTAAACTCTCTACATGGTTGGATCTATTGAGTTTTCATTCTTTCTTGGACTCATTAAAACAATAAGAAAGGTATTCTTTTATCTAAAAAGAATAAGGGATAAGAAGGGTATATCACATCTTGCAGTTTCAAAGGCAGTTCAGTCAGTCATATCCTTGAACACAAGACCTACTTGAGTCTTTCATGTCAGTTGGGTTTTAGTTTCGACCTTAGGGTGAACCTGATCTCCGAGTTATTTACTCCCCCGGTTGGTTATTATTCCAACCATATGGAGGGTCTACTAATGTCTCCTACATTGCAGGCTTATATCACTTTACTGTCATGTTGAAAATTGCCTAAGTCACTTTGTGTCGTGCTTACTATTCAAGGATACAGCCTGTGTCAGCCATTCTGCAGTTACCTTTAACTCATGTGTCGGCCATCCTAGTGTCAGTCTTGTTACTTGTCCTACTCCACATCAGCTCATACCATTTGAGTGTTCCTCATGTTGGATGATGGAGGATGCCTTAAGGCCTCCCTTCCAATGGAATTCTTCCCATTGACATCAACTCATTTTGCTCTGGGAATGAAGTTTAGAGTTTCGGTTAGTACCTTGGGGATTGCAGTCATTAGTGGTAGTTTCCCTCGTCATTGGATAATGAGAATACATCAATGTCTGTTATTCGACGGGTTCCTCAGGTGTTCGACTTCAAGTCCTCTTATTCACACTAGTTGGATCGTACTAGGTACCTTGGGCCCCATTATCATTATCGGTGGAAGCCCTCGTGTTTGTTAACGGTATACATCAGAATGGTAATCAAACGATTCCCCCCATGTTCGACCTCAGCTCATTTATTCACATGGTTAGGGTTTGGACCTTGGGTTGTTTGGATGAATACCTTGGGATTTTGGTAGCATTACCTCATTATGTTATCACCCAAGCTGTGCAAGACTGAGCCTCACTCATTTTGGCTCTCTATGAGACATAGATCTAGTTTGTTGTTATGGATATGATCTCTCATTTTGACATGGATCCACGCTTATATTTTAGTGGCCATGCTATATATACATCTCCTAGTTATGTATCGGAGATCATGTTGTATCATGTTACACATCTATATGATGTCAATATTGTAATTGCTTGCTGAACTTGATCGTTTTTTCAGATACTTTTGTGACTTGGTTCTGCAGTTTCTTGCTCCTCCTCTGACTTGGAATTATAATGTATTTCGGCCATCGCTTCCCTCTGACGTCACACATTAGGGGGCATTTGTTATAGGTCAAATATTCACTTCTCCGTCCGTGATCACCTTTAGTTATTAATCACACAAAAGGACAACTGGGATTGAGGAGCATGATTTCCTTAGATGATGAATGGACTAGACTTACCCCTCTGCAGCTGACAAAACTCTCATTTTACCTACTTTTTGGGAAAAATGTTACCCTATAAGCATGATAGTAGCCTTTTCCTGCTGAAATACTCTACTCCAATTCAATAAGGTAGCGTTTGCCTTCTGAAATACTCTACTTTGCTTCAATAGAGTAGCGTACAACTCAAAAACTCTTGCAAACGTTGGTTGTAAAGCAGGAACATTGCATATTGAATGCTACTCCACTTAAGAAAACTAGCGTACACCTTAAAAAGTAATAAAAAATATATTAATTTGACGAATTGGGATTAGTTGAAGTTGGTTTTGCAACTTCCCCAACCTCCCAATCAAACTACCTCTCGATCCAAACTGCCTACCTTGTCCCATAAATACAAGGGGGATAGATGCGAGAGGGGACTAGTTAGACTCATAATGGTCATAATGACCTAGGAGAAGAAACTATGCATTAAGGGTTGTTATGCTGGAGGAATTCCAAAGTTAGTGTGAAGAGAAAGAGCCTAGAATCCAGTTGCACAAGCACTCTGAATGATCAGGTATAATTGTACTGATTATTGCTTTTTGACAATAAAGGTTGAAGTGACCTTCCTGTCCCAATCAAATGTCTAATGGATTGCATGTTTGTTTGGATTAAATGCTTGATTGTATTTGATGTCTAAATTGTGTTTCAATTTCATCATTGTTATATCAGTCAAGATACGCTAAGGAAGGTATCTTTGTATTGCAGGTTCACCAAACAGAAGATCAAGTGAAGGATTGAGCGGAAGATCGAGCAAAAGCTAGGATCGAACGCCGTTAATAAGGTATGCCTTCTAATATCTTGATCTCTTTCCCTTTGTAGAAGCCTATGTGATATGATTAATGCATTTACCTGTCACCCTAGAAGTTGGTAGTGTCCCTCTCCTCGCTATAGGGTAGAAATCCCGAACAACAATCTTCAACTATGTTATCAGTATGATCATCTTCTTCAATATGATCATTAACTTGTTCTCCATTATTCATAGCTTCATGTTCCTCTGATACTTGTTCTGAAGACACGCCCTCCGAGCGATATGCCATAGGATGTATTTCCTTTATAATTACATGAAACAATCAATAGATATTAGTTAATATAAGAAATATTAAAATAATACATACATTTACAAAAGCAATCAATATAAAGACATATATAATGCAAAACTTACAAAGGGACGATATTCATGCCCCCCTCCAGCGTGTCCATGTTCCCTACAATGTTTTTTGGTTGTTGTGATCTTTATTATTCTCCTTTTAAATCCCTTGCATTGACTACATGGACAATAACATTTCACATCACCCTTTCTTTTCAGTCCATCCCACAATCTAGCAAGCAATTGTTGATTTTGTTCATCTAGATCAGGAATATTGTTATTTGACATTTTCTCATAAAGAGCTTGAATGAAGATTATCGATCTTAAAAAATCAAGCTCCACACTTCACTATTTTTAATCACAAAAACAATTGAAATAATTGTGTATTCTTTTACGGAAAACATTCCGTGCGAAGAATATAATTTCTGCAAACCGTCGCTTGTATAGCCAACATGTCAGAATGTTTCCATAATATCCAGTTTCTAAAATTTAACGTTCGTCGAATATCCGACAATATTATTATAGTTACCATTATACTCTTATGTAAGGGATGGGCGCGGCTTTTCCGACATGGTCAGAGGAAAGTCCTTCCATGGTCATGATGTAATTGTCGAGCTTTTTCGACATGGTCAGAGGAAATTCCTTCCATGGTTGTGATGTAATTGTTGTAGCCTTTCCGACATGGTCAGAGGAAAGTCCTTCCATGGTTGTTGATGTAAGTGATGAGCCTTTCCCAGATGGTCAGAGGAAAGTCCTTCCATGCTGGTGAGTGTAAGTGCCATGATGTGTGTGCATCTGGGTTGTGCTCTGTGGACTATGAGGTGATATGAAGACGATGAGATGATAGTATGGTACATAGGTTTTGTAGAGGCATATAATCAGTCCTGGGATGCTCTTGCAGGTTTTGCAGAGGCAGTGTAATAAGTCCTGAGAGATCTTGTAGAGGCAGTGTAATCATTCCCGAGGTGTACTTACTTGATGGCTTGCTCGCAGAGATGATGAAGACCTACATGGAGGCTAGGCCTACAACTAGCATGAAAAAGGGATGTCTCTGTAGAACTTCTTATGACGAGTAGATTGGAGATTGATTGAGATAGCAGCAGTGACGATGATGATGATCTGATGATATAGAGAAGAAGACTTGTGCTAGAAGACTTGCGTCGAGAAATACCTTCGTAGTTAAGAGGGAGTGTTGATATATGTAACTTCATAATGCATTTCATATATGTATATTGTATCCCTACAGAGAGGTTATTATTCCTTTGTACGGAAGTGTCGTAGCTTATACAAGATGGATTATTAGACCACAAAGTGTGGGGTCGGACCTATGTTGGGTTACCATGGGTTATTAGACTCTCCTAGATAAGTTGGCCCTGTTAGATTATTAGGCAAGTCAAGTTGTGTATAAATAGAGTGAGGGTGTCACTCTATTTGATCATTCACTTACTCATTTATCTCTCTCATTGAGTGATGTGCATTAGTGGAGAAGGAGAAGCTGCTAAGGACACTATCTCTTGTACTTGGGTTTTGTATCATTGCTCTACCTATCTCTGAGGAAGTTATTGGGGTTTTTCACCTTCTTGGTTTTCCCCAAGGAAACTCTGTGTCTATTGTCTCTTGTGGTTGTCTCTTATGATTGTTATGTTGTTCTTGTTATTCTCTCAGATAATATCCTAGATCATTTTGAATTAATGCTCAAAATCTAACAAGTGCTTCACAAGTAGCCTGACTGGCTTCCATATACTCAGCCTCAGCGGAACTCAATGCAACAGACTTATGTTTCCGACTAAACCACGACACTACTGTCGAGCCCAAGCTGAAACAACAATCAAAAGTGCTCTTCTGATCCCTCACACTGCCTACCCAGTCTGAATCTGTGAAACCAACCAAACTGACTCCACCCGAACCCCTGTAATCCAAACCATAGTCCACTGTACCTGCAAGGTATCTCAGCACATGTTTTGCGTCATTCCAATGTACACTCCTAGGCTCCACCATGAACTGGATAATAGTGTTCACCGCAAAACACAAGTCTGGCCTAGTGTTGAACAGATACATCAACGACCCAATGAGCTGACGGTAAAGTGTATGATCCACCAACTTACCCTCAGAAGCATGAAGCTGCTTCCAGTTAGTGATCATAGGTGTAGACATCGACCTGCAATCCTCCATCCGAAATATCTTCAAAATATCAACTGCATACTTCCCCCGTCCTAGGAAAATATGTACAGGATCCTACCAAACCTCCATCCCTAGATAGTAGTGCATCAACCCAATGTCAGTCATCTCATACTCAGTAGCAAGGTCTCTCTCGCAATGTGCAATGAGACGCTCCTCGCCAGTGATAAACAAGTCATCAACATATAACAATATTTCAGTACATTAATTTTACTGTCAAAATGTATTTATCTTAACCAACCAAATCACCCAGATAGCTTCCTTGATTTCTGTACAAGGCTGCCTCAATTTTCGTGCACATAATTCTTCTCGAAAAATGTGCCAAACCCAGCCTTGATTTATGTGCCAACACACCCAAAAATTTACTGTACAATATAGTAGCAATTAATGCTGCTGTACGGACCTCAACAACTGTGCCCTGTCTAGAAAACCGTGCTAAAAAATTTGTGCCTTGAAAACTATGCTATACGGACTGTCATTTATTGCAGCTGTATGGATTTGGAAAACCATGCCCACCACCAGCAAAATTGTGTCTCGAAATATGTGCCAATAAATGTTGAATGAGTACCTTGAAACCCATGCCAATAAATGTAGCTGTACAGATTTGGGAAAATGTGCCCACTGAAATATATCCCTCCCTCGAAAATCATGCCACCTAGAAAATCGTGCTGCTGATGTATGCTAGCTGCCGCCTCCTCGATTTCTGTGCATAACTCAGAGTTCTCTCTTCTCTTTTCTCTCTTCAGTTCACTCTCATCTCAAGAGTGACTCCTATCTTGCCTCCCTTACCTTTTTGATCAAACCCTAGGGTTCTCTCAAATCTATGATGAGATTAGATTAGATCTATGATTGAGATTAAATGCTCCTATTTAATTCTCATGAATATTAAATTCACTCATCCACTTATATTTATCAAAAAGTGACTTTATGTTCTAAAGTCAAATTAAATGCTTTTCTCAAGTCATTAATGCAAGGGTCACTTTTCCCCCCTTTTAAGTGACTTAGGCAAAATTCACTAGGGGAACACTTCCCTAGGTACAAAAACTAATACTCCTTCTTACCTAGGAAGGTGTTCTACACCACACCCAACTTGTTTCTAAAGAAGACAAACTTGCCCCTCCCCAAAGATTTCGTCAAGATATCTGCTACCTGCTCATCAATGGATATGTACTGCAACTCAACTGCTCCTCTCTGAATGTAGTAACAGATGAAATGGTACCTGATCTCAATATGCTTTGACCTATCATGGAACATTGGATACTCAGAGAGCTGAATGCAACTTTGATTGTCATAGTAGATCACCGTAGGCCTAAGCTCCTGATAAAATAAGTCTACTAATAGCTTGCGAAGCCACAGTGTTGTTGATGTTTATGTAACTTCGGAATGTATTTCATATATGTATATTGTATCCCTACAGAGAGGTTATTATTCCTCTGTACGAAAGTGTCCTCATTTGTATTTAAAAGTGTTGCAAGTGTTGTAACTTATACAAGATGGGTTATTAGACCACCAAGTGTGGGGTTGGCCCTGAGTTGGGTTACCATGGGTTATTAGACTCTCCTAGAGAAGTCGACCCTGTTAGGTTATTAGGAAAGTCAAGTTGTGTATAAATAGAGTGAGGGTGTCACTCTATTTGATCATTCACTTACTCATCTATCTCTCTCATTGAGTGATGCACACTAGTGGAGGAGGAGAAGCTGCTAAGGAGACTATCTCTTGTACTTGGGTTTTGTATCATTGCTCTATCTATCTTTGAGGAAGTTATTGGGGTTTTTCACCTTCTTGGTTTTCCCCAAGGAAACTCTGTGTCTATTGTCTCTTGTTATTGTCTCTTATGATTGATATGTTGTGCTTGTTATTCTCTCAGATAAGATCCTAGATCATTTTGAATTAATGCTCAAAATCTAACATGGTATTAGAGCTAACCTGAGAAGAAGACACTGTGCATCTGCGAAAGATAGGGATTCTTGTTTTTTGGGTTTCTCTCCACATATATTCAAAGGCAGGAGGCTAAATTGACTCTCCTTGCAAGGGCACATCTTTCGGTCGAACAAAATTCAATTCTGAGCACTTTCAGTTTTTGACCTAAAAATTAGGGTTTCTGCAAAAATTGGAATTTCTGAAATCCAAGACACTGGCTGGAAGATCCTCTGAAAAATCGAAGTTTAGAGCTTTGGTTCGAACTTTTTGGTTGGGTGAAGCTCCGGGAAAATCAAACCCTAATTCAGGGTCCTGCCTAGTGAATCCAGAAGTTTCAAAAGTAATTTTGAGGGTTGAAACTTTGCAGTTTCAAATTCTGAGTATGCCAGCTTGATCAGCTCATCAAGGCGCATCTTTCTATCCTTTCAGAAGTTTGAAATTCAAAGTTTTAATTTTTAGGGTTTCTCTGACAAACATTAATCCAGCACCAGATCCATTTTTCAGCAAAACAAGTGGTAAGACCCAAATATTTTCTATTTCTATTTGAATTACTCTTTAAAGATGTCTCAACACACCAAGCTTGAGGATAAGCTTGAAGGGGTTGATAAATTCCAAGCATGGAAGTATAGGATTGGGTTAATCTTGGAAGAGAATGAGTTGGACACTTACATAAGTGAAGAGATCCTTGTCCCAGAGGGAGAAGAGGCTAAGGCCTTACACAAGAGGAACTTGGTCAAGGCTAAGAGGATCATTGTTGATTCTATCAAAGACCATCTCATACCACGTGTCATCTTTGAAGACACCCAAGGAGATGTTTGATTCCTTGACCAAGCTATTTGAAGGGAAAACACAAATCAGAAGATGACCTTGAGAAATCAATTGAAGAATATCAAGATCCAGAATGCGAAGACCATGCAGTCTTATTTCTCAAGGGTCTCCCAGATAAAAGAACAACTTGAAGCTATGGGAGAAGATATAGAGAATGGAGAAGTGGTAATGACCACTCTTAATGGCCTTCCTAGGTCTTGGGATTCCTTCATCCAAGGAATTTTTGCTAGGAGGAAACTTATCACTTTCAGTAGGCTGTGGGAAGAATGCTCACAAGAAGAAGCTTGAATTGTAGCTCGAGAAGAGAAGATGGGGAATGAAGACCAAGCTCTCACAACACACTTCAAGAAGTATGATGATAAGAAGGGACATCACCATAGTAATAAAGAAAGGCACCACCATCAGAATCAGAGGGGTAACCCCAAAACTCGAAGAAACATGTCCTATGTCCGATGTTATACATGTGATGAGAAGGGACACTATTCCAGGTATTGTCCCAGTAATAATAAAGATGGCTCTCACAAGAAGAAGAGCAACAAAAGAAGACATCATGCTCACACTGCAGAGGATGATGAACCTCCCAGGAAGAGGGCTAGGGAAGAAAGTGAAGATTCTTCAAGTGATGAAGAATATGTTTTGATTTTTGCCCTCACTGGTACTATTGCTCATGGAAGCAATGACTGGCTTATAGATAGTGGGGCTTCCAAACATATGACAGGATTCAAGGGATCCTTTGTGAAACTATCTGAACATGAATCACCCGATAAGGTGAAACTTGGGGATGACTACCAGTATCCAATAAAAGGAAGTGGTGAAGCCTCCTATAAGCTAGACTCTGGAAAACCTATGAAGATGAAAGATGTACTATATGTTCCAGGTCTCAAGAAGAATCTTCTCTCCATATCTGCTTTGGATGCAAAGGGGATAAGAGTTGCATTTGTAGATGGCCAAGTACTCATGTGACCTAAAGGTAAAACCATTAATGATGCAGTGGTGATTGGAGAGCAAGAGGGAGGATTATACAAATTGAAGGGGCAACCTGAACATGCCATGGTACATGAATCCATGGAGCCAAGTGAACTTTGGCACAGAAGGCTTGCTCATGTGCACTATAGAGCACTTCTAATAGAAAGCAAAGCAGTAGAGTGTCTTCCTGAAATCCAATCAAAGCATGAAGGTATTTGCAAAGGATGTGCAAAAGGAAAGAACACAAAGAAGACATTTCCAAGTAGTGAAAGCAAAGCAAAAGGAATATTGGAGATTATACACTCCGATGTCATCCAGTTCTCTGAGTGCGTATGTATACTATGGTTCTTTCATTGATGATTTATCTAGGAAGACTTGGATTTATTTCTTGAAGAACAAAGATGAAGTATTCAACAAATTCAAGGAATTCAAGCCTTGATAGAAAACCACACTGAAAAGAAGATCAAGACCCGTAGATCCGACAATGGCGGAGAATTCACTTCAAGGGAAATAAAGAAGTTTTGCAGGGATTAAGAGGGAGTTGACTACTCCTTACAATACACAACAGAAAGAAGTAGAAGAAGCTACTTCAGAGTCAAACTCCAGCAACTCCTGTAAGGAAGCAAAGATTCAGAGGGAGTCCACCCAACAAACAAACAAATATTAGTATTTGAATTGTCATTTCTTGTATATCTTATTCTTTAAATAATATTGTTCAATTATGTATATACTTATGTTCCTAGACTTAGGTGGTGTATTATGCATATTAGAATAATTGCATTAATGAACAGTATACTACTAATATGCATGTGATGGGTAAGTGGCCTATGGAACTGTACAACATTCCATTGCTACTTATCTAGAATGAAAGCTCTTTGCTGACATGTTGGGAGTTGTGCACACTCTTAACAATGTTCTGGTAGAGATGGAAGGCATCTAGAAAGTTACAGGATATGGATAAATGTTGTATTGAAGCATTGGCTAAGATAATTGCATGACTGTATGACATATGCCTTTATGTGTAATACTTTGTTCTGTAAACTATGAAAAGTTTCTAATCATGCAATTGAATTTGACTTGTAGGAAAGATCGTGTATAATCACCTACAAAAGAAGGACTGCAACATTTGTTCCAGCAACGAAGTTCAAACTATCTATTTGAAGCTATTGAAGAATCTGAAGTTCCCAAGATACTGGATACAATAAAGGATGCCATGGTCGAGGAGTACCAGTCGATCATGAAGAATGATGTTTGGGATATGGTCCCAAGACCTGAAGGGAAGTCTGTTGTGACTTCCAAGTGGATCTATAAGATCAAGCATGCTGCAGATGGTAGCATAGAGAAATATAAGGCGAGGTTTGTAGCTTGTGGCTTCTCCTAGAAAGATGGGATAGATTATGAAGCAACTTTTTCTTCTGTAGCCAGATACACTTGCATCAGAACAATACTTGCTCTGGCTACACTGATGAAGTGGAAGATACACCAGATGGATGTCAAGACAAATTTCTTGAATGGTGTAGTCGAAGATGAAGTGTATGTGGAGAAGCCACTCGGTTTTGAGACACATGACAGGGAGTCATATGTGTGCAGATTGAAGAAAGCCTTGTATGGCTTGAAGCAAGCTCCTAGAACTCAGTATGGTAGGATAGACAACTTTCTATCTAGTTTGGGCTTTACCAAGAGTAAAGCAGATTCCAACCTTTACTACAAGGTTGAGGAAGGAAATCCAGTGATACTACTATTGTATGTGGATGACCTGTTTGTTATAGGTGATGATAGATTGATTTCCGACACGAAGAGGAAGCTTGCTTCCGAGTTCGAGATGAAGGACTTGGGGATGATGCACTACTTTCTAGGCATGGAGGTGTGGCAGAGAGCAGATGGAATCTTCCTTGGACAAGGGAAGTATGAAGTAGAGATCCTGAAGAGGTTCGAGATGATGGACTGCAATGCCAATGCCACACCTATGGCATCGAACCTGAAGCTTCTGTATGATGCTTCATCTGAGTCAGTTGATGTCACGGTGTATCGTCAGATGATTGGATCCTTGATGTACTTGACGAAAACGAGACCAGATATTTGCTTTGCTGTGAACACATTGAGCCAGTTCTTGACGAATCTAAGAAGTGTTCACCTGGTTGCTGTAAAGCATATTCTGAGGTACCTGAAGGGTACAGTTGACTATGGGCTCAAGTATGATGCGAATCAAAAGTTTAACCTAGAGGGTTATGTTGATTCAGATTGGGCAAGCAGTGCCATTGATCGGAAGAGAACTTCGGGGTGCTGCTTCAGTATGGGATCCGGTATGATCTCTTGGTTTAGCAGGAAGCAGTCATGTGTGGCACTGAGTACAGCCGAAGTAGAGTATGTTGCAACGTGTTCAGCTAGCTCTGAGGCAGTATGGATTAGGAAGCTACTGTATGAGTTATTTGATCTCCCATTGGATGCTACCTGTATCTTCTATGACAACCAAAGTTGTGTGAAGTTGTATGAGAACCTAGTGTTCCATGATAGGTCGAAGCACATTGAGATCAAATATCACTATATCAGGGATATGGTGTAGAGAGGAGCAGTGGAGTTCCTGTATGTTGCAACAGACGAGCAGATAACCGATGTGTTGACCAAGCCACTGGCCAGAGTGAAGTTTGAGTACTTCAGAGAGAGACTTGGTGTACTTTAGATCGAGATTCCTTCCAAGGGGAAGTGATGAGTTTGGAGACACAGATATGCACACGAGCTATTGTCACATAGTGGTAGGAAAGTCCTCCTATGGTGTAGATGTAAGGGCTGGGCCATTCTCACATGGTTAGAGGAAAGTCCTTCCATGGTGAGATGTAAGGGATGGGCGCGGCTTTTCCGACATGGTCAGAGGAAAGTCCTTCCATGGTCATGATGTAATTGTCGAGCTTTTTCGACATGGTCAGAGGAAATTCCTTCCATGGTTGTGATGTAATTGTTGTAGCCTTTCCGACATGGTCAGAGGAAAGTCCTTCCATGGTTGTTGATGTAAGTGATGAGCCTTTCCCAGATGGTCAGAGGAAAGTCCTTCCATGCTGGTGAGTGTAAGTGCCATGATGTGTGTGCATCTGGGTTGTGCTCTGTGGACTATGAGGTGATATGAAGACGATGAGATGATAGTATGGTACATAGGTTTTGTAGAGGCATATAATCAGTCCTGGGATGCTCTTGCAGGTTTTGCAGAGGCAGTGTAATAAGTCCTGAGAGATCTTGTAGAGGCAGTGTAATCAGTCCCGAGGTGTACTTACTTGATGGCTTGCTCGCAGAGATGATGAAGACCTACATGGAGGCTAGGCCTACAACTAGCATGAAAAAGGGATGTCTCTGTAGAACTTCTTATGACGAGTAGATTGGAGATTGATTGAGATAGCAGCAGTGACGATGATGATGATCTGATGATCCAGAGAAGAAGACTTGTGCTAGAAGACTTGCGTCGAGAAATACCTTCGTAGTTAAGAGGGAGTGTTGATATATGTAACTTCATAATGCATTTCATATATGTATATTGTATCCCTACAGAGAGGTTATTATTCCTCTGTACGGAAGTGTCGTCATTTGTATTTACAAGTGTCGTAGCTTATACAAGATGGATTATTAGACCACAAAGTGTGGGGTCGGCCCTATGTTGGGTTACCATGGGTTATTAGACTCTCCTAGATAAGTTGGCCCTATTAGATTATTAGGCAAGTCAAGTTGTGTATAAATAGAGTGAGGGTGTCACTCTATTTGATCATTCACTTACTCATTTATCTCTCTCATTGAGTGATGCGCATTAGTGGAGAAGGAGAAGCTGCTAAGGACACTATCTCTTGTACTTGGGTTTTGTATCATTGCTCTACCTATCTTTGAGGAAGTTATTGGGGTTTTTCACCTTCTTGGTTTTCCCCAAGGAAAATCTGTGTCTATTGTCTCTTGTGATTGTCTCTTATGATTGATATGTTGTTCTTGTTATTCTCTCAGATAATATCCTAGATCATTTTGAATTAATGCTCAAAATCTGACAAGTGCTTCACAAGTAGCCTGACTGGCTTCCATATACTCAGCCTCAGCGGAACTCAATGCAACAGACTTATGTTTCCGACTAAACCACGACACTACTGTCGAGCCCAAGCTGAAACAACAATCAAAAGTGATCTTCCGATCCCTCACACTGCCTACCCAGTTTGAATCTGTGAAACCAGCCAAACTGACTCCACCCGAACCCCTGTAATCCAAACCATAGTCCACTGTACCTGCAAGGTATCTCAGCACATGTTTTGCGGCATTCCAATGTACACTCCTAGGCTCCACCATGAACTGGATAATAGTGTTCACCACAAAACACAAGTCTGGCTTGGTGTTGAACAGATACATCAACGACCCAATGAGCTAACGGTAAAGTGTATGATCCACCAACTTACCCTCAGAAGCATGAAGCTGCTTCCAGTTAGTGATCATAGGTGTAGACATCGGCCTGCAATCCTCCATCCGAAATATCTTCAAAATATCAACTGCATACTTCCCCTGTCCTAGGAAAATATGTACAGGATCCTGCCAAACCTCCATCCCTAGATAGTAGTGCATCAACCCAATGTCAGTCATCTCATACTCAGTAGCAAGGTCTCTCTCGCAATGTGCAATGAGACGCTCCTCGTCAGTGATAAACAAGTCATCAACATATAACAAAAGAATGAGAGGATCTCCACCAACCACAATGTAGTAAAGGTTGGGATAAGCCTCACTCTTCTGAAAACCCATCGAAGTCAAGTATGCAACGATCCTGGAGTACCAAGCTCTAGGAGCTTGCTTCAGTCCATACAAGGCTTTCCTTAGCCTGCACACATGAGAATCTCTCCCATGAATCTCGAATATTTGTGGTTGCTCTAAGTACACCTCCTCCTACAGAAGACCATTGAGAAATGTGGTATTCACATCCATCTGGTGGATCTTCCAACCCATCTCTTCTGCTATAGAAATCACTGCTCTGATGGAAGAATACCGAGAAACTAGCGCAAAAGTCTCATCATAGTCAACTCCCCCAACCTGTGAAAACCCCCGAGCCACAAACCGAGCCTTTTTCTTCTCCACACTGCCATCCGCAGCATGCTTCACCTTGTAGATCCACTTGGAAGTCACAACAAACTTCTCCTCTTGTCTTGGCACTATCTCCCAAGCATCATTCTTCATGATGGAATGGTACTCTTCCATCATGGCATCTCTCCAAACCTGATGCTGAGAAGTCTCCTCAAATGTGGAAGGCTTTGAATCATGAAGACTCGCAACAAGAGCCATACCCAGTCTATCCGGCATCACTACTGTCCTGATCTCCTCCTGGGGTCTACCAAATGCCTCTGCTTCCTTCAAGGTGTCTTGAAGCCATTTAGGCTTCCTCTTCCTTGAAGGCTCCTCCCATACTAGTCTATCCTCATCTGAAGAACTCCTAGAAGCATAAGGTCCAACACCCCGAGGACCATTGACTGATGAATCAGTCCCCGAAGTACCTATCACTTGAACCACTGAACCTATAGAAGCTGTGCCTGTACTCTGTGATCTAGTCACTATGGAAACCTGTGGACCTGAAATATGTATCGAAGAAGCCTGAGTCACCTAAGGTGTGGAAGCCGGTGGCTCCCCCTGCTCTATCTCTCTGGACTTCCTGAAGGCTCTCTCCTCATCAAACTTCACCTCTCGCCTAACAAAAACTCTCTTCTGGCCAGGAAGGTAAAGCCGATAGGCCTTTGAATTCTAGTCATATCCCACAAAGATGCCTCTCTCTGCAGTGGGATCAAACTTCATCCTCTTCTAAGAAGGGATGTGAGAGTAAGTGAAAGAACCAAATATACGAAAGTGGCTCACCTCATACTTCTTTCCTTATTACATCTCCTAAGGAGTATTACTCCCCAAAACATGGTGAGGACTCCTGTACTACAGATAAACTGCGGTGCTGCATGCCTCTGCCCATAAAAAGAATGGTAAACCATGATCATGGAGCATCGCTCTCATTGCTCCCACAATCGACCTGTTCTTCCTCTCTGCTACTCCATTATGCTCAGGAGTGTAGGGAACTCTAATATGTCTCTATATACCCTCATGTGTGCAAAATCCATCGAACTCCTTGGAGGTATACTCACCCCCATTGTCCGATTTCAACATCCGAATCTTCCTCCCTGTCTGCTTCTCCACAAGGGCTTTGAACCCTTGGAAGACACTCAATACTAAGGGTAACTTCTTGCTCCTCAAGAAGTAGATCCAGGTCTTCCTGGAGTAGTCATAAATGAAGATGATATAGTACTCAAATCCAGTCAAAGAGACTGATGACATAGGACCACAAATATCAGAATGGATCAAGTCAAGTACTCCTGCTGCTCTGGTGTCACTGCTTGGAAAAGTAGTCTTGGTGTACTTTCCCAAAGCACACCCCCTGCAGACATCACTCTGCTCAATGCTGAACTCAGGTAAACTTGTAACCATGCTCCTCAACAATCTCAAAGCTGGGTGATGTAAGTGGGCCATCCTCTGATGCCATAGCTCACATAGCTCACTGTTGCTTCTGTGTGCTAGAGCGTGCTGCGGCTGAAACAAGAGCTTGTATAGGTTTCCACATCTAACCCCAATGTCCATGGAGGTAGATACTCTTGTAGTCACTGGGAATACCTGCACTCTCCCATCCGAGAAACATACCCCATGACCCCTGTCCTCAATGGTGGAAACTGATACAAGGTTCTTCTCCAGCCCAGGGACATATAACACATCCCTCAGAGTCATGGGACTCATAGACTCCCTCTGAAATGTAATGGTCCCCCAACCAACTGCTATAACAATGGTGTCATCGCCTAGTACAACCTCCACATCTGTACCTGTCTGTGATAGCTCGGAGAACATCTCTCGAGCTCCTGTCATGTGGCTTGAGGCTCCACTTTCAATATACCAAGTGCCAGTGGTGGATGCACTCATTTGATGCCCTGTCAATAAGGAATACTCCATCTCCATATCCACATCAGAGATGGTAACGAAAGAGTATCTCTCTCTCTCTCTCAATCTTTCCAGCACACAAAGAAAACTCTCTCTGAAATCTGTCTTCAAAGTCATCAACCTTCGCTGAAGCTACAGTCTGTTGTCCCTTCCTCTTCCTGTTTGGACACCGTGAAGCATAGTGCCCAAATGTCTGACAACCATAGCACTTGATTTTACTCAAGTCCTTCTTCTGTCCACCCTGCTACTGCTGCTGCTGCTGGGACCCACCCTTCTTGGGACCTGTTATCACACATATAGTAGCCGGGCTACCATACATTATTTTTTCGATTCCAATACACTATTAAGCTAGTTCCCTTACATGGAGATGAGCATCTATTATGGATCACTATCAAATTTTGGACAACAGTTTTATTTCCCATGCCATGACTGAGTCTCAGGACACTCAGAGAGATGACCGACGTAGCTATTTAGCCATTTGTACAGAGCAGTCAGTAGTGCCCAGAGTTACAACAACAGTTTTAGAGGACAGATGATAGTTCAGATGATGAGCGTTCAGGTATATAACTCAGTAGGTATATTGTGGTGTTGTGGTTATGTTGCTTTTATTTCCATTTTCTTAGCATGTCTTAACATTTAGTATCATGATCTGATGATCATATAGATATGTGGACCTGGTTGTATTATATATATATCATATTTTTCCCTACTAAGACTTAGAAGTTCTTGGCCTATACTCATTGGTTTTACCCTCCCTAGGGAGAATAGAGGTGATCATTCCCACCATATTTTGGCTTGCTAGTGTTGGTTTCATTATCTTCATCCATCCATTACTTACCCAGTTTGTTTATTACCTTGACTTACTATTTGACTAGTGGCATGGAGGACCTTCCCCCATTGTAGCCTCTATATTGAATAAGATTCCCTATTTATTGTGTCTCGGCTCTGAGTTGGTGACAAAAATTTCCTATGGTGAGTTGGTGTTCCTTGTGAATTCCCCCTAGTCACTAAAGATGTTGTTGGCTAAACCTAAAACTTTTAGTGCTGCCATGAATACAAAATATGGAAATGAAATGTTATATCTTGTATGAAAGGAAATCCAAATTAAAATGGCTATGAAATATCAAATGTTATATCTTTTGTGAAATGTAAAATACCTAGGTAGACAAGCTGTCTGTGACACACCTAGAAGTGCTCAGGTAAACAAGTGCCTTAAAACACACCTGCAGCAAGAAGCCTAAATAAATGTAAATCTATACAATGTGTTTGTAAACACACATAGATCAAAGTCTATGGAAACTCTAGGCCCAAAAAGCAATCGAACTTAAATGCTATATCAAAAATATTGCTGGCCTCTTTTGTATTATGGATTGTGCGCATCTGTGTAAGGTGAATAAACACTCTTTGAACAACTTATCCATTTGTGAGACACCGCCATTCCCTGTGTTGTTGCTTGTACACTATATGCTATGGTGTGTATTCCCTTTTCTACTTCCAAAGTGTCACAGTGTTAAGTCAGTAAGTCATTCCCTCTATCCTAGCCATGTTTTTCTTAGCCTTCACCCTTCACTAGCAAATTGATCACAACGATGAAGTGAGTATAACCTTGAAAGTCTAGTCTGAGTAATATATAATAATTATGACTTATTATATTTGGATTTAGATCACCAGTAATGATTACTTCTTGTTATAATTGTTAATTGAATGGATTGTAAAGCATGTTTTAACCTTGGACACCTTGCAGCAGCTCGATGACAGTTTGAGTCATATTTTGGTCATGTTGTCTTGGTCAAACCTCAGTTTGACCAAAAGACAACCACAGGACATGAGGTGGGAGACCTCAGATATTATAGATAGATGATATATGGTCTGGTACAGGTCACCAAGGTGTGTGTATGCAGTGGTTGCAAGCTTATGATGATGATTTGTGCATTTCAGCGCTTTTACAAGTTATTATTATTTGGTCTACCAAATATGATGAGTATTTATTTTGGACCATGTAGAGGTTTATATGGTGTATGAGTACACATCTTAGATGGATTTGGACCTTCTGAGTCCAATGAGATAGTCTGTTTTCAATTCCGGGAAGTTACAGTGATGATTGAGCCTCAGTTGGCTATCCTAGTGCAGTTTTGGTTTGTCGGAGGCCCTGTCAAAGCATTGATGAGATTTACTTGGTTCGCCCAGGGCGCTGTGCATGGAGGGGGTGGTCCAACCACTTGTTATTACCATATTATCCCCCTCCCAGACTCATTGGTGAGCTCACCTTGACAGTGCAGGCACTCCAGGAGGCAATTTGGGCAGTTTCACGTTTCCCGAGGCAATTCAACAATGGTAGAAATGGCTATAGAGGAATTCGATTTGGGCTACTGAGGCAATGCTATGGCATGTGATGATCAATGATGATGAATGGGATGTCTTCCACACCTTCTCCAGCAGTTTCATCTTCATTGGGACCCACATCCATCACTTATGACACTTTCTGATGATTTTTGGAGCCTCCTAAGGCTCACGATTTGTCCATAGAGGCACGATTTGGTACTTTGATGACTATTTTTTTGATATTGTGCTATGGGGATTGACCAAGGGTGTCTAAAATTACCCCTTGGACCCACCATAAACTAGATCTACTATTTTGTCATCATGATTTGGTGGGATCCCCTCTCCTAGGGTGATTTTGTCCACTTATTGTTATATTTTATTAGTGATCCATGTATTGTATTGTTGAGCTCATATCAACCATTGATTATATATTTTGATCTTTTAATATTAGCCACTCATTCAAAAAGTGGTTAGACTGTGGACTCTCTCCCTCCTATTTAAAGGAGAGAGCTTCTCATTGTAAGGGGGACTTTTGGCTCTGGATTATTGGAATAGAGAATTATTATTGCATCTATCTGTTGTGTTGTGGTGAATGCTTTTGGAGTTCATTCGTTGATTCTTCCTTTGCATTGGGTTCTTGGAGATTTTGTCATGCTATATTTTTATACCGCATTTTTTCATCTACAGGTGGAAGCCGATTTGGTTTGAGGAGGACGTATTGGTAGGGGAGGACCCTCCCTACTTATTCTTTGGATCTCTTCGTTGGTAACAGGGAGTATTACTGTCCCAGGACCTTCTATTTCATGTTATAATTGCATTTTACTTGTATTTCCCCCATACTTGATTTGACTGATTGAAATCTCTTTGCTTGGTTTGACAGGTAAAGGAGGTTGCACTTGTGGGCTAGGGCATCATTTCGGCAAGAAAATTCAACAAGTTCTCATTTGATCTCTGCGGGAGTCTTCCTCAACAACAAGGCATCTCATTCCGACACTCAGATATGATCTCAAGGTAATTTCTCTCTCCATGATCTATCCATTTGTCTAAATGCTTCAAACCCTCATAATTTCAAAACCCTCATTTTACAATTTCTCAGATCTAGCAAGATCTACTTGGCTTTTGGGTATAACATTTAAAACCCACCTCTATAGCATCCATGGAAATTCGGATCTATAGTTTGGTGTGTATTGGCCTTCATCCGACCCATTTCCCAAGGCAAATTAGCCTCTCCAAGTGAGGTCGCACTTCTTGGACATGTGAGTTTGGTATGATCTAGCACTTCGGTAGGTGAGATCCCACTTGATCCTTGAGCTACACATTTGATAACCTACCCCTACTGTGTCTCTTCAGTGATTTTCACCTTGTGGGCCCCATTCCTCATTTTGAGGGTTGAGCCCCACTTGGGTCACTTTGTGGCACATTTCAATCTCATATCTACTGAGATTTAGCCATTGGATGACCCTAATTTTCAAGATCCACCTATCTTGGCACCTCAACATCCCTGATCTATAATTTGGTGGACATTCGACTCCATTTGGCCCATTTCCCAAGGCACTAATCTTCTCCAAGCTAAATGGACTTTCTTAGATTGTTGGGTTAGCTAGGATTTGATCTTTGTCTTTCATACTTGAACATCTAAACATTGTCACATCTATTCATCAAGCTCCTCTTTAGTACTGGTTAGCCTCAATTTGGTCCTTAACTACCCTGCATTGGACACGGTTCCCAAGGCAGTGGATTTTCTCACAATTGACTAGTGTCTTAATCCTTGATCTTATTCAAAACCTCATAAGTCACTCACATAAACATGTTGGACCAAATCTACATTGTCTAAATCCCGTGATCCAACATATTACCCACCTTGTGAGTTTATCCATAGATCTAGGGTTTTCCATACACCTTATGTACTTCATCTATACTTGATTTGATCTGGTGTCTTGGTTTGATCTCTCCTGTCAGGAGTAGATCTGGGTCTCCCCTTTTGTTGTCTTGGGCTAGATAACATAAAGTGAAGATTGCCTCGATTGACGTGACAACCATCCATTGGGAGTCGAGGCCATCTTGGTTGCACCTCTTAGGCTACCCTTCCCTTCTGCCATCCATCTTGGATCCATCTCAAGGGGCACCTACAGGTTTGGTGATAACAGGACCCTTCTTCTTCTTCTTCCCCTTTTCTTTTAAAGCCATGTTCTCCTCATCTTCCCTACCTTGTGATGAACTGCCCTGTACAAGACCTATCCTAGTCTCCTCCTGCATAGATTCATCCCACATTCTCTCCCATGAAGGTAGGTTCTCTCTTCCCACTATAGCCTACACAAATGCACCCCAGGGCTTGGAAGTCCCATTCACTATTGTACACACAAGATCAGTAGCAGTGACCACCTCCCCAACTACTGCTATCCTGGTAAGGTAAGCTGTCACTCCCTCTCCACCATTCATCTTTATACTTTTCAGTTTCTCCTTGAGAACCATCTTCCGATTCTCATTGGTACTCTCGTACAAACTGGTCAAAGCACTCCACATCGAATGTGACCTAGCTTTGCCTGAAATGTGAGGGATGATATGATATTTAACTACATCAAGGATTATTCTTCTAGCTTTACAGTCCTTCTTGTTGAAGGCTGATAGTGCTGCTACATCTGTAGCAGCGGGAATCTAAACAGGGTTTGCTGTAGTGTTTCTAACCACCTCCTCCCACATCTCATTTTCCTCTAAAACCAGTAAAATCCTAGCCTTCCATGGAACAAAGTTACCTGTCCCATCTAGCCTATCCTCCAACCTAAGTCCCGTAACCATCTCTACTATCAACCCAACAAGGTGTTGTTCACTAACATAATAAAATACCAAAATATGGAAATTTCTGTGTGTCTTCAAATTTTACTGTTTTCTGCCCCCAAGCTCTGATACCATGTAAATTTTTCTGTGTTTTTGCAGCTTGCTGGTTTATGTCAATGTTTCAATGTTTTTCATCCCCAACCGGTTTTGCATTGGTTGGAAATTAATTATGAAAAATGTCAGACAATTAAACACACTGTAAATTCACTTTAACAGGCAGAAAAAATAATTTTAACATGCACACCATTAAAAAATCAGACTCAGAATTTTTAGCCAATAGCCCTGGAAAAACCCCCATGGGGAAAACCATCCAGAGAGAGAGAGTTATTATTTCTTCAGCAATATTTCAGTACATTAATTTTACAGTCAAAATGTATTTATCTCAACTAACCAAATCACCCAGATAGCTTCCTCGATTTCTGTGCAAGGCTGCCTCGATTTTTGTGCACATAATTCTTTTCAAAAAATGTGCCAAACCCAACCTCGATTTCTGTGCCAACACACCCAAAAATTTACTGTACAGTACAATAGAAATTAATGTTGCTGTACGGACCTTGAAAATTGTGCCCTATCTAGAAAACTGTGCCCAAAAATTTGTGCCTTGGAAACTGTGCTGTACGGACTGTCATTTATTGCAGCTATACGGATTTGGAAAACCGTGCCCATCACCAGCATAAATGTGCCTCGAAATGCGTGCCAATAAATGTTGAATGAATACCTCGAAACTCATGCCAATAAATGCAGCTGTACGTATTTGGGAAAATGTGCCCACTGAAATATATCCTTGCCTTGAAAACTGTGCCACCTAGAAAATTGTGTTGCTGCTATATGCTAGCTGCTGCCTCCTCGATTTATGTGCATAACTCAGAGTTATCTCTTCTCTTTTCTCTCTTTAGTTCACTCTCATCTCAAGAATGACAACTATCTTGCCTCCCTTGACTTTTTTGATCAAACCCTAGGGTTCTCTCAAATCAATGGATGATATTAGATTAGATCTACGGTTGAGATTAAATGCTCCTATTTAATTCTCATGAATATTAAATTCACTCACCCACTTAAATTTATCAAAAAGTGACTTTATGTTCTAAAGTCAAATTAAATGCTTTTCTCAAGTCATTTAATGCAAGGGTCACTTTTCCCCCCTTTTAAGTGACTCAGGCAAAATTCACTAGGGGAACACTTCCCTAGGTACAAAAACTAACAAATTTTAAAGGTGAAATTTGACGACACAATCAATTTCGTTGGAATTTGTCGGATTTTCTCGTCGAATTTTGGGTTCAAATTTTGTTTTGTTAATTAGGATTCTTAATTGATCCTATGTTGATTTCAACATGATCACCGGGTCTTAAACTTTTTTCTTCATTCTTTTTGTGTCCATCATTACTATCAAACATTTATTCACAAGCAACAAGACTTCTAGGTACTGTGTTAACTTGCTGACCCTGTTCGGGATTACCACAACCCTCCTTCTCATAATTGATTTGGAAACCAACAAACTCATGCACAGTATTCAAGAAATTAATTACATGCTTATCATCCTCAAAGATTTTCCAAAGATCCACATTGTCAGGAACAGAAGGCCTAAATATGATTTCCATTTTAACCTCTTCCTTAACCAAATATTCTGAAAGTTGCAAGGTTGAGGCTACTACAACTAAAGCATAAACTTTAGAGTTCATTTCTATAGGAATGAAAGTAATATTCAATGCATCAAAGAATTCCATGGTGTCCCATACAACATTCCTATATCTTTTTAACCTTTCATATTTGCATGCAAATATATTCTTAACCTGTGATACAATCAAATCTGAGTCTCCTTTAATATTCAGCAATTTTATAACCATATCTTTGCATATTTCTGAACCAAGCAACAAAGCTTCATACTTAGCTACATTATTTGTAGCATCAAACTCCAACCTATAAGAAAAAGAGAATTCATGTCTAGAAGGAGACTCAATAGCTATACTAGCACCTTTACCAGATCTAGAATGTGCCCCATTAAAATGCATTTTCCATACTTCATCTTGTTTTTCTTCTTTAATTCTTTTCCTTTCAAGTTCCATGAAATTAGACAAAATAGCATAGTTTCCAATCCCATCCGACTTATACTTTAGTTCATTTTTTGTATTTTTGGGGTCTTTAACATGATATTTCCTTTCAAGTTCTCTATTAAGTCTAATCGTGGTTCCTTCAAGGGTATGGATGGTAGCATACGTTAGATCCATTTTCAAGTTACCTCATAAATCGGCTGCCCATTTCCTTGAAAGAAGCATGCCTCATGCATCAGGAACATCAATCACCACTATGTCCATAATTATTTGGATATCAGGAAAAGCAACAATATGGACTTGCAAATCCTTGATCAATCCATGCACTTCTATTTTTTTACTATCCATGGCACAAATGTTGTGGTAAGGCCTTGATATTCTTAAGTTTAGCTATTGCATTACTTTCTTAGACATAACACATGAGCTATCCCCTTAATCAAGCATACATTTATGTAGAAGGTATCCATTTACCAACAAGGTGACATAAAAGGGGTCATTTCCTTTGTTTTCTCTATCCATATTTTGCAAAATTATGGGGGCGTCTTGATATGCTTCTACTGATTGATTTTCCACATTATTTTGTTTATTATTTGGAACACTAACATTTCTTGGATGACGGTCTTCTAAAGCTTGGTAGAGCTTCTCCCTTTGACCATCAATCTTCACGTACTCTGTCAAAGGAACTGATACTTTTACATGACTTTCCCATTCTCCTAAATCAACATTGAATTCTTTATTTGAGAGGACAATTTATTTAGAGAGAGAAGGTACCTTGGGAGTGCTTCCTTGTGTCTTTTCTTGATTGTTTTTTTTCGCTTCGTTGATATGTGAAACCCCTATACTTATCCATTTATGCAACTTGTCTAGGAGAAGGTTTTGGCCCATAGATTTCAATTACCTTATCCATGTAGTTATTTCTTTCCTCCAATCTTGCCAGGTGGCCCATGGGCATCTCATAAATTTGGGAAAACATGCATATTTGTTCATTTGTAGGCTCATCTCCACTGATCTCAAGGAAGTTTTGGCATGCAGATGCTTCATGGAATTATCCACACGGCCTACAGTAAGGAATCACTTGATGATCAACCATATTATTGGTTTCCAAAGGATTGGGAAGCCTGTGTTCTTGAGAAGGAGGCTTCTTTTGCCATTTATCATTTTGCTTAGGATTGAATGTATTGGTTTGAGACCTCTCCATGGATATCAATCTATTTTGAATGGCTATCATTTGATTTGCATGATTAATCTGCATTTGCTTAATTAAATATGTGAGTTCTTTAACAGAATCACTTGATGATTCTTGAACTTTTGATTTATTCTTCTTATCGTCATAAGGTTTCGAAAAAGTTCCCCTTGTAAAACCAGGAATATTAGATTTCTCAGAAGTTTGCATATTCTTATCAATTTTGATTTCCAACTTTTGTGCATCCCTTATAGTTTATGGTTTCGTATCCCTTAACTCATACACAATTTCTCCAAGAAAAGATTCCATGTAATAAATCAAAATTGTGTCATCAGGAGGCTTGATATTTTGAGGCATACTTTTGACCAAATCATTGAATATTTTATTGAACTCTTCCATAGTTTCATTTTCCCTTTTCTTACTTGAATGCAAATCATCCAACAGATAACGATTATCCTTTCTATCACCCCATCTTTCATTAAAAGCAGTCAGGATATCTTGAAGATTCTTAAATTTATCATCATATTGTTCAGTGAACCAATCAAGGGCATCCTCCTCCAAGGACAAGACAAAGAATTTCATCTTCACATCCCCATAATTATGGGTGTTGCACCACTTGCTAATGCACAGGCTGAAATTTCGAACATGAGTCTTTGCACTAATAACATTATTTCCCTGAAAAGAAGGCAATTTCTCAATAGTTTTGTCAAGAACAGGATGAGAATAACCCTGGATAGTTGAAAAACCACATTGGTTGTACAAAACATCCATTCGTGAAGTTATTAAAGGATTATTATGAACAAATAACAAATGTATATCAAAGATTGCTTCTTTTCCAAGGCTTGTGAGGAGTCTACGAGAAGCTAGTATGTTTAATCTCCTCCTATAAACCCTTTCAAGTTCAAGGAGGGGGCCAAACACACCCCTACAGTTGCTCCTAGTATAATACCTTACCGACTTTGAAAGTGGAGTCACCACTTGAAGATTAAGCAATGCCTAATAAATTATGTTATAAAAAAAATTAGTCTTATTACAAAGTAAAAATTCAAATTAAAAGTCCAGTAACCAAGGACAAGAGACTTGTCCCCAGCAACGACGCCAAAAATGTTGCCTCCTAAAACACACTTGACCACATATAAGTCTCCCAACCGCTATGTGTGTTCTTAAGGGAAACTATGAGTGTAAAACTCATTGTCACCTCGATTCTAAACTCCTCCGTTTAGACCCCAACTCCAAAAAAGTTCAAGGGGGGTTGTTCCTACTTATAAAGATTCTTTTATGAGTTTATTTTAGAGTTGTAATTTATTCAATGTTGATATGACAAGCATTCGTGTAGAGATGCAATAATTTAATGACAAGCAAACCCTTTTTTGCAATAAACCATATACAAAAGCAAGAGAGAAAATAAACAACTCACTAACCAGACCAGTGCCTACTTTACTTGGGTTATGGAGTCACAGATATAATTGAACTAATGTTATCAAAGATATTAAAATTGCATTAAACCATTCACCAATCACCATGATCAAAATATCACATCTATTGTATGAGAAATACTTGAACGACCAATAAACGAAAGATGCTTGTAATGAGATTGAATTGAATTCTAATGCTTCAAGGTAAAGTACTTAGAAATGAAATTACAATTGTAGTGTTTTGCAAATGGTCCTATAAATTTTAATTAGTTTTAAGTCTCTCTTTAGCTTAGAGTAATTAAGGTTTATGCATAAAAAACAATGTTATTCTATGTGTCTACCTCAAGAAGTTATCTCTTTCGATTTGAGAGAGACTCTCGGGTTCTCAACAAGAGAACATAAGGTTCTAAACTAGCTCCACGGGTCAACCTCAAAGTTTGTTGGGTGCTCAACAAGAGGACACTAAGTGCCACAAGGATCCCAACGACCTCTACCCCTCTAGATCCACAGATCAAACTTGTTTTTCTCAATGTCTAGTTAATATTAACTTATGAGTACCTATTATTCTAGCCAACACTAATCTTTGCCCTTTCTTATCACCTAGGATCGATGGAACCGGAAAGGGGAGTGAATACAGGGCAAAGATTGGGGCACGGTTTATTTAACTTTTAAATGAATAAAGAATGAACTACAATGCAAGCCAGTACGATATTGCAAGGGTGCAAAATCCAACTCACTTGCAAGGTGTGGGCAAATAAACTAAATCAAAATGACTTGAAAGCAAAACTACTAGCCAACACGATTTTGCATAGATGAGAAGAGCCTCTTCTCATGCAAGGTGTGGGAAAACAATAATAACAAATGTAAATACAATCATAAAATAAATCCTAGACCTTTCAACAATTGTTATGCAAGAATGACAAAGCCAACTCACTAGCAAGCAATGGAATGGCAAAAAATGACTGAAGGAAAAAAATGATATCTAGCCCCACAACTCTCTTCCTAAAGAAGAGGAGAGGCAAGCAAATTAACAAAACAAAAATGATATAAAATAAAATAACCCTTGCCCCTCTACATTTTCAATGCAAAAGTGGGAAAACCCAACTTCTAATGCATGCCGGGGATGGCTGAAAATTTCAAGAGAGTTATTGCTAGAAATAAGGAAGTAAAGAATCAAGCCCAAGAGACTCTCTTGGGATTGTTACAACAAGGAAGATTTCAGCTTTATTAAATACATGAAACTGAGGTCAAGAATGAGAAATTTGACTCTTTTTTTGTGAGGGACATGAAGTGGCCACTCTTGGGTGATCATTGAGCTTGCTAGTGACCAAATTTGGGCATTACCTACCCCTGTAACATAAAAAACCTGCACAAAGCAGCAAGCTAATATTGTGCAAATATGATGGAAATGAGTTTTGAATCAAGTTGGAAATATTGCATATAAATTTCAAAAAAATTGTAAGTGTAATGTAGCATGTAAAAAAAACTTTAAAAGATTATTTGTGAGTGCAAAATAAACAAATAAAAATATGCAAAACAAGAATGTTAGTTTGAAGATGCCAAGTCCTTCAAAAGTTGTTGAAAAATGGGGTATCCCACTCGGTAATCCCACTCTCCAAGCTTGAGAAACCTATAAAAAACTAGCTTCAACACACAAATGGGGTGAGAGATCAAACAAAGACTTGAGAAATCATATGTTCAAACTAGAAGTCCATGAACTTCTCAAAAGCTAAGAAGATAACCCACATAACATATAACCAACAATATCACAATGTTATTCTCAAGCAAAACAATTTGCTTGAGATCTACAAATGCAATAATGAAACAATATTACCTCACACACAAATCCAATGACAGTATTTCCTCCAAAGGTTTTCTTCATTCACTCCACAAAACTGGAAATTACAATGGCTCTCTTCTTTGGACAAAAATGGAAGCAAGAGAGCAAGGGTGGAGCAAGAGAGAAAAAATGAAAGAGAGAAAGAGCATGAGTGATTGTAACCCAAATGAGGAGAAAGAGCCTCCTTAAGTAGGAAAAGAGAGGGAGAGACCCTTCATGCATGCTCAACACTTGTCACTTGAAAGAGGGAAGGGACCCATGGAGAGGGGGGCGCACTTCCCTCTTGGGCGCATTTTCCAGGGAGAGGAAACAAATAATGATAGGGTGGGAACCCTCCTCTAATGATTTATCCTTCAACACTAATGGGAAAGGGGGGGAAATAACCCAAGTGGCCCCCCCTTCCTTTGACTTTCAACCTCATTACAAATCCCATGAAGAAGAGGGCGCACTTGCTAGGGAGGCCAATTCAAACATGTGATGCACTTGCTTGGGGGGGGGATTTTATCCTTCAAATTTACCTTAGGGACATAATATAACCTTTTGAAACATTATTTGGACACCCCAAGTGACTTTAGGCACTTTTCCAAAATTCACATTACTAATTATTTTCCAATTTTCCTGATTTCCTTGACTGATTGAACCTTAGTAAGACCTGTCCAAATGACTTCAAACTTGGTCCAAGGGTGTAGGGGGTCTCATTACATTTATCTTGAGTACCCATACCCTTATACAACATCATAAATGACCACTTATAACTCTTTTACATTACCAATTTGTTATGATGAGGGACATTTTTTAATTACCAAAAATTAAAAAAAACTAAGTAAAACTTAATGAAATTCGATAAGACTCTAGAAAATGTCTAGCATGGTAATATAGAACATTCCTATGCCTCAATAACCCCATGGACTCGATCATTAGAACGTCTTTCACCATTTTGGAGGTATTTTTGAGTGAAAAACTCAAATAGTTAAAATCACCTAAAATGGATTTTAATTATCCAAGGGAAAAACACTCGATGAAAGGATTTTCCTAATGTTAAAGTCTTAGGCAACTAAGTTATACAACAATTGAACCTCATGCTGACATATCATTACAAAATCCCTCGCAGGAGTGCGGCAGTTTCATGGAGAGAAGATAAGAAGAAGAACTGCCTCGCTTGAAAAAAACCATTAGGTACTTGTTTCTAATATTCAAGGTGTTTGGGTACACAGGGTACTACCAAAGGACCGAACACCAAGAGCAACCACTTTACACAAACAGATCACAGATCAACACACCGATGTTTTGACCTGGTTTAAACCCTCTTGAGGGAAACACTCCACGAACCTGGCCAAATATCTTCTACAGGACAATTTATTATGCAAAGAAAGAAAGTTACAAATGAGCTTCTCATAATCGATCAACTAAACCATGACCCTCCATGCTCTTTAAATAGAGATCATGGACCAATCGGGTGTTAAGCCACAGATCAAGGTTAGGTTTGATCTAAGAGAAGTTGATCCGTCGGATCACTCTATGTCGGGAACATATCGTGGCCGTCGGATTAAGTATTTACAAATGCATACTAATGCATACTAAAGAAACACACTATCCCTAACGGATATATTACACAAGTTGATCTTAACTAAATCCTAAGTGTCTAAATATCCTAACATCCCCCCTTAAGAACAACTTGGGATAGGATTGAAGGATTTACAAAAGTGACACTATTAGGAGAAGGAAGGAGGCATTAGAGCCTATCCCCCCTTAATGACAAATTCCTGAACTCCTAACATAGATCGAAGTTTAGAAAACTTCGCTTCTGTAAGAGACTTGGTGAAGATGTCTGCAACTTGGTCATCTATAGGGAAAAAGAGCACTTCAAGAACACGATCATGAACAAAATTTATGATGAAGTGCATATGTAGCTCAATGTGTTTGCTGCGTTGATGTAGAACTGGATCTTTGGCAAGCTTGATGGCACTTTGATTGTCGCACCAAAGTGGAGTAGGCTGCTGCTGCTCGAATCCAAACTCTGAAAGGATCTATCGAAGCCATAAAGCTTCCTGACTGGCATTAACTGTTGCTCGATATTCTGCCTCTGCTGAAGAAAGAGAAAGAGCTTGTTGTTTCTTACAAGCCCAAGTAATAGGTCCAGATCCTAGACTGAAAACATAACCTGCAGTAGAATTTCGATCATCAGGATCACCGGCCCAATCTGAATCAGTGAAACCAACCAACAAAGGTTTCCCCCCTGTACTATAATGAATCCCAAATTGAACTGTACCTCGAATATATCAAAGTATTCTTTTAGCTTCTTTCCAGTGACTTTCATGAGGTGTCTGCATATAACGGGCAACACGACCAACGACAAAGGAAAGGTCAGGACGAGAATGAGTCAAGTATAAGAGACTACCAACAAGCTAACGATACAAGGTGGCATCGACTTTAGGTGAAGTACAAGTGGCAGAAAGTTTGACTCCAGACTGGAAGGGAGAAGGGGCTGGTGTACAATCTTCCATGTGAAAGCGACGAAGAAGGTCACAAGCATACTTAGACCGAGAAAGAAAGATTTCTTCTTTGGTTTACAGAACTTGGAGACCAAGAAAATAATGCAAATGTCCTAAGTCTGACATTTCAAAATTTTGTTTAAGACTGGATTTCACATGGGTTATAAGATTAGGGTCACTACCAGTAAGAATAAGGTCATCAACATATAGAACAAGTATGATGAGATGGTTTCCTACTTTCTTGGTATAGACATGGGGGTCAGAATGGCATCTAGAAATACCAGTGTCAAGGAGAAAGTTATCCATTTTGGCATACAAAGCTCGAGGAGCTTGCTTAAGGCCATATAAGGATTTCTTAAGGCGGCAGACAAGGCTAGAGTTATTCTGAACATAGCCAGGAGGTTGTTCTATATAAATTTCCTCCTGTAAATCACCATGTAAGAAGGCAGACTTGACATCCATTTGATGGACTTCCCAGTTGTGTAAGGCTGCAAGGGAAAGAACAAGGCGGATGGAGTTCATTTTTGCGATGGGAGCAAAGGTTTCATTGTAGTCAATCCCTTCAACATGGGAAAAACCTTTGGCAACTAACCTTGCCTTAAGTCTTTCAACACTTCCATCTGATGCATACTTAGTTCTGTAGATCCATTTACATCTGACAAGTTTTCTTCCTTTTGGAAGAGGTACAAGATCCCAAGTATTGTTCGCCATTAAGGAATGATATTCTTCATCCATGGCTGCATCCCAATCTGGATTCCTTGAAGCTTCTGCAAAGGTTTCTGGATCATGATTCTCGGAAACTTGAGCCAAAAGAGAAGAGGCTCGCTGAAACTGAGAACGTGTTCGACGTTGATCTCTAGGATCACAGGCAAGATCACCAGCTGCTTAACATGTTGAACAGACCCATCGAGGAAGCACTTGTGCTGGTGCAACTGGAGGAACATGAGCAGGCGGAGGTGGATTTTCATCCTCACTGTCATCATCAGAAACTGGAGTTGGAAACCTGTCAAGGAAGTTGGAATAAGAAGAAGAAGGCACAAACGCCGAATCAGGCTCGCAGGCCAAAGATGGCACAATCGCCGAGTTAGGCTCGCAGGCCAAGAGATTTTCATCAAATTTAACATCTCTTCTAATGATTATATCATGAGAATGTGGTTGAACAAGTCTATAACCTTTTACATCTTCAGAATATCCAACAAATATGCACTTTTCACTTTTAGGCTGCAATGCTTTCCGTTTTTCATCCGGAATGTGAGCTCATGCTTCACTACCAAACACACGGAAGTGACTTACATCAGGTTTAGTTTTACTCCACGCTTCTTCCGGTGTTATACCTTGTAATGCTTTAGTGGGGGTGCGATTAACTATGTAATTTGCACAATTAATGGCTTCAGCCCAAAATTGAAGACTTAGTCCCTTAGATTGGATCATACAATTTGCCATTTCTTTTAAAGTGCCGTTCTTCCGCTCAGCTACACCATTTTGTTGTGGTGTATATGGAACAGTGTGTTGTTGTTGGATGCCTTGTTCAGTGCAGAAAGTAGTGAAATTTTTGCTAACATATTCTCCTCCATTGTCAGATCTTAACTTAATAATTTGATGACCAGATTGTTTTTCAACAAGGGCCTTGTAGGCCAAGAACATGTTAAATACTTCGCTCTTAAGTTTTAGGAAATAAACCCAAGTGCGTCTGGTGTAATCATCAATGAAAGTTAAGAAATATTTGAAACCAGAAAAGGAAGCAGATGGAAGAGGACCACACAAGTCACTATGCACAAGATCCAAGGGAACCGAGGCGTGCAAAGAGGCACGTTTGTAAAAACTGTCCCGATGATGTTTTCCGAGTACACAACCGGAGCAAACACCATCCCTGCAAGATACCATCGGAAGACCTTTCACCATATTTTCTTTACATAGTTGTTGCAATGAGCAATAATTTAAGTGATCAAATCGCTCATGCCAAAGTTTGCTCAAGTTATCACTATGAGCAACAAAAAATGAAGGGAAAGGTGATGACCCAAAGTTGTTAAACTTGTACAACCTGGTAATATCATCAACAATTCCGGTAGCTAGGACCTGTTGAGGATCTTTAAAATACTTGATTACAACTTGGTGAGGTGTAAAGGTCACAGTTTTACCTTCACCAGAATGAGTGATCTGATAGACTGATAACAAATTGCGGGAAATTCTTGGAACATATAGTACATCACTAAAATGACCATTATCTACTAGAACTGTTCCAGCTCCTACAACACTTAGAGATCTATCATCACCAACAAATATTTGTTTGGTGTTACATTCATGCATAGTAGAAAAGATGGCTTGAACCTTAGCCATATGATAAGATGCTCCAGAATCAATGAGCCATTCATTTGAAGTAGAAGAAGAAGATGCATTATAAGAATAACCAGAAGCACAAAGTGTATGTCCATGAGAGGCAGATTCTGAAGGCGAATCTATGCTGATGTGGTGCTTCTTCATTGCTGCTTCCAAGGCTGACATCTTCTTGAAACACTTAGATTCATCATGATTATCTTTCCTGCATTAGTTGCAATGACGCTCAGTCTTCTTGCCTTTTGGCTTGTATCCTTTGTCATTTTTTAAAGAAGGAGCTGACTGAGAGGGTTTTGGACCCTTGTTTGACTTATTATTGCGAAAATTTTGTTTCTTGGGAGGCTTGGACTTTTCTTTCTGTTGGGACAACAAGGCTTTCCCAGATGTATCTGCATTGTTGATTATTCTAAGATGAATGAGTTTATCTTGTTCTCTAGTCAAGGAATCACAAAAGGATTCAAGACTACGCTCTTGATATCTAGCTGCATTCAAGGATGCTTTCATGGAGTAAAATGTAGATACAAAAACAGAATATGCAGGTCCAAGTTTGGAAAGAATATGATCAATGCATTGTTTGTCTTCCCTCTAAATCTTACATTCTGCACATAAGAGTTTAAGAGTTTTGTACTTAGATAAATAATATTGAATGCATGAAAAGTCACTTGGATTTAAAGAAATCAACTCATTTTCGAGTTGGTGACCTCGAATTTCATTGTGTTTACCAAACACAGATTCCAACTTGTCCCAAGCAGCATTAGGTTCATCAATTCCAGATATGTGGAATCGCAAATCAGTAGAGATTGACATCCCAATCAATCCACAAGCTTCATCACATCTATTTGCCCATTTTATTTTCTTATCATCATCAGTGGGTTCTTTTTCTTTCCCTGAGGTAATTCTGAAAAGTCTCTTACTTCGTAGAACATCCTCCATACGAAATTTCCATGACAAATAGTTGGAACTGTTAAGTAGAATATCACAAGGGGCAGCCATATTTATAAATTAATGGCTGTAAAAGAAGAAACCAATAGTCTAGATGTGAAGAGCTCGAAAAAATAGGCAGTTTAAAAAAAAATGGCACTGCAAACTGACTCTGTATGATGAAGTTATGCTTGAACAAAGAAACTGTTGAAGATGTCCCCAATAGTGACGTGGCAGCTAGAGAATGTCCAACAAAAAAGAGAACCCCCCTCTTCCCAAGATTAACTTTTTGACAATCACTTTATAAGAAAGTTGCTTTAAGTGAACCACTTTTGTAAAATAAGTGATTTCATTTTTACAATGATACTACTTTTAAATAGTGCAACAATAAATAAATAAAACTTAAGTGACTCACTTGTATTTTTTTTTTTTATTATTTAAGTGAGATGCACTTTTACAATAAAATAACTTGAAAATAGAAATTGTATGCACTTTTTCTTTTAAAAGTAACTTCCTAAGACTTGAACTCAAGACCTATTAAGGAATAAAGCAACTTTGAACCAAGTGAGTTAGATTAAAATGTATGTAAAATATCGGAATGAGGAAGGGTTTTTTTTTTTTTTTTTTTTTTACTCTTCTTGCTCGGTTTGCGTGCTTTCCTTTTTTCCTGCCAAACACACCATAAATCGAAACAAAAAAAACTTTTCCACACTTCTGGAGTTAGATCTTGTTAGCGTGCCCGGAAAGTCTACGTTTTCTCTCTGTTTTTTATTTGCCGAGATCGCTCAAGGTGCACGGCAAAGAGCATACGCAGCCGAGAAAAACCCTTTCCCTTTCTGTTTCTGATTTGCCGAGATCGCTCAAGGTGCACGACAAAGAGCATACGCAGACAAGAAAGTAACAATCTGAACCCAAAAAAAATTCTAACAGTAAAAATGATAAAATATGAGAATTTTTTCTTTTTAAAAAAAGAAAATAAAAAAATGCGTCACTGTAACCGTTATACCTTCAAATCTGATGAAATACGCGTTTCTGGAGCAACCGAGAACCGTTTTTCATCAAATGAAAACTATTTCTCAATGGAAATGACTCTTCGGACGCAATGGAACACCTCCCATAGCCCAGAAATGCACAGAAATACCAGAACTAGAAACCCTTTCGAGTTTCGGCAACGACAGTTCAAGATCTAGATCTTAATCGGAAGCGGCACTTCATAAAAGCTCTGATACCATGTTCGGGTACACAAGGTACTACCAAAGGACTGAACACTAAGAGAAACCACTTCACACAAACAGATCACAGATCAACACACCGATGTTTTGACGTGGTTTAAACCCTCTTGAGGGAAACACTCCACGGCCCCGACCAAATAGCTTCTACGGGACAATTTATTATGCAAAGAAAGAAAGTTACAAATGAGCTTCTCATAATCGATCAACTAAACAATGACCCTCCATGCTCTTTAAATAGAGATCATGGACCAATCAGGTTTTAAGCCACGGATCAAGGTTAGGTTTGATCTAAGAGAAGTTGAGCCGTCAGATCACTCTATGTCGGGAACATATTGTGACCATCGGATTAAGTATTTACAAATGCATAGTAATGCATACTAAAGAAACACACTATCCCTAACTGATATATTACACAAGTTGATCTTAACTAACTTTTAAGTGTCTAAATATCCTAACACAAGGCACATGGTACATGGTTGTTCACCTAGTTGGTTTAGTGATCGACATTCTAGCTCCAACTCGGGGGCATGTGCTTGATCGTCAGAAAGCAGGCGAGAACCTAAGAATCTGCAATAAGAAAACTCAACATACCCAACATAAGCAACATGTGTGAAATTATAAACAATAAATAAAACGAATGCATATATTACGAAACCAAGAATACTATAATACATAAATACACCTAAGTCTATGTAAATGCAACAAAAAATATAACAAAATAAAAGAATAAAAGATACATGTTAGAGATACGTTACAGAGGGTTCCCCCTTTGGGCACCAAAAACTCTTCATCTGAAAAATATCTTGAGTTGCTTCCCATTCATTGGTAGGTTCATGGGTTCCCCATCCAAATGGCTAAGGTGGAAAGAAATTGGCCCTGCTACATCCTTGATGACAAACGGACCTGTTATCACATATATAGTAGCCGGGCTACCATACATTATTTTTCAGATTCCAGAGCACATTTCAGCCAGTTCCTTTACTTTGAGATGATGAGATGAGCAGCTATCTTTGGATCACTATCAGATTGTGGATAGCAGTTGTATTCCCCATGCCATGACTGAGTCTCAGGACACTCAGAGAGATGACCGATGTAGCCATTATACCATTGGTACAGAGCAGTCAGTAGTGCCCAGAGTTACAGCAGCAGTTTCGGAGGACAGATGATGGTACAGGTTGATGAGCATTCAGGTATATGACTCAGCAGATATATCATGGTGTTATGGTTAGATTGCATTTATACTTATTCTTATAGCATGTCTTAGCACTCAGTGTCATGATCTGGCGATCATATAGATATTTGGACCTGGTTGATCTATTATACATATTATATTATCCCTACCCAGACTTAGAAGTTCACTATTCATACTCATTGGTATGTACCCTCCTTAGGGAGAATAGAGGTGATCATTCCACCATATCTTGGCTTGCTAGTGTTGGCTCCATTATTCATTGTCTTCATCCATCCATGGCCTACCTTCTAGTTTATCACCCTGACTTACTACTTGACTAGTGACATGGAGGACTTTTCCCCACTGTAGCCTCTGTATTGGATGAGCTTCCCTGTTTATTGTGTCTCGGCTCTGAGTTGGTGACAAAACTTACCTATGGTGAGTTGGAGTTCCTTGGAATTCCCCCTAGTCACTTAAGTTGTGTTGGCTAAACCTGAAACTTTTAGTGCTGCCATGAATACAAAATCTGGAAAAATGAAATGCTATATCTTGTATGAAAAGCCCATTCATGCAATGTGTTTTTAAACACACATGAATGAAAGGCGTGCCAAATGAAAATGGCCATAAAAATAAAATGTTATATCTTGTGGAAAATAAATACCTAGGTAAACAAGCTGTCCATGACACACCTAGAAGTGCTCAGGTAAACAAGTGCCTTAAAAACACACCTGCAGCAAAAAGCCTAAAAGAAAAATGTAAATCTATGCAATGTGTTTGTAAACACACATAGATCAAGGCTATGGAAACTTCAGGCCCAAAAAGCAATGGAACTTAAAAGCTACATCTAAACAATTGCTGGACTTATTTGTATTATGGATTGTGCGCATTTGTGAAGGTGAATAAACCCTCTTTAAACAACTCATCCATTTGTGAGACACCGCCATTCCCTGTGTTATTGCTCATTCAGTATATACTATGGTGTATTCCCTTTCCCTTGCCAAAGTGTCACAAAGTCAAGACAGTTAAGTCATCCCTTAGCCTAGCCAGTTAATTTAAGCCTTCACCCTTCACTAGCAAATTGATCACAACTATTAAGTGAGTATGATCCTGAAAGTCTAGTCTGAGTAATAATAATTAACGACACTATATATTTGGATTTAGATCGCCAGTCATGATTACTCTGTGTTATAATTGTTATTTGAATAAGTTGTAGAGCATATATTAACCTTGACACTTTGCAGCAGCTATTAATGATGATCTGAGTTATATTTGGTCTTGGTTAGACCTAGTTTGACCATGGAGGACCATGGGACATGAGATGTTGGACCTTATGATGATATGGATAGATGATATATGGTCTATGTATACATACATGATGACTCTATGCAGCAGCTACAGGGTTATTGTTAACACCCAAAAAGTGCTCACTAGCTCATTTACCACATTATATGACTCATTTGTCCATTTTCCTACCATATTTCCATTAAAAATCCCAAAAAAACCCATTAAAAAGCCTCCAAAAGGCCTAAAATGCCTCCAAAAGGCCAAAAAACCCTCAAAATAGCCTAAAAAAGGCTAAAAAACCCCCTTTTCCTCCAAAAATAGCAAAAATCCCCTAAAAAGGAATAAAAAATATAAAATAATGAGGAAAAGGAGGAAAAAACCCTATACAGCTGCCCAAAACCATGTGTTTCCCAAAACCATGGGTCAGCACTCCACCACCAAAAAACTATAAATAGGTGATGGAGATCCCTTATTCCATATCCACAATCACAAGCACCCTTACTCTGCCAAAATCTCTCTCGAAACCCTAGTTCACCTTTGAACTATTTTCACCTTGAGAGCCACCTTTGGCCCATCCCCAACATTGGAGAAGGAGAAGGAGCATTCAGAAGCTTGGAGCATCCTCTTGGACACTGCAAAGGGCTTCACCAACCTTGACACTCAAGGTAACATCAATACAAAGTCATTCTTTCATTTTGGTGTTTATGCTTCATGCTTGTATTAGAAATAATTTAATGTTTTGTTTATTGCATAATTAGTTTAATATACTGAACTGCTACTAAGGAGTCCATTCTCCTTAGTAGGTGCTCATTGGCACAAGCTAGGGGTAAAACCCTAGCTACAGTTTTGGCGACTCCCCTAGTTTTCGAATTTTTGGTTTCCGTTTTTAAATTTTTTCTCTCGGCTGTCCCTTTCGGCCGCTGCATACCGCGTCTTTTTCCTCTGCAGTCGCGTCCCGACCGCGCCTTTCAGGCCTTTACCCGCGATCCGACCGTGGCTCTCAGACTGCTTCCGACGCTCTGCCGGCGGATTCAAGTCTATTACCTGCGATCCGACCGTGGCTAATCAGCCTGTTTGCCGCGATCTGACTGCGCCTGTCGGCCTTTTTCCTGCGTCGCGACTGCGGCTTCCTGCCTCTTTCGCGCGTCCCGACTGCGCCTGTTAGCCATTTTGCCGCGACCCGACTGTGTCTTTTTCCAGTTTTCCTGCGTCCCGACTGCCACTGTTGGCCCGATAGCTGCGACCCGACTGTGCCTTTTTCCCTGTTTCCTGCGTCCCGACTGCCACTATTGGCCCGATAGCCGCGACCTGACCGCCGCTGTTTCCCTTAAACCCGCGGTCGGCCTGTTCTGATCCGCTACAGACCCGCGGTCTGATTTCTGCTCTTTTCCTGTTTTGAGCCCAGCCCCTCTTGCTGCAATATTTTCTGCATTTGAACAGCCCTCTGTCCCACCTGCAGCCTACTTCCTTACAGCCTTTCTGCAACATAATTTCTGTTCCTTTTACAGAATCTTTTTAAAATTTCAGTATTTTTATTTCAGAAAATTTTGCAAATTAAAAGAATCAATTTCAGCATTATTGATAGATTGGAAGTTGCCCTCCCTTGTGGCACTTCTGTTTTTGGGTTCAACACCTCACGAGCACACACTCTGTCACATTAAATCAAGTGAGCCTTAAAAAGTACCTAACTAAACCAACATTCTAACCCCACTTGGGGAACACAAAAGAATCATTGTAGTTAGGTAGGATCAGGGGGATAGGCTTCCAATAACACCCCTTGGTTATTTCACTTGAGACATAGTTGTTGTCCAACTAGGGAACCAAAATCCCCTAGTACTTTTTGGCACGGTCACGACCAGTTTATCAGAGGGCCTCTCCCTTAGGAGGGTTGAAGTCGGGAGACTGGTTCCGGAGGCCTGAGTGGAATACCGCACTCCATTCAGTAACCGAAGGGCTACCTTTCGCGGTTCGCGGGATATCCCTGTATAGGGGTATTGCGGTCAACGAACTAAACGGCAGATTCACCTTTCTGGACGTGTCATGAACGGGGTATCTTAGTTGCCATTCTTCTAGGATTGACTACCCGGTGTCCCTCCCGGTAGGGGGATATCATAGCCACTTGGCTTTCCTACTCATATTGTCTGACTTGGATTTCATCACCTTGCAGAGGATATGTTTAGTTAAGTCAGAATACTTTTAGTTAGGTGTTTGCATGCTCCTTTACCTCCCTTTGGTCTAGTGAGTCCACCATTTTTCTTTTTTAGGAAACCTGCTGCTTGTTGGTATTCTGACCATCTTTGTTGTTACTCCACCTATTGTAGCACAGCTGTTGCAGTGGGTGTTTTGAGTTGGTTGTTGGCCTGAGTGCCTTGCTTTTTAGCTCTCCTTCTGCACACTCGGTTGCATTAGGATTTTTGAGCTGTTTTTATACTCACCTCAACCCACAGAGATTTAGACACCATCTGTCACCATTGAGTCCCCGAGACATTCTCGGCGCCTCAGGGGCGAGCCCCCACAGCACGGTTCTCTCGACACCACTCGTCATAGATTCCGATCATTGTCCGTTGATACCACTCATCACAGATCTAGAGCCTTGTCACTTGACTCCACCCGTCAGCGACGTAGGTCTCCGTCACCAGATAGTGACGCACCTTACTTTACCTCTGATTCTGACGAAGAGTCTGAGAACCCTATTTATACTGCCCCTACTAGCCCCATGGCTGGTACGACTTCCACTCCATTTGCCATAGGGACCATTGGTGGCACATCCACCACTACACCAGTTACTACACCTGTTTTTGGTATGCCCTCCATGGGGCAACCATCTACCGTTCCCCTCACGGTACCTATTCCCACAGCGGGAATACCTATCCCCACTACATCAGTGGCTCACACTACCCATGGTGGTGCTGGACCATCCTCCACTACCTCAGTTCCCCCACTTGGGGGCACCACCCTAAATCTTGTCCCTCCACTTGGGGGCACTGGCCCCAACTTGGTCCACAGCACTACTGTGTCACAGCCTTCTTCCAGTTTGCCGTTCATGGCTAGCCTCAACCTACCTGACCTGGCCAGATTGACCAATGATCCTATTCGACACGACCCTATGTGGCCTCATATGCCTACCAAACTACCCTCTGACATCCCTAAATTCGAGGGTAAGGCCGGTGAGGACCCACAGAACCACATCATGTCTTTCCACCTATGGTGTTCCTCTAACTCCATTGTGGATGACTCTGTTCGCCTCCGTCTCTTACAGCGCACCTTTACTGGCTCTGCAGCCAAGTGGTATATTGAGCAGCCTCATGGGACCCACGCCACCTTTTCTTCCCTGGCCTCGACCTTCCTGCAGTTCTTCCAGTTGCCAGTCCGCTATGACGCGGGCGTTGAGATCCTTCTATCTTGTAGACAAAACACGGCTACCCATATCACGGACCACATCCATGAGTGGCGTAGACACCGTAGCTTATGCAAGATTAAACTAGATGACCGTATCTTCCTCGATTGGTTCCTCAAGTCCCTGCTTCCCGTCATTGCTAAGGATGTAGCTTCAGAAAGACCCCAGTCTGAAGAAGAGGCCATCCTTAAGGCACAGCAGTTCGACCTCATTTACGCCCAGTCGGGTTACCTTTATACCATTATACCTGACGCCCCTCGCGGCGAGTCCTCCCATCATGATGCGCCGGGGGCATCCCACGCTGCAGATGGTATCATTGGCCGTGTTTCTTCGCATCCCCAACCATTTTCTATAGCACGTCCTACCCCTGGCCCCGACCTGTCGCGGGCTACTTCACAGTCTGGAGCAACCAACTCGTATGCTCCCATGACACATCACCATTCCCATGGACCTTCGTGTCCACCTCAGTGCTTTGGGTATGCGACTCCTGCTTATGCTCCTTCAGTCGCCCCTCAGCCTTACTACCATCAGCAGACCGCCCCGGCTCCTGCGCCTTCACAAGCCCCACCAGCTTATTATCCGCCCCAGGCAGCCCCTGCGGCACATCCACAACCTGCTCCGCAGTCCTATCAGCAATCCCCTCAAGTTGCTGCACCTGCTCAGCCTCAACCTACATATCATCCTCCGCAGCCTGCTCCTGCACCTGCGCAACCTCAAAATCCACCTGCTGCCCAAGGGCAAGTTTACGCCCAACATAACCCGCAGCAAAACCAGAATAACCAACGTAACCAGGGCCAACAGAACCGCGGCAAGGGCCGTAATCGGGGAAACAACCAACCTACAGACCAAGCAGGTCAACCGGCTAATCCCCCTGACAACAACAATGCGGCCCCCGCTAATCAAAACCCTGATCGCCCGCCCAAGCAGGCCAAAAACCCCAATCTGCGAACGAACCACCCTTGTTCTATTTGCGGGGTCTATGGACATTACACCCATGCTTTCCCACACTTGGAGCGAGCTCGGCAGCTTTGGGTTGACGAGGCCCATCGCCAAGGGCATGCGGCTCCCCAAGCACCGCCCAACCCCCCCCAACCTCAGCAACCCCCTTTGGTGCTGCAAAACCCCTTACCGACCCAAGGCGTGGTGAACACTCAGCCGTTGGCCCCTCAAGCTAACGTGCAACCCCAACAACAACAGATCACCTACGCTGCCCCTGATCAACCCATGTTTGACTCAGGTACCCACCACTTATTGATGATGTCATCAGCTGACGTCAACCTCCAGACCCGTCGGAACCAATATGGCTCCACCTCTGAAGCCACTCCCACGGATAAAACTACTAACGCCCACCCCACCGATCAGGCGTTACGCATCCCTCCGCCTCCCACAGACGGCGCTGCGAAAGCACCTCGTTTCCCACTGCGCCGAATCAACAATAACCCTAACGCGCGCGCTGCGTCAAACTACAACATCGTAGACGACCTAGCCCAATCTCCCGCAGCCATGTCTGCGTTGGAAGTCTTGAAGAACTGCCCTTCCCAGCGCAAGACTTTACTTTCCGCCATCGGGGGGATTGACCCAACTGATTCACATTTGATGGCGTTTGATTTAGACCAGTTTGAACCACGCCTACCTTCTAGCTTAGCCTTCCAAGTTACAGTCTCCGTTAGGAATCTTGTTATCCATCGGTGCATCATTGATGAGGGTGCTTCCCCATGCGTTATGTCTACATTTGTATGGCAGAAGCTAGGATCCCCTCCTCTCCAGCAGTCCACCACTGCGTTACGTGCCTACGACGGTCGTTCGGCCCAGCCCCAAGGCCTTCTACCCAACGTTCCAGTCCAGTTAAGTGGTAAAACAGTTCTTATTGACATAGAGGTAATCAATGCCCAATTGGATTACAACCTTCTACTTGGCCGCAGCTACATGTATGCCATGCGGGCGGTTGCCTCTTCTGTCTTTCGCACCATGATGTTCCCCCATGAAGGACGCGTGGTTAAGATTGACCAGCTCACCTACTATGATCCCAGTGCTCCAGCGGCACCGGAAAATGTTCTCCCCATGGTTGAACAACCTGTTTCTCCTGCCTCCACCTCATTTGTTTCTTCTACGGGGCCTGGAGTCTACTCAGACGCGCCGATGACCTCCACCTTTCAATCCATTCCTCCGCCATCATCTACGCCCGAAATGTCTGACTTATGTACCTTGTCCCATGACATCCTACCACCTAACAATCAACCATCCTTGTTGCCTAAACCACCATTGGTACCTAGTCACATTGGTGTTACACCGATCCATACGATCCCCTTCCTAGTTCCTCCAGCAGGAGTAGTAAGCGCCCCGGTCATGGCTACCCTTAGCCTCCCTGGGTTAACATTGGGATTACCTGTATGGTACCTTTCGCCTCCCGTTCGCCCGCCGACACCAGATGTCGTCCTCCAGCCGGTGCAACCCATGGCTACTACCACCCACCCACCTCCCGGGGTCCCTACCCCTTCGTCCTCCACGACACCTCCTCCTCCTCTTCAACCCACTGGGGGCAGAGGTCCACAACCTTACACTGCTGTCCCACCTCCCAAGACAGTCAAGAACCCTCCAGTGTTTCGTGCTCCTCCCAAATGCTCGCTGTGTGACGAGTTGGGCCATGCGACCCACCAATGCCCACAGTTACCTGCATTACAGAAGCACATGCAAATGCTCGATGATGACCCCAACATCCCAACAGTCGAACTAAACCCCACTCCCAAGCCTAAAGATAAGTCCCTACGTACCAACCACTCCTGCGCCATCTGCGGTATTTACGGGCACTATTCACATCATTGTCCCGATCTCCCGGATTACAGAGCGGCTCTCTATGAGATGAACAATCTGGACCTTGAGACGGCACCACCTACCATTGAGGAGATCTACCCCCCGGTCTCTCCCCCTTCCGAAGAGGTTAATATCATCTACATGATCTCTTCAACCAACACTTCTACTACCCCCGCGTCAACCGATTTGACGACGCAGACTTTCCGTACTGATGAGGAGATTCTTGAGGCCCTAACTGCCCCGGATTATCCTTGGGTTGATATGCACCACCGTTCCTATTTCATCCCAGAAGCATCTTCCTCTAGCACCGCTACCCAATACGCGGTCGAATCCAAAGACTTCCTCCCCACCAAGGTTGACTGGTTCAAGGACCCTATTCCTGCTCCTGATGCCTTCGAGGAAGGTAACATGGCCAACATCTCACCTGTCATCCAAATTGATATCGCTGCCCTAAGACCTGCCCCTGAACTCATCACTTTAGGAGCATTCTGCAGTGAACAAGAGATTGAGGACTACATAAACCTTTTCAGAGAATTTCGTGATGTCTTTGCCTGGCCCTATACCGAAATGCCTGGGCTTGACCCCGCTATTATAGAGCACCACCTTGACACCTCTGAGTCAAGGGGCATAATAGATTCCCTCGACCCTGGGATAGGGGGCATGATCAATCATTTTGAACCTTCCCCATCACATCTATCTCAGCACGTCAATGAACCCATTGTTCAACCCCACACATCTGTGATCCATAATCACAAACCCCATGCACATAGCATGGGGGCACGTCATTAACCCTGCTCACTTTTTCACATTTGTGATCTCAACCATTTTTGAGGTCACGTGTCACTTGTACATTGGATTTGATACGCATAGTTCTTTCCTTTGACCATTCTGGAGTCCTTATGACCTCCGTTTTCCGAACCGTTTCCACCATTGGAATCAGCACGACGAGACCGTCATGATGGTCACCTCGTTGCATTATTTTCGTTTCGTTATTTTTTGCCCATTTTTTCAGACACCACTAGTCGCGTCGGTTTGCGTGCCACATCGGCCGTTCTCCATTTTTTACATGTTTTATATCATCGGATTCATTTTTCCGAGCTGGTGATGATGCTTGAGATCATTTCTCGCCCTCACCCCCCGATCTTTCGAGTATTTTTCTGAAACGCCCTCGTCACCTCGGTGTGCGTGCCACATCGGCCGTTACCCGTTTTTGACATCCTTTATATCGCCGGATTCATTTTTCCGAGCTCGTGATGATGCTTGAGATCATTTCTCGCTCTCACTTGGTACACTTTCAACATTGTGTCCCGACACCTTGTTGCCTCGGTTTGCGCGCCACATCGGCCGCCATCGGATTGTTCCACATTTTTACATGAGCCATTCACTCCTGTCATACTGCAAATGTCTCGTTATTTTGCCACCATCTCATTAACCCCGCAAGGAGGCCCATCAGTGTTCCCCAACACCCTCGTTCTTGGTCACCATTATTGATCCTTGATTGAACACTTCCTCCTTGCCCGGCCTTTCCTTTTGTTCGGTATAATTTTATCCCTTTTTCGGGCCGGACAAGTCCTTTACGAAAAAGGCACTTAGGGAGTTTCCGTTAAGCTCTTTTCTGACTCCTAAAAGAATGAAAAGATCGCCGAGCAATCTTGCTTCCTTTCATGCTCGTTAAAGTACCTGAAAGGGCGTCTATCTGGTATAAGTTTAACCCTTTTCCGGACCTGGTAGACTAATTACGAAAAAGGAATACTCTAGTCACACCGGCTAGAAGAGTTATTCATTGCATCCTTTTATGCTTCTTTGGGCCTTGGAGACTAAATCTACGAAAAAGCAACCCCCTGGAGTCTTCTTACTTGCTTTCAGACTCTCTAAAATTGAAAGCAACCACGAGCATGAACTGTCCTGGGCTCGTAAAATCCACACGACAGTACCATTCCATTACTTCAGAGTCTTCTTATTTGCTTTCAGACTCCTTAAAATTGAAAGCAACCACGAGCATGAACTGTCCTGGGCTCGTAAAATCCACACGACAGTACCATTTTACACACACTTCTTCTAGTTCCTTAACCCATGAAGAAGTTTTCCCCCGTGCCTCTTGGCACTTTGATCTATCATCTCGGCAGCACCCCCAATCAGGTCGCCTTTGTTCAGAGTATTCTGCAGTCTCCTGCCATTGTACCCCAGCTTGAGTCTCCCTCAGCCCAGTAACCTTCCCAGATCCCATACAGCTATGATCCATCTCCCCTTAGTCAGTTTCATATGCTGCCAGATCATTCCCATTATCATACTCTGAACAAAGGAAGTTTGAGTCCACCCGCTCTACTTGCCCAGTTGTTTCCCCACAGTTTATCAGTCCTGCCTTCAGCACTATCACATTTCGGTCTTATACCTCGCGCTCCTGTTAAGGAAACATCATTGCCTTGATAGTTGCAGGTCTCCCTCTGTCGACGACAGCTCCTCTATTCCAGAGGATAGGCCCAGAGGTCCCTACGCCTTGGACTTATCACCATCTGTGGTAAGTGCCTACGGATCATTCTGAGAGGAGTCATCATTGCCTCTCCGAGTGGTTGTTCCTCACATGCTCGACTTCAGCACCTTGATCACATCGTTGAGGATCGCGTAGGATTATATCCCATCAGTTTTTTGTCGAAGACCCCGGATTTCCCCCGACTCTAGCACATTGGTGAGTCACTTCGGAACGCCCAGTTGTATGTTCCCGTGGATGTCCGGGCTGCGTTGGCGATTATATTCGGAAGCCATCCAGTTCTATGCTTCCTTGAGTACCTAGTTTTAGTCCCAGATCAGTTCTAGTTCAGTGTACCATGGAGAGTTTGACCCCAGTCACTATGATCCAGCAGCTCATCAATTCCTTTGGTACCACACTCAGTAGCACTGTTGATTGTTCCAGTGCACCAGTTCTGCAGTTCATACATGATCCGCTCAGCAGTATGTCCCAGATTTGTGTCCCCTCTGGATTCTTATGATGTACACAGTGGTCATGTATCTTACAGGTCCCCCTTTTCGGGCCTTACAGTTATGTTTATGTATCTTGATACGAGCATGGGTATGCCCGCCTCGTCCATATATTGAGATTATTCCTCAGTCAGTATTTGAGGTCATGTATATTTCAGGTCCCCATTTTTTGGACCCCATTGTTGTTATTATGTTATATCCTGATACGAGCATGGGAATGCCCGCCTCGTCCATATGATCAGATGATTCCTCATCCATTATTGAGGTTATGTACTTCTAGCTCTTGCAGTTGTTCGGGATCGTTGTTCCGAGCTTCAGTTTGTTTCTTCTCTTCTCTCCACATCCCAGGAAAACCATTCATGACTTATGATGTCCATCGGCCATACGATGAGCTCCTGACCTCGCACATCAGGGGGCAATCTGTTAACACCCAAAAAGTGCTCACTAGCTCATTTACCACATTATATGACTCATTTGTCCATTTTCCTACCATATTTCCATTAAAAATCCCAAAAAACCCATTAAAAAGCCTCCAAAAGGCCTAAAATGCCTCCAAAAGGCCAAAAAAACCCTCAAAATAGCCTAAAAAAGGCTAAAAAAACCCCCTTTTCCTCCAAAAATAGCAAAAATCCCCTAAAAAGGAATAAAAAATATAAAATAATGAGGAAAAGGAGGAAAAAACCCTATACAGCTGCCCAAAACCATGTGTTTCCCAAAACCATGGGTCAGCACTCCACCACCAAAAAACTATAAATAGGTGATGGAGATCCCTTATTCCATATCCACAATCACAAGCAACCTTACTCTGCCAAAATCTCTCTCGAAACCCTAGTTCACCTTTGAACTATTTTCACCTTGAGAGCCACCTTTGGCCCATCCCCAACATTGGAGAAGGAGAAGGAGCATTCAGAAGCTTGGAGCATCCTCTTGGACACTGCAAAGGGCTTCACCAACCTTGACACTCAAGGTAACATCAATACAAAGTCATTCTTTCATTTTGGTGTTTATGCTTCATGCTTGTCTTAGAAATAATTTAATTGTTGTTTTAATTTAATTAGTTTAATATACTGAACTGCTACTAAGGAGTCCATTCTCCTTAGTAGGTGCTCATTGGCACAAGCTGGGGGTAAAACCCTAGCTACAGTTATGATGATGATTCTGGGGTTGCAGCAGTGTTTGTATATGTACAGCGCATTATTATTGGCCTTGATCTGGTATATTGGATATTTATTTTGATCATGCAGAGATTCATATGGTGTATGAGTACACATCATGGATGGATTTGGACCTTCTGAGTCCAATGGGACAGTTTGTTTTCAGTTCCGGGCACTTACGGTGATGATTTAGCCTCAGTAGGCTGTCCTAGTGCAGTTTTGGTCTGTCGGAGGCCCTGTCGGAGCAGATGTGATTTTTATCCGGTTGACCTAGGGCGCTGATGATGGAGAGGGTGGTCCAGCCACTTGTTTTTACCATATTACCCCCCTCCCGGACACACTGGTTCCCTCACCTTGACAGCGCAGGCACTCCAGGCGACTGTTTGGGGCAGTTTCACGCTTCCCGAGGCATTTCAGGATTGGTAGAAATGGCTATTGAGGAAATCGATTTGGGCTACTGAGGCAAAGTTATGGCATGGGATGATCAGTGATGATAGATCGGGACCTTCCACACCTTCTCCAGCAGTTTCAGCTTCATCGGGGCCCGCATCCATCACTTATGGCACTTTCTGTGGATTTTTGAGGTCTTTTGAGGACCACGACTTCACTATGGAGGCACGATTTGGTACATTCATGATTATTTTTTGGTTATTGTGCTATGGGGATTGACCAAGGAGGGATAAAATTACCCCTTGGACCCACCATAAGCCTCTTATGATATTTGGTCATCATGATTTGGTGGGATTCCCCTCTTGTAGGGCGATTTTGTCCACTTACATTATATTTTATTAGTGATCCATGTATTTTATTGTTGAGCTCATCTCAACCATTGATTAGATCTTATGATCTTTTAATCTTAGCCACTCATGTAAAAAGTGGTTATGATTGTACTCTCTCCCCATCCTATTTAAGGAGGGAGCCTCTCATTGTAAAATTCATCTAGAGATTTTTGGCTCTTGGCTCTTGGAATAAAATTTCTCTTTTGGAGTACATGCTTGGATTGGAGTGGATGTTGGTTGTTTCGATTGTAAATGCTATTGTCCATTGCACTGGAGGATCTATTGTAGCTATCTTGCATATTTGCCATACTTTATTTGCAGGTGAAGAGGGCGATTTTGGACAAGGGCGAATTGGTGGGGAGGCTTGCCCTTCAATCTTGGAAGAAGTCGCTTTGGTCTAACAGGGAGTAGTTTTGCCTTTGTGTCAACTATTCTATGTTTCTCTCTCTCTCTTGCTTGCATCTACCTTCAATTTGTTTAACTGATTGATGCTTTGCTCCTTGGCTTGACAGGTTAGAAGGAATCACATGTGGCTTGGGAAAATCGATTTGGCAAGAGGGCTTCAACATTCTCCATTTGATCTTTGGCAAAGTAATCCTCGTCTCAACTAGCATTCATCTCTTCATCCAGGTATGTTCCAAGAGGTATGATCTTCTCTTCCTGGAATCTTCCATAATTTCTAGATCATAAAAACCCTAATCAAATTAAAACCCTTATTTTTGGTATTTTTCAGATCTACTTAGATCTAGCCTTGAAATTGAAAAGATATCAAAAACCCACCTCTATAGGATCCACCCCTAGTTGGATCTATAGTTTGGTGGTGATTGGCTAAAAATTGACACACTTTTCAATGCAAAAAACCTTCTTGAGCCTAAATCGATTTTCCTAAGGGAAGCTTGTTGGGTTCGATCTAGCACATGGGTAGGTGAGATCCCACTTGATTTGAAATCTAGACACTTGATAACCTATACCCACGTCTTTACTTTGGTGAAAACTACCTTGTGGACATCTCTCCATGTTTTAAGGGGTTGAAACCCTCTTTTGATTCTCTTGATATCTTAAAACTTAGATCTACTAAGATCTAGCCATTGGGTTCACTTGAAATTTTGAACATACATAGATCGGGACACTAGCATCCCGGATCTACAATTTGGTGGCCATTGGACTTGATTTGGTCCACCAAACCCATTTTTTTACCTTCCTTGGGCAAGTCGCACCCCCTTGAAGATTTGAGTTGGTCCACTTCTAGGAGGTGGGTGTTGGAGATTTTCGTGGATTTGGAATCCCCGTGTCTTGAAACCTAGGTCCATACTGTCTTTTTGTCACGATCCACCTTGGGGGTTGCATTCCTTGTTTCAAGGGATTGTGGTCCACTTAGGGTAATCACTTAAAAACCTAGATCTAGTGAGATCCAACCATTGGATCTCATCCAATCCACTTGACTTGGCTTCTAGGTGTCCCAATCTACACTTTGACATACTTCTTGACCCCATTAGCCCATCCAACAAGGCACTAGTCCTTATCCAAGCAAGTCGCACTCCTTGGGATTTGTGTCAAACCCTAGATCTAGCACATGGGTACTCCTAAAACCAACTCCAACTTGTAGATCTAGCCCATACCTAACCTATAGTACCAACATCACACTTAACTTCACCTTGTGGGCCCATCTAGAACCATTTCACACTTCCCAAGAAAACAAGACCCACTTGTGCAAACACATGGTACTATACCTAGTAATCATACCCCATCATGTGACCTAAACCATACATAGGTTGAAACACTAACTATCCATCACACCACCTTCAACCATTCCTTAACTCTTAGGTCCACTTAGCCTTGCATTGGTTTCCGTAACTCATCATTTACCTACCCTTAGAAACCTTTGTTTGGGTCCAATCAACTGTGATTGGGGTATAGGGTCTCCCCCTTGGTCTAAGTACACTCTGACCTAAAGCGAAGAGTGCCTCGGTTGACGTGACTCCCACATTGCATTGGGAACCGTGGCATCTCTTGGGTCACCTCTTTAGTTGCCTGTCTCCTCTACCGTCCCGGATGGGATACCTCTAGGGGCAACTACAAGTTGTGTGATAACATTTTTGGCGCCGTTGCCGGGGAGGTAGGGGCCTACCTTGGTTCAACACACCTTTGTGTCTCACTATCTCTCTGCACTTTAAACGACATACATCTTGGTAGAAGAGTTTTAAAATCTATCTGGCGACTCCACATAAGCGAATCCACTGGTGATCGATCCTATCATTATCTAGAACCCATGGGGTGCATCTTTTTGTATTTAGGTTCTTGATTTAATAACAAAAAAAAATTAAAAAAATTAAAAATTAAAAAAATAAATTTTTGCCATCCATGGCTGCTTCTGAGCGGCCTAGGACTTTTGGTCGTTTGAAAGTTTTTGACTTCTCAAAAATTGTTGGGTATCCTCATCATATCCCTCATCAAGCCCGTGAAAGGTTGTCTAAATTTGATGGAAGTCATGAAGTATCTGCTAAAAGACACCTTGAAATTTTTAGGGAAATTATTAAAGATTTATCCATAACCCATGAGGATGTGTGTATGAAACTATTGGCTTCATCCTTCAAAGGAAGAGCTGAGATCTGGTTCTTAGATTTGAAGCCCAATAGCATTTCCGGGTATGACATGTTTGAGCAAAATTTCTTAGAAAGATGGGGAAATGAATCCGATGATGTATATTTTTCAAATCAAAACCTTCCCCTTTTTGATCCTATTGTTGAATCTGTTAATAATCAAACATCAAGTGAATTGCCAACATCCGAAGATGACCCCTCCTGCTCAATTTCTTTTGAGGATAAGTCTTCCACTTTTGAGCCGATTGAAAGTCAAATCCATAATCATTGTATAAATCATAAGTTTTCAAATTTCTTTTTAGGTAGCCCTAGTCTTGATCGTGAGGAAATTTCTGAGGATGAGCCTTTAGTCAGTCAATCTATTGAAGTTCCTCCCTCAGAGAAACTCATTAATCATTCCATATTTAATGATCATTCAATTCCTTATCACCTTATGGAAGAAGAAGAAAGTGAAAGCATAGACCAAGATCCTTTAGTGGTGATCTCTAGTGATCATTGTGCAAATAATCAGGATACTTTAAATAAGCTTGTTAATTTTCCCCCTGATCAATTAAATGAAAATGATCACCTATCCTCTTATAATTTTAATGATGAACCAATAGAAGGTCAATCTCAAGATGAGGATGAATTAGTGAATCACACTAGATGCTCTAATCTGTGTTCCACTTCTTATAATGAGTCTTTAATTTTTCCCATCCTTAATCAAGACAACTTAGAGTTAGGTAGCTATGGTCAATCTTGTCCTCAGATTGTAAATATTAAACTTGACCAAAAGATTAAAATCATTCCTACAGTAAAGAGTGCTTTAATTTGCCAAAATCCAAAGTCAAACTTATTTATTCATTTGGGAGAATTTTCATATTTGCAATCCACCCTCCCTTCCCAACTTTTTCAATCATCTTTGGGTTGGTGCTCTAGTCAAATTTTTGCTTTTGATTTTTTCAACAGAAAGTATAAGCATGATTACATGTTTGGAGAAAAAACACTTCATTTCCCTTTTCAGTCACCTTTGAACCATAATGCTTATTGTCAAGTTATTAATCATTCTGGGTGGCTAGAAAAGGTGTTTAAAGATCAATTCCATCTTTTCTCCATTTTTGAGCATCAAGTGGGTTTAACTCTGATTTTTCATCTTTTAAGCTTTAATTTGTCCCCACTTGGTTTCTATTTGATCATCAGTCCCAAGGAGAATCAAATTGAATATGTGAGAGAAGCAAATGAAGAAGTTAATTTGTGTGAAAATGAACCGAATCACATGTCTTATGTCTTCCGTCCATCCATCTCTGAGTTTAACTTGCATAAATTTTATGATCCTATCAGTTCTTTGATGGAGGATGTTTGTATCAGACAATCTTCTCCTTGGCATATTTTCACACTGCATCATTTAAACCATTCTTCTATGTTTGAACAAGTCAGGAAGATTGTGCCCTCAAATTTGTTAATCTTTAGCCCGATCTTGACTTGTTCTATTATCAAAAGTCAAATAAGAATCATTAACCTGTTTGACGAATGGTTACACTGGATTTATGATTTTACCTAGCATTTGTGTTGACTGGTTAGAGTAGGGTAGGTAGGTCTTGAATAAGCTCACTTGAGAAATAGGATTTGTGTGCTTTTTCCTTTTTCTGTGTGCTGAGTATTGCCCCCTTTTTCTTTTCTGCCTGAGTTGAGTCTTGCTCCTTCCTAAGCTTGTCTCTTCTCCTGCATGCATTTAAAAAATTGTAGTTAGCATTTCTATTGTTGGCTGCCTGTGCAAGTTGGGATCGCCTGATTTACTTTTTTCCTCCTGCACAGTGAATAAAAATGATAAATGAAAAATATATGCCATGTTAGTTATATTTATATTTTGGTACATTTCAGTTTATGCTCTAGATTAGATTTCAGTTCAGTTTTATTTTATATTTGTCCCATACATGCTCCATGATGGTATTCTAGTGTTTGTGAGAGCAGGAATAGGTGCAAAATAAAAGCTGAAAGCAAGGATGGTGCAGTGCTGGATTGAAGATTGATGCAGAGCAGTTCGAGACCAGAGATTCTGAGGTTCTCAAGCGCTCTCTCCCTTAGAGCACTTGTCCCAGCTGGAGCCAGATGTTATCACATATATAGTAGCCGGGCTACCATACATTATTTTTCAGATTCCAGAGCACATTTCAGCCAGTTCCTTTACTTTGAGATGATGAGATGAGCAGCTATCTTTGGATCACTATCAGATTGTGGATAGCAGTTGTATTCCCCATGCCATGACTGAGTCTCAGGACACTCAGAGAGATGACCGATGTAGCCATTATACCATTGGTACAGAGCAGTCAGTAGTGCCCAGAGTTACAGCAGCAGTTTCGGAGGACAGATGATGGTACAGGTTGATGAGCATTCAGGTATATGACTCAGCAGGTATATCATGGTGTTATGGTTAGATTGCTTTTATACTTATTCTTATAGCATGTCTTAGCACTCAGTGTCATGATCTGGCGATCATATAGATATTTGGACCTGGTTGATCTATTATACATATTATATTATCCCTACCCAGACTTAGAAGTTCACTATTCATACTCATTGGTATGTACCCTCCTTAGGGAGAATAGAGGTGATCATTCCACCATATCTTGGCTTGCTAGTGTTGGCTCCATTATTCATTGTCTTCATCCATCCATGGCCTACCTTCTAGTTTATCACCCTGACTTACTACTTGACTAGTGACATGGAGGACTTTTCCCCACTGTAGCCTCTGTATTGGATGAGCTTCCCTGTTTATTGTGTCTCGGCTCTGAGTTGGTGACAAAACTTACCTATGGTGAGTTGGAGTTCCTTGGAATTCCCCCTAGTCACTTAAGTTGTGTTGGCTAAACCTGAAACTTTTAGTGCTGCCATGAATACAAAATCTGGAAAAATGAAATGCTATATCTTGTATGAAAAGCCCATTCATGCAATGTGTTTTTAAACACACATGAATGAAAGGCGTGCCAAATGAAAATGGCCATAAAAATAAAATGTTATATCTTGTGGAAAATAAATACCTAGGTAAACAAGCTGTCCATGACACACCTAGAAGTGCTCAGGTAAACAAGTGCCTTAAAAACACACCTGCAGCAGAAAGCCTAAAAGAAAAATGTAAATCTATGCAATGTGTTTGTAAACACACATAGATCAAGGCTATGGAAACTTCAGGCCCAAAAAGCAATGGAACTTAAAAGCTACATCTAAACAATTGCTGGCCTTATTTGTATTATGGATTGTGCGCATCTGTGAAGGTGAATAAACCCTCTTTAAACAACTCATCCATTTGTGAGACACCGCCATTCCCTGTGTTATTGCTCATTCAGTATATACTATGGTGTATTCCCTTTCCCTTGCCAAAGTGTCACAAAGTCAAGACAGTTAATTCATCCCTTAGCCTAGCCAGTTAATTTAAGCCTTCACCCTTCACTAGCAAATTGATCACAACTATTAAGTGAGTATGATCCTGAAAGTCTAGTCTGAGTAATAATAATTAACGACACTATATATTTGGATTTAGATCGCCAGTCATGATTACTCTGTGTTATAATTGTTATTTGAATAAGTTGTAGAGCATATATTAACCTTGACACTTTGCAGCAGCTATTAATGATGATCTGAGTTATATTTGGTCTTGGTTAGACCTAGTTTGACCATGGAGGACCATGGGACATGAGATGTTGGACATTATGATGATATGGATAGATGATATATGGTCTATGTATACATACATGATGACTCTATGCAGCAGCTACAGGGTTATGATGATGATTCTGGGGTTGCAGCAGTGTTTGTATATGTACAGCGCATTATTATTGGCCTTGATCTGGTATATTGGATATTTATTTTGATCATGCAGAGATTCATATGGTGTATGAGTACACATCATGGATGGATTTGGACCTTCTGAGTCCAATGGGACAGTTTGTTTTCAGTTCCGGGCACTTACGGTGATGATTTAGCCTCAGTAGGCTGTCCTAGTGCAGTTTTGGTCTGTCGGAGGCCCTGTCGGAGCAGATGTGATTTTTATCCGGTTGACCTAGGGCGCTGATGATGGAGAGGGTGGTCCAGCCACTTGTTTTTACCATATTAACCCCCTCCCGGACACACTGGTGCCCTCACCTTGACAGCGCAGGCACTCCAGGCGACTGTTTGGGGCAGTTTCACGCTTCCCGAGGCATTTCAGGATTGGTAGAAATGGCTATTGAGGAAATCGATTTGGGCTACTGAGGCAAAGTTATGGCATGGGATGATCAGTGATGATAGATCGGGACCTTCCACACCTTCTCCAGCAGTTTCAGCTTCATCGGGGCCCGCATCCATCACTTATGGCACTTTCTGTGGATTTTTGAGGTCTTTTGAGGACCACGACTTCACTATGGAGGCACGATTTGGTACATTCATGATTATTTTTTGGTTATTGTGCTATGGGGATTGACCAAGGAGGGATAAAATTACCCCTTGGACCCACCATAAGCCTCTTATGATATTTGGTCATCATGATTTGGTGGGATTCCCCTCTTGTAGGGCGATTTTGTCCACTTACATTATATTTTATTAGTGATCCATGTATTTTATTGTTGAGCTCATATCAACCATTGATTAGATCTTATGATCTTTTAATCTTAGCCACTCATGTAAAAAGTGGTTATGATTGTACTCTCTCCCCATCCTATTTAAGGAGGGAGCCTCTCATTGTAAAATTCATCTAGATATTTTTGGCTCTTGGCTCTTGGAATAAAATTTCTCTTTTGGAGTACATGCTTGGATTGGAGTGGATGTTGGTTGTTTCGATTGTAAATGCTATTGTCCATTGCACTGGAGGATCTATTGTAGCTATCTTGCATATTTGCCATACTTTATTTGCAGGTGAAGAGGGCGATTTTGGACAAGGGCGAATTGGTGGGGAGGCTTGCCCTTCAATCTTGGAAGAAGTCGCTTTGGTCTAACAGGGAGTAGTTTTGCCTTTGTGTCAACTATTCTATGTTTCTCTCTCTCTCTTGCTTGCATCTACCTTCAATTTGTTAAACTGATTGATGCTTTGCTCCTTGGCTTGACAGGTTAGAAGGAATCACATGTGGCTTGGGAAAATCGATTTGGCAAGAGGGCTTCAACATTCTCCATTTGATCTTTGGCAAAGTAATCCTCGTCTCAACTAGCATTCATCTCTTCATCCAGGTATGTTCCAAGAGGTATGATATTCTCTTCCTTGAATCTTCCATAATTTCTAGATCATAAAAACCCTAATCAAATTAAAACCCTTATTTTTGGTATTTTTCAGATCTACTTAGATCTAGCCTTGAAATTGAAAAGATATCAAAAACCCACCTCTATAGGATCCACCTCTAGTTGGATCTATAGTTTGGTGGTGATTGGCTAAAAATTGACACACTTTTCAATGCAAAAAGCCTTCTTGAGCCTAAATCGATTTTCCTAAGGGAAGCTTGTTGGGTTAGATCTAGCACATGGGTAGGTGAGATCCCACTTGATTTGAAATCTAGACACTTGATAACCTATACCCACGTCTTTACTTTGGTGAAAACTACCTTGTGGACATCTCTCCATGTTTTAAGGGGTTGAAATCCTCTTTTGATTCTCTTGATATCTTAAAACTTAGATCTACTAAGATCTAGCCATTTGGTTCACTTGAAATTTTGAACATACATAGATCGGGACACTAGCATCCCGGATCTACAATTTGGTGGCCATTGGACTTGATTTGGTCCACCAAACCCATTTTTTTACCTTCCTTGGGCAAGTCGCACCCCCTTGAAGATTTGAGTTGGTCCACTTCTAGGAGGTGGGTGTTGGAGATTTTCGTGGATTTGGAATCCCCGTGTCTTGAAACCTAGGTCCATACTGTCTTTTTGTCACGATCCACCTTGGGGGTTGCATTCCTTGTTTCAAGGGATTGTGGTCCACTTAGGGTAATCACTTAAAAACCTAGATCTAGTGAGATCCAACCATTGGATCTCATCCAATCCACTTGACTTGGCTTCTAGGTGTCCCGATCTACACTTTGACATACTTCTTGACCCCATTAGCCCATCCAACAAGGCACTAGTCCTTCTCCAAGCAAGTCGCACTCCTTGGGATTTGTGTCAAACCCTAGATCTAGCACATGGGTACTCCTAAAACCAACTCCAACTTGTAGATCTAGCCCATACCTAACCTATAGTACCAACATCACACTTAACTTCACCTTGTGGGCCCATCTAGAACCATTTCACACTTCCCAAGAAAACAAGACCCACTTGTGCAAACACATGGTACTATACCTAGTAATCATACCCCATCATGTGACTTAAACCATACATAGGTTGAAACACTAACTATCCATCACACCACCTTCAACCATTCCTTAACTCTTAGGTCCACTTAGCCTTGCATTGGTTTTCGTAACTCATCATTTACCTACCCTTAGAAACCTTTGTTTGGGTCCAATCAACTGTGATTGGGGTATAGGGTCTCCCCCTTGGTCTAAGTACACTCTGACCTAAAGCGAAGAGTGCCTAGGTTGACGTGACTCCCACATTGCATTGGGAACCGTGGCATCTCTTGGGTCACCTCTTTAGTTGCCTGTCTCCTCTACCGTCCCGGATGGGATACCTCTAGGGGCAACTACAAGTTGTGTGATAACAGGACCCATCCATAAGTTGCCAAATTTTTCATGCTTCCTTGGATTTTCCCTTCTTTTATCCCATAGCAAAACTGTATCCCCAATACTGAAAAATATTTGCCTTGTTGTCTTATCAAATTCCCTTTTAACCTTTTCTTGGTTCTTATAATTCTGGTCACAATCCTTCCTTCTACTTTCATCAAGTTCAATTATCTGATTAACATTATTTTCCACCGCATCTTCACCTGAAACAGATGTTTGAAGTAAACCATATATTGGAATCCTAAGGTGCACTGGTAACTGAACATCCAAACCATAAACCAATTCAAAATTACTTTTCCCTGTAGAAGCTTTCTTTGTTATCCTGTCAGCCCACAATGCATATTTAATTTTACTATCCCATGCTTTCTTGTTTTCCCCGACAATGTTTTTGACTACGGTCATTAGATTTTTATTACTTGAATCTGCTTGACGATTTCCTTGAGGATATCAATTTGATGAATGAGATAGAATAATGCCACACTCAAAACAAAAAGATGACATCTTCACTGAACTAAAGGCTTTTAAATCATCTGTTGTTATCTTTGCTGGCACCCCAAATCTTGTTATTATTTTGTCTTCTAGAAAATCCATGACAACCTTTTCGGTTGTTGCTTTAGTACGAATGGATTCCACCCATTTAGTCAAGTAATATGTATATGTTAGGATCCATGAATAACCATTGCTTGAATTATCTTTAAATTGGCCTATGAAGTCCAAACCCCACTGTTTAAAAGGAGCTTCTATAATAATTGGTTGTAAAGGAAAGGAGGCTAACTTCGGTTTACTAGTGAAAAGATGACAAGGTTCACAACATCTCACAAACTTATGGACATCAGAAAAGATGGAAGACCAATAGTAACCAACTCTAAGGATTTTATGATTTGTGGTTCTAGCTGCATAGTGACCTCCACATAACCCAACATGAAATTCATTTATGAGACTTTTGGCTTCATCTTCATCAACACATCTAAGGATCAATCCATCCGGATTTTTCCATCCTATTCCCATTGAGTAATGACAAATTTGGATGTCTTTAACCTTAACGCTCTTCTCTTATGTCCCTCAAGATGACTTGGGCATGTGCCATGCTTAAGATGAAAATAATATCTGCATACCATTCAACTTGTTCTAGCTTTTGAAGATTTGGGGAATATTTTGGTTCTTCATTTTGGCAAACCATGTCTAAAGATTTTTAGTTAACATTTGAGCTAGACCTTGTCCTTTGACTAACTTTGTGGGTTTAATTTCTAAATCATGCTCTTGAATATCAACAACCCATCTCCCTCTTGCAACTAACCCTTCTGATGGAGACAATACATCTTTGACCGCTGAGTTAGGAACATATCCAATTACCTTAGAATACCCAATAAAAGTAATGAAATGTTTGAGGGATTTAACTAATGCATATTCTTTCTTTTCAACTGTATGATACTTCAACTCTGAGTCTTTCAAGTCCCTACTCATGTAAGAAATGGGTTGGTCATGACCTTGGTCATTTGTTTGGTGCAAAACACCTGCAATGGTATCTTCTAAAGCAAAGGAGAAAATCTTGAAATCCTTAGAATAATCTGGACTTACTAGGACATGGGCTTTAGATACAACTACTTTTATTTTCTTAAAAGCATTCTTACCTTGGTCATCCCATACAAATTTGGCATCTTTCTTAAGCAATTTGTAAAATGGCTTGGCTACTTCTGCATAGTTTGGAATGAACTTGTGGAAAAAATTTATTTTTCGTGTAAAAGATTGGAGACACTTCTTTTATGTGGGCAAAGGGATTTTTTCAATGGCTTCAACTCTTTCAGGATCTATTTTCACCCCCTCTTTGGAGATTATATGTCCCAAAATATTTCCCTCAGTTACCCCAAAGACTGACTTAGCTGGATTTATTGAAATTCCAAATTCCGTGCATCTTTCAAAAGCCTGCTTTAAGTGTTTGATGTGGCTCCCCCCATCCTTTGAAAACATTGTTAAATCATCATGATAAATCTCAATGATTTTCCCAATCAACCCTCTAAAAGAATAATCCATGGCCCTCGTAAAGGTGGCCTCAGTATTAGATAAACCGAAAGGCATTCTTACATAATGGAAAGTTCCCCATGGGGTTGTGAATGTAGTTTTATGTTGATATTCCTTTTTAACCATTACTTGATTATAACCAGAAAACACCATCAAGAATTGACATCATTCCAGATCCTGTTACTCTTTGCAATAGTGTTTCCATTTTGGGAGGGGATAAAGATGCCTTTCACAAGCTATGTTCAGATTTTTGAAATCCACACATAATCTGATTGCCCCATTCTTCTTTCTAACCACTACTAAGTTTGAGCACCAAGAAGAATATCTTGTTGGGACAATTATGTTAAAATATTAACCAGGAAAATGATTAGGGAGAAATGCATGCTAGGGTTTGCATGTATGTATGCAAAAGTGAGTTTTGCATGCAGCCATTTTAGGTTTTTGGTAAACCTAACTTGACAGTGAGATGTTATAAGGAAGACATGAGGTAACTGTCTTCATTAGAGTGATCATTGATCTGAGATAGATCAAGAGAGAGGAGGACGACTTCACATGTGAAGGAGGGCGCATTCTTCAAGGAGGGAGAAGCTCGTACCGCATCCGGTAGAGCAGTTGAGTGTCTGTAACTTGCAGAGTATCTTCATCTTAGAGATTGAGGAAGATCAGTGACAATCAGAGCTCAGATCTGCTAAGATCTGATTCAGTATGAGTCCTTCATTGCTGGAGGAAGGGCACACTTGTGCATGCAGAAGGAGGACGTTTTCAATCACCAGGCAGTCTTCAGAGCGAGCAGAGCTGATATGAGGATAGAGACAGATAGATCAAGCAGAGGAAGATACAGGGACATTCAGATCCAGTTTTCCATTTAGGGCTTATCTCTTCCGTGCATGCATCAGTTGGATGCATGCAAATCTTGAGTTGGCCAGAAAAGATTACTGAGGTAACCCTGTATTGTACTTGTCTCTTTTCCTATATGCTCTAGGATCAAGAATGAAGAGAGCCCCATAGTTTGTTGGTTTCTCCCGAAAGGGTTCCAGGGTACATTTGGTGTTTATGTATGATTGCATTTATATTGTTCAACTGGTAAATGCAGATCTAGTTGTTTGAGTTCATGTTAATGTTGTATTGATATCGAGACTCACCCCACTTGAGATCGCAGGGTGATCCAGAAGGAGTAGTGATCTCTGGATCAAATATTTACATGGTATCAGAGCCTTGGTAAGGGCCAGGGAGTGCTTTCATACACAGATCTACAGCTGTTGCATCAGATCTACATCATGGAGGGAGAGCAAATTGTTTGCACCTCTTGCTCTGCTATGGATATTGATGAGTGTACTACAGACGGGATTGACAGGGAGATGGCTTTTAACTCCTTTCAATCGTTGATGGCCTCCACTTCTAGTGTATGGTACATAGACAGTGGAGCTTCGAGTCATATGACAAGTGTTTGTGGATATTTTTCTGACCTAGTAGAGGATGGGATAAATCTTGAGATTGTCCTGGGAGACAATTCCACGGTCAAGGCTATAGGACGAGGAACTGTGTCTTTCCAGACAGACTCTGGAGAACAGATGAGAGTTCGTGATGTCCTATATGTTCCAGGTCTTAAGAAAAAATTGATCTCCGTTTCCACCATTGAAGATCGAGGTCTATGGGTAATTTTCAGAGATGGAAATGTATTAGTGCATCCCAAAAGATCCAATGTTGCCTTAGCTAAGAGTATTGGAGTCCGCAGCAGGAAACTATACAAGCTGAGTTTCTAACTACATCATGCCCTAAGTCATAGTAGTCGAGATGAGGAATGTGATCCCTGTGAGCTTTGGCATAGAAGAATGGCTCATCTGCACCATCCGGCTCTAAAGATTCTGAGGGAGATTGTAACAGGAGTACCTGAGTTTAGCACTGAGCACACTGATGTGTGTAAGGGGTGTGCTCTCCGAAAGTATGTCAAGACAACATTTCCCAAGAGCGACACTAGAGCTACAGGAGCTCTTGATTTGATTCATTCTAACCTTTGTGGTCCGATGTCCACCACATCACTGAAAGGATACAAGTACTATGTATCTTTCATTGATGACTATTCCAGGAATACCTGGATCTACTTCCTGAATAGAAAAGAGTCTAAGGAAGTTTTGCAGAAGTTTCAGGAGTTCAAGGCCCTTGTGGAAAAGCAGATAGAAAGGAAGATTAAGATCTTCAGATCATATAATGGGGGAGAGTACACTTCCGCCGAGTTTAATAAGTTCTGCACTCAGGAAGGCATCAAGAGGAAGTTGACTGTTCCTTACACACCTCAACAGAATGGGGTGGCTAAGAGGAAGAACATGGCCATTATTGGAGCTGCGAGATCCATTTTGCATGATCATGGATTGCCATTTTTTCTTTGGGCTGAAGCATGCAACACTACAACCTACATTCAAAACAGGAGCCTGCATAAGGCTTTGGGGGACAGGAACCCCGAGGAAGCCTTCTCTGGGAAGAAACCTGAAGTTGGGAACTTCAGGATTTTTGGATGCCTCACCTATTCTCATGTTCCTTCAGAGAAAAGGACAAAGCTAGAACCCACTGTAGAAAGAGGAATTCTGGTTGGGTACGATGAGACTTCAAAGTCTTACCGCATTTACATCCCTGCTCTCAAAAATACTATTGTGAGACGGGATGTGAAGTTCGAGAAGGATCGGGCCTTTTGGAAGTCATGTGAGTTAGAGAAGGGAAAACAGCAAGTTGCTACATCACCACTTGACACAGGACATAGTACTACTCAGCAGTCAATAGAGTCCCAAGTGTCCAGAGTGACAGATACATAGGATACAGTTTCCACAGGCACAGGAGCAGGGACTGGCACAGGATCTCAGGTTGGTGATCAACTGAGATCAGGATCCCTGATTACAGGTTCTCGAGCTATATGATCAACAACTACTGGCACCTCTACTGGAGGTACTCACTCACATACAGGATATTGGGACGAGGATGAGGAGTTCTCATCTCAGGATGTCACTTTAGGAAAGAGGAAGCCTAAGTGGCTTCAAGACACCTTGAAGGATGCTTAGGTAGTAGGAACTCCCAAGAAATATGTGAGAGAATGAAAGGCTTCACAGAGATTCTACAGTTACTTAGCACTAGTAAGCAGCATCAGTTAGTCAGAGCCTTCCTCATACGAACAAGCAGCAGGAAAGTAGGCTTGGAGATATGCCATGTTGGAAGAGTATGCTTCCATCATGAAGAATGATGTATGGGAAGTGGTGCCCAGACCAGAGGGAAAATCAGTAGTCACCTCCATATGGCTCTATAAGATCAAGTATGCAACAGATGGCAGCATTGAGAAATACAAAGCCAGGTTTGTGGCTAGAGGTTTCTCATAGATAGAGGGATTTGACTATGAGGAGACGTTTGCTCCTATGGCTAGGTATTCTTCCATCAGAACTGTGATCTCTGTTGCAGCAGAGATGGGATGGAAGATCCATCAGATGGATGTCAAGACACCTTTCCTAAATGGATTCATTGAGGAGGAAGTTTACATTGAGCAGCCCGAGGGCTTTGAGGTACTTGAGAGAGAGTCTCATGTGTGTAGATTGAAGAAAGCTCTATATGGATTGAAGCAAGCACCCAGAGCTTGGTATTTTAGGATAGATACCTATTTGCAGCAGCTAGGGTTTCAGAAGAGTGAAGCAGATCCAAATCTCTACTTCATTGTGGTGAGAGGGGATTCTCTTATTCTTGTGCTTTATGTAGATGACCTGTTTATTACAGGAGCAGAGAAACTCATCAGTGATTGCAAGAAGGATCTTGCATTTGAGTTTGAAATGAAATATATTGGGCTTATGCATTACTTCCTAGGGATGGAAGTCTGGCAGGAGGATGGGCATATCTTTTAGTCAGGGCAAGTATGAAATGGACATTCTGAAGAGATTTTAGATGCAAGATTGAAAGCCTATGACTACCCCTATGACGACCAACTGGAAGAAGCAAGTGGCTTCTGAGAGTAAGTTGGTCGATTCCACTAAGTATAGACAGCTCATCGGTTCCTTGATGTACTTGGTCAACACCAGACCAGATTTGAGCTTTGGAGTCAACACCTTGATTCAGTACATGGTTGAACCCAGAGATGTGCACTGGGTAGCAGCAAAGCATGTTTTGAGATACATCAGTGGAACTGTAGAGTATGGATTGAATTATGTGAGGTAGCGAGAAGTCCAGCTTGTGGGGTTCACAGATTCAGACTGGGCAGGGAATGCAAGTGACAGGAAAAGCACCTTCGGGTGTTGCTTCAACTTGGGTTCGGCAGTTGTGTCATGGTTTAGTAGGAAGCAGAAGTCCATTGCATTGAGCTCTACTGAGGAAGAATATATGGCAGCTAGCTTATCCTGTTGTGAAGCCATCTAGCTTCGCAAGATGTTGGTGAGTCTATTTGATCAGCAGTTGGAACCTACAGTGATTCACTATGATAATCAGAGTTGCATCAAATTCTCTGAGAATCTAGTGTTTCATGATCGATCCAAACACATTGAGATTAGATATCACTTCATTCGTGATCATGTTCAGAAGGGAGCAGTTGAGCTCCAGTACATTTCTACAGATGAGTAGGTTGCGGACATTTTGACTAAGTCTTTGATGAAGACTAAGTTTGAGTACTTCAGGGAGAAGATGGGAGTGGTATAGAATCCTTTCCTAGTTAAGAGGGAGTGTTAAAATATTAACCAGGAAAATGATTAGAGAGAAATGCATGCTAGGGTTTGCATGCATACATGCAAAAGTGAGTTTTGCATGCAGCCATTTTAGGCTTTTGGTAAACCTAACTTGACAGTGAGATGTTATAAGGAAGACAGGAGGTAACTATCTTCATTAGAGTGATCATTGATCTGAGATAGATCAAGAGAGAGGAGGATGACTTCACATGTGAAGGAGGGCGCATTCTTCAAGGAGGGAGAAGCTCGTACCGCATTTGGTAGAGCAGTTGAGTGTCTGTAACTTGCAAAGTATCTTCGTCTCAGAGATTGAGGAAGATCAGTGACGATCAGAGCTCAGATATGCTAAGATATGATTCAGTACGAGTCCTTCGTTGCTGGAGGAAGGGTGCACTTGTGCATGCAGAAGGAGGACGTTTTCAGTCACCAGGAAGTCTTCAGAGTGAGTAGAGCTGATCAGAGGATAGAGATAGATAGATCAGGCAGAGGCAGATACAGGGACATTCAGATCCAGTTTTCCATTTAGGGATTATCTCTTCCGTGCATGCATCAGCTAGATGCATGCAAATCTTGAGTTGGCCAGAAAAGATTACTGAGGTAACCCTATATTGTACTTGTCTCTTTTCCTATATGCTTTGGGCTCAAGAATGAAGATAGCCCCATAGTTTGTTGGTTTCTCTCGAAAGGGTTCCAGGGTACATTTGGTGTTTATGTGTGATTGCATTTATATTGTTCAGTTGGTAAATGCAGATCTAGTTGTTTGAGTTCATGTTAATGTTGTATTTTTATCGAGACTCATCCCACTTGATATCTCAGGGCGATCCAGAATGAGTAGTGATCTTTGGATCAAATATTTACAAATTATCCCAGTTGCCAACATTTTTTGCAATTCCTGTTGAACTAAGGGGGCCAACTTACGATTCATTTTCCTTAGTTTCTGTTTGAAGCGTGGAGCTCCTTCTTTCAAGGGAATATTATGTTGTAGCACGTCCTCATTAGAGATATTTATCTCATCATATGAAAAGGATAGAGCATCTTTATATTCTTTTAATAATTTTACTATTTGGTCCCTTTCTTCTTTTGGGGTGTTCTTTCCAACTTTTATCATTTTAGGATTCTCAATTGATCCTATGTTGATTTCAACATGTTCATTGGGTTTTAAAATTGTTTCTTCAATCTTTTTGTGTCCATCACTCCTATGAAACATTCGTTCACAAACATCAAGACTTCTAGGGACCATGTTAACTTGTTGACCCTGTTCGGGATTACCACAACCCTCCTTTTGATAATTGATTTGGAAACCAGCAAACTCATGCACACTATTCAAGAAATTAATAACCTGTTTATCATCCTCAAAGATTTGCCAATGATCCACATTGTCAGGAACTAAAGGCCTAAACATGATTTCCATTTTAACCTCTTCCTTAGCCAAATCTTCTGAAAGTTGCAAGGTTGAGGCTGCTACAGCTAAAGCATCAGCTTTAGAGTTCATTTCTCTATGAATGGCAGTAAGATTCAATGCATCAAACAATTCCATGGTGTCCCATACAACATTCCTATATATTTTTAACCTTTCAGATTGCATGCAAATATATTCTTAACCTGTGATACAATCAAATATGGGTCTCCTTTAATATTTAGCAATTTTATACCCATGTCTTTGCATATTTCCAAACCAAAAAACAAAGCTTCATACTCAACTACATTATTTGTAGCATTAAACTCCAACCAATAAGCAAAAGAGAATTCATGTCCAGAAGGAGACTCAATAGCTATACCAACACCTTTACCAGATCTAGAATGTGCCCCATCAAAATGCATTTTCCATACTTCATCTTGTTTTTTTTCTTGAATTATTTCCCTTTCAGGTTCCATGAAATTAGACAAAATAACATAGTTTCCAATCCCATCCGACTTATACTTTAGTTCATTTTTTGGATTTTTTGGGTCTTCAACATGATATCTCCTTTCAAGTTCTATATTAAGTCTAACTGTGGTTCCTTCAAGGGTAGGGATGGTAGCATACATTAGATCCATTTTCAAGTTACCTCCTAAATCAACTGCCCATTTCCTTGAAAGAAGCATGCCTCATGCATCAAGCACATCAATCACCACTATGTCCATCACTATTTGGATATTAGGAAAAGCAGCAAGATGGACTTGCAAATCCTTGATCAATCCATGCACTTCTATTTTCTTATTATCCATGGCGCAAATTTTGTGGTAAGGCCTTGATATTCTTAAGTTTAGTTGTTGCATTAATTTCTTAGACATAACACATGAGCTAGCCCATGAATCAAACATACAATTATGTAGAAGGTGTCCATATACCAACAAGGTGACATAAAAGGGGTCATTTCCTTTGTTTGATCTATCCATAGTGTTACACCAAAATCTCGTCATGATAGGTTTTGTGTCCTTTATATGCCTCATTTCCTAAAGTACCTGGGCTGAAAGACCAAGATAAGTGTTGATATTCAACTTCTTAACTTTTTGTAGTCACCCCAATGTGCCCTGTTCTCTGGCAAGGTGTGTCAATATTAAGGTGACGCGCTCTGCACATTAGCAAAGCGCGCTGGTGACACTATCTGCTCTTGCACAAGGTGTGTCGTTGTTGGTTAAAAAGGATAAAGAGAAGCTTCGAGCGACTTCTCAAAGATTGGATGTTGTGGAGACTTATCCCTACATATTTGGGAAGGTGGCCTTCAATCCCCTTACCTAGTGGGATGATCCCTTAAGCCTCTCCTATCCATTTATCCCTATATTTATGAACCCCCTGTCCATTGTTAAGGGAGGAAGGATAAAGTACCCATATGCTGGTGGAATTTGACCGGGAGATCCTCTTCATCCATAGGAAGCTAGAAGGCTAGAAGGATTTGATTTTTTGAGGAAAGATCACTTGAGTTGGTGTTACAACATCAAGGCATTCTCCTATTTTGTACTTGCTGCAAATTACGTTTAATACAAAGATATTTCCATAAACTTGTTGTTTCTATAATGTTTAGGATTGACCTCTTTTACTGTTAATCTAGTTAGATTCATAATCATATGCTTTCACTTGTTCGTTTGTTTCCATTTTCTCCATCTTTTTTGTAGCCGAAGATCGAGGAACTGGGAGTAGATCAAACGAGGAGAAAGGAATTGTGTTATATGAGGTAAGTTGCTTCCCAACCTACCTGTTATCACATATATAGTAGCTGGGCTACCATACATTTTTTGTCAGATTCTAGTACACTATTCAGCTAGTTCCCTTGGATTGAGATGCTGAGATGAGCATCTATTATGGATCACTATCATATTTTGGACAGTAGTTTTATTCCCCATGCTATGAATGAGTCTCAGGACACTCAGAGAGATGACCGATGTAGCTATTTAGCCATTTGTACAGAGCAGTCAGTAGTGCCCAGAGTTACAACAGTAGTTTTAGAGGACAGTTTGATGGTTCAGATGATGATCTTTTAGGTATATGACTCAGCAGGTATATTATGGTGTTGTGGTTATATTGCTTTTATTTCCATTTTCTTAGCATGTCTTAGCATTTAGTATCATGATCTGGCGATCATATAGATATGTGGACCTGGTTGTACTTCTATATATATTTCGTATGTGTCCTTACTCAGACTTAGAATTTCTTGTCCTATACTCATTGGTTTTACCCTCCCTAGGGAGAATAGAGGTGATCATTCCCACCCTACATTGGCTTGCTAGTGTTGGTTTCATTATTCACTGTCTTCATCCATCCATGAATTACCCAGTTTGTTCACTACCTTGACTTACTACTTGACTAGTGGCATGGAGGACCTTCCCCCACTGTAGCCTCTATATTGGATAAAGCTTCCCTGTTTATTGTGTTTGGCTCTGAGTTGGTGACAAAACTTACCTATGGTGAGTTGGTTTTCCTTGTGAATTCCCACTAGTGACTAAAGATGTTGTTGGCTAAACCTGAAACTTTTAGTGCTGCCATGAATATAAAGTATGGAAATAAAATGTTGTATCTTGTATGAAAAGCCCATTCATGCAATGTGTTTCTCAACACACATGAATGAAAGGCAAGCCAAATGAAAATGGCTATGAAATATCAAATGTTATATCTATTGTGAAATATAAATACCTAGGTAAACAAGCTGTCTATGACACACCTAGAAGTGCTCAGGTAAACAAGTGCCTTAAAAACACACCTGCAGCAAGAAGCCTCATGAAATGTAAATCTATGCAATGTGTTTATAAACACACATAGATCAAAGGCTATGGAAACTCTAGGCCCAAAAAGAAATGGAACTTAAACTCTATATCAAAAATATTGTTGGCCTCATTTGTATTATCGATTGTGCTCATCTGTGTAAGGTGAATAAGCACTCTTTGAACAACTTATCCATTTGTGAGACACTGCCATTCCCTGTGTTGTTGCTTGTCCACTATATGCTATGGTGTGTATTCCCTTTTCCATTTCCAAAGTGTCACAGCATTATGTCAGTAAGTCATCCTTTGACCTAGCCACTTATTTCTGAGCCTTCACCCTTCACTAGCAAATTGATCACAACTATGAAGTGAGTATGAACTTGAAAGTCTTGTCTGAGTAATAATAATAATTAATGACCTATTATATTTGGATTTAGATCGCTAGTAATGATTTCTATTTGTTATAATTGCTATGTGAATGGATTGTAAAGCATGTTTTAACCTCTGACACCTTGCATCAACTTGATGACAGTTTGAGTCATGTTTTGGTCATGTTGACTTGGTCAAACCCAGTTTGACCAAAAGTCAACCACAGGACATGAGGTGGCAGACCTTAGATATTACAGATAGATGATATATGGTATGGTACAGGTCACCATGGTGGGCTTATGCAGTGTTTTCAGGCTTATGATGGTGATTTGTGCTTTTCAGCACTTTTACAGATTATTATTATTTGGTCTCCCGGATATGATGAGTATTTATTTTGGACCTTGCAGAGGACTATATGGTGTATGAGTACACACCTTAGATGGATTTGGACCTTCTAAGTCCAATGAGACAGTTTGTTTTCAGTTCAGGGTAGTTACAGTGATTTTTAGCCTCAGTTGGCTATCCTAGTGCAGTTTTGGCCTGTCAAAGGCCCTATCAGAGCAGTGATGAGATTTTATTGGTTCACCTAGGGATATGTGCATGGAGGGGGTAGTCCAGCTACTTGTTATTACCATATTACTCCCCTTCCAGACTCATTGGTGAGCTTACCTTGACAGCGCAGTCACTCCAAGAGGCAGTTTGGGCAGTTTCCCACTTCCTGAGGTAGTCCAGAAATGGTAAAAATGGCTACAGAGGAATTCGATTTGGGATACTGAGACAAGGATATGGCATGGGATGATTAGTGATGATTAGTGGGATGTCTTCCACACCTTCTCCAGCAGTTTCAGCTTCATCGGGACCCACATCCATCACTTATGGCATTTTTTGATGATTTCTGGAGCCTCCTAAGGCTCACGACTTTCCCAGAGAGGCACGATTTGGTGTCTATCATGATTATTTTTGGAAATTGTGCCATGGGGATTGACCAAGGGTGTTAGAAATTACCCCTTGGACCCACCATGTGCTATTTCTTTGTTTTATCATTATGATTTGGTGGGATCCCCTCTCCTAGGGTGAGTTTGTCCACTTATTGTTATATTTTATTATTGATCCATGTATTGTATTGTTGAGGTCATCTCAACCATTGATTAGATATATTGATCTTTTAATCTTACCCACTCATTCAAAAAGTGGTTTGGATTTTGGCCTCTCTCCATTCTATTTAAAGGAGAGAGCTTCTCATTGTAAAGGGGTCTTTGGCTCTTGGAATCTTGATATAGAAAAAAATTTCTGTGGAAATTCTTGTGGTCTCCTTTGAATCTGGTGTTCTTCGATGGTGATTGTAAAGTCTATTGCATCCTAGCATTTGGGTATTTGTGGTAAGATCTATCTTTTTTGGAAACTTTTGTCTTGTCTACAGGAGGGCGACTTCACTTGGGCGTTTTTGCAAGGCTTCTTTAACTCGCTCCACCTGGCATTCTCTTGTATCAGGGGGTTATCATTAGTATCATTGTGATCTATGCTATCTTTATGTTATTTCTCTTGTGGAATTAGTATTATCTCTTGTTCGCAGTAAATATGATATTGTTGACGTTTGTTGTGTAGGAGAGAGGGCACATTGGCTTCCTTGGGCAAATCGACTTCATAGAAAACTACCTCAAATCGCTTCAACTTGATCGAGTATGCATAGATCATCATCATCAAGGAATCTACAAGGTTATCCAGGTAAGATCCACATGTTTTTTCTTCTTGTCTTGGCTCTAATCCATTGGCACAACTACTTCATTGATAAAACCCTTATATTTCAAACCCCCATTTTCCAATTTCTCAGATCTAGCAGGATCCACTTGGCTTTTGGGTATAAAATTTAAAACCCACCTCTATAGCATCCACGATGATCTGGATCTATAGTTTGGTGAGGATTGGCCCTCATTTGACCCATTTCCCAAGGCAAAGAAGCTTCTCCAAGGGAGGTCGCACTTCCTAGGAGGGGTGAGTTTGCAAGGATCTAACACCTGGGCAGGTGAGATCCCACTTGATCCTTCATCTCCATAATTGATAACCTACCCCTAGTGTGTCACTTCAGTGATTTTCACCTTGTGGGCCCCATTCCTCATTTTGAGGGTTGAGCCCCACTTGGGTCACTTTGTGGCACATTTCAATCTCAGATCTACTGAGATCTAGCCATTGGATGATACTAATCTTTTAGACCCACCTAGCTATACACCTAAAAATTCCATATCTACAGTTTGGTGGACATTCGACTCCATTTGGCCCATTTCCCAAGGCACTGATCTTTCTCCAAGCCCATTCGACTTTCCTGGATTGTTGGGTTAGCTTGTGGTTTGATCCTTGTTTTGGTTGCTTGAACCCCTTGACATTGTCATATCAATCAATCAAGCTCACCTTTGGCACTGATTAGCCCCAATTCAGTCATTAACTACCTTGCATTGGACACGGTTCCCAAGGCAGTGGATTTTCTCATAATTGACTAGTACCCTAATCTTGGATCTTATTTCAAATACCATAAGTCACTCTCACATTTACAATGGACCAAGCCCATACTGTTTAAACCTCTTAATCCAAACTATTGTTCATCTTGTGACTTCATCCATAAATCTAGGGTTCACCATACACCTTACGTATTTCACATATACTTGACTTGATCTAGTGTTTGGTTTGATCTCTCCTATCGGGAGTAGATCTGGGTCTCCCCCTTTGTTGTCTTGGGCTAGATAACATAAAGTGAAGATTGCCTCGATTGGCGTGAGAACCATCCATTAGGAGTCGAGGCCATCTTGGTTGCACCTTTTGGGTTGCTCGTCCCTTTTGCCATCCACCTTGGATCTATCTTTAGGGGATACTACAAGCTAGGTGATAACATTTTGGCATCGTTGTCAGGGAGGGCAGAAGCCTACCTAGGTTCGACATATTGTTCATATATTCTCTCCCTACATTTTAAACGACATATATCTTGGTAGAAGAGTTTTAAAGTTTACCTGGCGACTCTGAATCGTGACTCCGCTGAGAAGCGAACTCATTTACATCCTTACAATACTTTTCATTTTGGTGAATTACTTGTGTGGTTCACCTGGATACTCCACCCCGTGACTTTACTGAGAAGAAAACCCATGTATATAATCCACTAAGAATCTTAATAATTCATAATGGAACGAGATCTTCTTCAAGATCTTAAAGAACAATTAAAAATTATAATAGAGATTAATGATAGAAACTCTAAATTTTTGTATGAGGATGATTATCAAAATAATTACGGGCATGAACTTGCATATCAAGATTCTTATGACACCCATTATTCACCTCATCCATCTAATAATTTTTCCCCAAATATCCCAAGTGAACCAATTAGAAAATATCAAACTCAGTCGAGGCTTTTGGTAAATGATCCTCACCCAACCCAAGCAACTAGAACTTTTAGGAAACCCAATCCATCTCCTTTTGATTTTTCAGAAATATATGGGGTACCTCATCTTATGCTAGATGGATACATCAGGAGGTTGCCTCGTTTTGATGGAAATAATAGAACATCTATCGAAAGTCATTTGGATATCCTATGGGATTGTATGGAATCTCTAGGTGCTGATGCTGAGGATGTCTATATGCGGGCCCTTGGTGCATCCCTCTAAGGGGATGTCCGTTTATGGTTTGATAATTTGGCCCTAGGATCTATCACTGGGTATGACATGTTCATGGATTTATTAATAAGTGAGTGGGGAGAAAATATTAATGAAGCTATGGAAGAACAGTCAGAAAATGAGTCTCTTGATGAAAATCAACTTGATAATGATGATCAAGGTACCGATAATAAATTATCTAATGATTATCCTTATCAAATTGATTCCTCTTTTCCTGAGACAATTGAGTCTCGTGAAAATGTAATGAGTGACAGTGTGCAAATTTCAATCCCTTAGGATTATTGCCTTAATATTGATATAAGAGGGGAACTTATGAGAGTCATGTCATCATTACTTGAAGAAGTCTCAGATGAAGAGGATGATACAAATGATTTCCATCAAGAAGCATCTATGGATGAGTCTTCCATTAGTGAATCTTTTGCAAAAAAAATTGAGACCCCTTTTCATAATCCTTGTGTAATTAATGATTTTTCTGACCATGACATAGAAGAAGAAGAAAGTAGGGACAACAACCAAGTTTCTTTAGAAACCAATGATCATCTTGTTTTTAGAGATAAATTTATTGAAAATGATCAAATGGTTGTTAATTAGTTTGTCAATGCGATTCCTGATAAATTATCATCATATGAATTTAGTGATAAATCAATTGAAGAGAAATCTCACGATGAGGATGGGTTGGTGAATCAAACTAATCAAGAGTTTTCCTTAATCAAATCCTAAAACCAATATCCTAATGTTTATGGGAAGCTCGGAAATAATCCTTCACTTAACTCATCCAATTTTTATAATTTTTCCAATTCAATTTTTGATCAAGATTGTTATTACCATATTACCCCCCTCCTAGACTCATTGGTGAGCTTACCTTGAAAACACAATCACTCCAGGAGGCAGTTTGGACAGTTTCACACTTCCCGAGGTAGTCCATAAATGGTAAAAATGGCTATAGAGGAATTCGATTTGGGATATTGAGGAAAGGTTATGGCATGGGATGATCAGTGATGATGAGTGGGATGTCTTCCACACCTTCTCTAGAAGTTTCAGCTTCATCGGGACCCACATCCACAGCTTATGGCATTTTTTGATGATTTTTGGAGCCTCCTAAGGCTCACGACTTTCCCAGAGAGGCACGATTTGGTGTCTAGCATGATTATTTTTGGATATTGTGCCATGGGGATTGACCAAGGGTGTTAGAAATTACCCCTTGGACCCACCCTGTGCTATTTTTTATGTTTTATCATTATGATTTGGTGGGATCCCTTCTCCTAGGGTGAGTTTGTCCACTTATTGTTATATTTTATTATTGATCCATGTAATGTATTGTTGAGCTCATCTCAACCATTGGTTAGATCTCTTTATCTTTTAATCTTAGCCACTCATTCAAAAAGTGGTTAGGATTGTGGCCTCTCTCCATTCTATTTAAAGGAGAGAGCTTCTCATTGTAAAGGGGTCTTTGGCTCTTGGAATCTTGATATAGAAAAACTTTTCTATGGAAATTCTTGTGGTCTCCTTTGAATCTGGTGTTCTTCGATGGTGATTGTAAAGTCTATTGCATCCTAGCATTTGGGTATTTGTGGTAAGATCTATCTTTTTTGGAAACTTTTGTCTTGTCTACAGGAGGGCAACTTCACTTGGGCGTTTTTGCAAGGCTTCTTCAACTCGCTCCACCTGGCATTCGCTTGTATCAGGGGGTTATCATTAGTATCATTGTGATCTATGCTATCTTTCTGTTATTTCTCTTGTGGCATTAGTCTTATCTCTTGTTCGCAGTAAATTTGATATCGTTGACGTTTATTGTGCAGGAGAGAGGGTGCATTGGCTTCCTTGGGAAAATTGACTTCATAGAAAACTACCTCAAATTGCTTCAAATTGCTTCAAATTGATTGGGTTTGCATAGATCATCATCATCAAGGCATCTACAAGGTTATCCAGGTAAGATCCACAGGTTTTTTCTTCTTGTCTTGGCTCCAATCCATTGGCACAACTACTTCATTGATAAAACCCTTATATTTCAAACCCTCATTTTCCAATTTCTCAGATCTAGCAAGATCCACTTGGATTTTGGGTATAAAATTTAAAACCCACCTCTATAGCATCCATGGTGATCCGGATATATAGTTTGGTGAGGATTGGACCTCATTTGACCCATTTCCCAAGGCAAAGAAGCTTCTCCAAGGGAGTTCGCACTTCCTAGGAGGGGTGAGTTTGCAAGGATCTAGCACCTAGGTAGGTGAGATCCCACTTGATCCTTCATCTGCATAATTGATAACCTACCCCTAGTGTGTCACTTCAATGATTTTCACCTTGTGGGCCCCATTCCTCATTTTGAGGGTTGAGCCCCACTTGTGTCACTTTGTGGCACATTTCAATCTCAGATCTACTGAGATCTAGCCATTGGATGATGCTAATCTTTTAGACCCACCTAGATATACACCTCAAAATCCCATATCTACAGTTTGGTGGACATCCGACTCCATTTGGCCCATTTCCCAAGGCACTGATCTTTCTCCAAGCCCATTCGACTTTCCTGGATTGTTGGGTTAGCTTGTGGTTTGATCCTTGTTTTGGTTGCTTGAACCCCTTGACATTATCATATCAATCAATCAAGCTCGCCTTTGGTACTGATTAGCCCCAATTCAGTCATTAACTACCCTGCATTGGACATGGTTCCCAAGGCAGTGGATTTTCTCATAATTGACTAGTACCCTAATCCTTGATCTTATTTCAAATACCATAAGTCACTCTCACATTCACAATGGACCAAGGCCATATTGTTTAAACCTCTTAATACAAACTATTGTTCATCTTGTGACTTCATCCATAGATCTAGGGTTCACCATACACCTTACGTATTTCACATATACTTGACTTGATCTGGTGTTTTGGTTTGATGTCTCCTATTGGGAGTAGATCTGGGTCTCCCCCTTTGTTGTCTTGGGCTAGACAACATAAAGTGAAGATTGCCTCGATTGGTGTGACAACCATCCATTGGGAGTCGAGGCCATCTTGGTTGCACCTTTTGGGTTGCCCGTCCCTTCTGCCATCCACCTTGGCTCTATCTTTAGGGGCAACTACAAGCTAGGTGATAACACTACCTTGCAATTTAATCTAACTAGGAAGGATAGTAGAATCACTTGATGATCAACCATATTATTGGTTTCCAAAGGATTGGGAAACCTATGTTCTTGAGAAGGAGGCTTCTTTTTCCATTTATCATTTTGCTTAGGATTGAACCTATTGGATTGAGACCTCTCCATGGATATCAATCTATTTTGCATGGATGTCATTTGATTTGCATGATTAATCTGCATTTGCTTAATTAAATCTGTGAGTTCTTTAACAAAATCACCTGATGATTCTTGAACTTTTGATTTCTTCTTCTTACCCTCATCAAGTTTCGAAGAAGTTCCCCTTGTAAAACCATGAATATTAGATTTCCCAGAAGTTTGCATAATCTTATCAATTGATTGCCAAATTTTGTGCATGCCTTAGAATTTGTGGTTCCTTATCCCTTTACTCATACACAATTTCTCCAACAAAATATTCCATGTAATAAATCAAAATTGTGTCATCGGGAGGCTTGATATTTTGAGGCATATTGTTGACCAAATCATTGAATCTTTTATTGAAATCTTCCATAGCTTCATTTTCTTTTTTATTACTTGAATGTAAATCATCCAACAGATAACGATTATTCTTTCTATTAGCCCATCTTTCATTAAAAGCAGTCAATATATCTTGAAGATTCTTAAATTTATCATCATCTTGTTCAGTGAACCAATCAAGGGCATCCTCCTCCAAGGACAAGAAAAAGAGTTTCATCTTCACACCCTCATAACTATGGGCGTTGCACCACCTTCTAATGCACAGGCTGAAATTTCAAACACGATTCTTTGCACTAATAGCATTATTTCCCTGAAAAGAAGACAATTTATCAAGAGCTTTTTCAAGAATAGGATGAGGATAACCTTGGATAGATGAAAAATCACATGGGTTGTACAAAACATCCATTGGTGAAGTTATTAAAGGATTACTATGAACAAAAAACAAATGTATATCATAGATTGCTTCTTGTCCAAGAATTGAGAGGAGTCTAGGAGGAGCTAGTCTGTTTAATCTTCTCTTATAAACCCTTTCAATTTTAGGGAAGGGGCCAAACACACCCCTAGAGTTGCTCCTAGTAGAATACCTTACCGAATTTGAAAGTGGAGTCACGACTTGAAGATTAAGCAATGTCTAATAACTTATGTTATAAGAAAATGTAATCTTATTACAAAGTTAAAAATCCAAATTAAAATTCGATTAACCAAGGACAAGAGACTTGTCCCCGACAACGGTGCCAAAAATGTTTCTGCCTACAACACACTTGACCACAGATAAGTCTCCCAACCGCTATGTGTGCTATTGAGGGCAACTATGAGTGTAGAACCCACTGTCACCTCGATTTTAAACTCCTTCGTTTAGACCCCAACTCCAAAAAAGGTCAAGGGGGGTTGTCCCTACTTACTAAGATTGTTTTGTGAGTTTCTTTTAGAGTTGTAATTTATCCAATGTTTATATAACATGCATTCATGTAGAGATACAATAATTCAATGACAAGCAAACCCTTTTTTACAATAAACCATATACGAAAGCAAGAGAGAAAATAAATAATTCACTAACCAGACTAATGTCTACTTTACTTGGGTTATGGAGTCACAAATATAATTGAAATCAAATTATCAAAGATATTAGAATTACATTAAACCATTCACCAATCACTATGATCAAAATATCACATCTATCGTATGAGAATTACTTGAACGACCAATAAACAAAAGATGCTTGTAATGAGATTGAACTGAATTCTAATGCTTCAAAGTAAAGTACTTAGAAATGAAATTACAATTGTAGTGTTTTGCAAATGGTCCTATAAATTTTAATTGGTTTTAAGTCTCTCTTTAGCTTAAGGGAATTAAGGTTTGTGCATGAAAAAAAATGATATTCTATGTGTCTACCTCAAGAAGTTATATCTTTCGATTTGAGAGAGACTCTCGGGTGCTCAACAAGAGAACACAAGGTTCTCAACTAGCTCCATGGGTCAACCCCAAAGTTTGTTGGGTGCTCAACAGGAGGACACTAAGTGCTACGAGGCTCCCAATGGCCTCTGCCCCTGTAGCTCCACAGATCAAGCTTTTTTTTCTCAATGTCTAATTAATGTTAACTCATGAGTGCCTACTATTCTAGCCAACACTAATATTTTCCCTTTCTTGTCACCCATGATTGGTCGAACCGGCAAGGGGAGTGAATGTGGGGCAAATATTGGGGCACAGTTTATTTAACCTTTGAATGAATAAAGAATGAAATACAATGCAAGACAACATGATATTGCAAGGGTGGAAAATGAAACTCACTTGCAAGGTGTGGACAAATAAACTAAAGCAACAATGACTTGAAAGCAAAACTACTAGCCAACACGATTTTTCATGGATGGGAAGAGCCTCTTCTCATGCAAGGTGTGGGAAAACAATAATAACAAATGCAAATAAAAGCATAAACTAAATCAGATAGTTTTCAACAATTGTTATGCAAGGGTCCCAAAGCCAACTCACTAACAAGCAATGGAATGTCCAAAAATGACTTAAGGAAAGAAATGTTATCTATCCACACAACTTTCTTCCTAATGAAGAGGAGGGGCAAACAAATTAACAAAACGAAAATGACATAAAATAAAATAACCCTAGCCCCTCTACACTTGCAATGCAAAAGTGGGAAAGCCCAACTTCTAATGCATGCAAGGGATGGATGAAAATTTAAAGAGAGCTATTGATAGAAATAATGAAGTAAAGAATCAAGCCCGAGAGACTCTCTTGGGCTTGTTAAAATAAGGAATATTTCAGGCTTATTATATACAATAAAATGAGTTCAAAAATGGGAAATTTGACCATTTTTTTTGTGAGGGATTTGAAGTGGCCACTCTTGGGTGATCCTTGAGCTTGCTAGTGACCAAATTTGGGCATTCCCTCCCCCTGTAACATCAAAAACCTGCACAAAACAACAAGCTAATATTGTGCAAATATGATGGAAATGAGTTTTGAATCAACTAGGAAATGTTGCATATAAATGTCAAAAAAATTGTAAGTGTAATATAGCATGCAAAAATAACTTACAAAGATTATTTGTGACTGCAAAATAAGAAAAATAAAAATATGCAAAACAAAAATGTTAGTTTGAAGATGATAATTCCTTCAAAAGTTGTTGAACAATGGGGTACCCCACTTGGTAATCTCACTCTCCAAGCTTGAGAAACCTATAACAAACTAGCTTTAACATGAAAATGGGGTTATAGATCAAACAAAGACTTAATAAATCATATGTTCAAACTAGAAGTCCATGAACTTGTCAAATGCTAAGAAGATAACCCACATAACATGTAACCAACAATATCACAATGTTATTCTCAAGCAAAAAAATTTGCTTGACATCCACAAATGCAAGAATAAAACCAAGAATGAAACAATATTACCTCACACACAAAGCCAATGATAGTATCTCCTCCAAATATTTTCTTCATTCACTTCACAAAACTGGAAATTACAATGGCTCTCTTCTTTGGACAAGAATGGAAGCAAGAGAGAAAGAGTGGAGCAAGAGAGCAAAACCGAAAGAGAGAAAGAGCATGAGTGATTGTAACCAAAATGAGTAGAAAGAGCCTCCTTAAGTAGGAAAAGAGAGGGAGACACCATTCATGCATGCTCGACACTTGTCACTTAAGAGAGGGAAGGGACCCATGGAGAGGGGGGCACACTTCCCTCTTGGGCACATTTGCTAGGGAGAGGAAACAAATAATGAGGGGGGGGGACCCCCCTCTAATGATTTATCCTTCAACACTAATGAGAAAGGGGGGGGGGGAATAACCCCAAGTGGGCCCCCCTTCCTTTGACTTCAACCTCATCCCAAATCCCATGGAGAAGAGGTCGCACTTGCTAGGGAGGCCACTTCAAACATGTGATACACTTGCTTGGGGGGGGCATTTTATCCTTCAAATTTACCTTGGGGACATAACATAACCTTTTGAAACATTATTTGGCCACCCCAAGTGACTTTAGGCACTTTTCCAAAATCTGCCTTACTAATTATTTGCCAATTTTCCTGATTTCCTTAAATGACCTAGGAAAATGTGTCCAAAACCTTAGTAAGACCTGTCCAAATGACTTCAAACTTGGTCCAAGGGTGTAGTGGGGATCATGCCATTTATCTTGAGTACCCATATCCCTATACAACATCATAAAGGACCACCTATCCCTCTTTTACATTACAAATTTTTATGCTGAGGGACATTTTTTAATTGCCAATAATTAAAAAAAAACTGAGTAAAACTTAATGAAATTACACAAGACTCTAGATAATGTCTAAAATGGTAATATAGAACATTCCTAGGCCTCAATCACCCCATGGACTCTATCATTAGAACGCCTTTCACGATGTTGGATGTATTTTTGAATGAAAAACTCAAATAATTAAAATAACCTAAAAGGGATTTTAATTATCCAAGGGAAAAAACACTCGATGAAAGGACTTCTCTAATGATAAATTCTTAGGCAACTAAGTTATACAAAAATTGGCTCTCATGCTGACATATCATTACACAATCTGTTAAAATATTGTAACTTCTAAGAATATTATATTTGTACTGTATTATTCCAGAGAGGTTTCATTCCTCTGTGAAGACCTTATTGTATATCCGGAGATGTTTTATTCCTTCGTGGATAATGTGGTAACTTGGGCTATTAGAAATCCCTAGTGGGGGTCAACCCTGTATGTGTTATGTGGGTTAAAGGGTTATTAGACCACCCTGGAGGGTTCGACCCAGTCAGCATTATGTAAAGTGGTTAAGTTGGGGCCGAACTAGTTAATGTAAAAGACAAGTCAGAGTTGTGTATAATTAGAGGAGGTGTGTTCCTCATTTAACACACATTCACTCACTTGTGATTAGCGCATAAGTGAGAGAGAGAGAGATGCTATGGAGGAGAAGGAGCTCATGGTTGAGGATTACATCTTTGTATTTGCTGGTCATCTATATTGAGGAAGCTTTGCTGGGTTTTCTACCCCATGAGGGTTTCCCAGGATAAATATGTGTCTCTTGTGTTTATGCTGTTCTTTCAGTGATCCTATATATGTTATTGTTGTGAAATGGAATGTAATGCTGATATTTTATGTCTTAGCATATTGAATGTTAACAAAATATCCTGCAGGGGTGTGGTAATTTCATGGAGAAAAGATAAGAAGAAGAGTTGCCTCGCTTGAAAAAAATAATTAGGTACTTCTTTCTCATCTTCAAGGCACATGGTACATGGTTGTCCACCTATTTGGTTTAGTGGTCAATGGTGCCTTCCTTAGGAAGATTAGAAACATCATTACTTTGTGCAACCTTCCTGATTTTCAAAACATTCATTGCTTTGTGATATTCATCTGTTTTTAGAAATTGCGCCCTCCTTAGCTTTCTGGATGTTTCTTGCTTTTCAAAACTGGATGCTTTTCTGCACTTTCCTGCTTTATGCTCTTATCTGCTTTTCATTGCTTTTGCTAGTTTCCTTCTTTTTTCTTGTCACATTGCTTTTAGTTGCTTTCTTCTTGTTTCTATATTTTTTCAAGTGAGTGGGTGAGGCCCACCTTATCCTCATGCGCCCTCCTAGCCACATGAGCACCACCACTTGCACAAAATTTAATTATTCATGATAATTAATAAAATTAAAACAATTACAAGCACTCCAAACATTAAAATTATTAAATATCTAACTACTATAGGCCTGGCTCCAAAATTTCCCAATTAATTAATAATCCTCCCAAGCAACTCAAATTGGGAATTTAATATCTTCAGGTGGCCCACCTTAGTCCAATTAATCTTCAATTACACCCTTGGACATCTTATTTAGGAAAATTTCCACCCTTAACAACCAATTTAATAATTTTAACCTAGGTGACTTAGGCCAAAATTGTGTCTTGGACCATAGCAAAATTTGGGAACATGATAGGTACAAACTTATAACATTTTTCTATTTTTAATCTTCTTTCTTTTTTAATACAATGTTTCATTGATTTTTTTTATATAACATGACATTTTCCTCAAGAAACACCAACAATTTCATAAATAACCATGCAGGTTTTGCATATAATGGAGGCATTTTCTCAAGAAATAGATGCTCATTAAAAAATGGACAATCGATACAGTAAGGGCCCCAACTCCTTAAGCTAAATTATATGATGTAGAGTACCTTGTTAGTATAACCCAATTCCCTAAACTAAATTGTATGATTTAGAGTACCTTGTTAGCATGCTTCAACTCCTAAACTAAATTGCATGATTTAGAGTACCTTATTAGCATGCCCCAACTCCATAAGCTAAATTGTATGATTTAGAATACCTTGTTAGTATTTATTCTATTTAGCATGGCAATTTTGTGTTACTTTTAAATATGATCAATATTTGAAGTCCTTGTCATTACTTAGAGTTGGAGAGTGGATATTAGAACTTCATAATTTGTTATTATTGTTCTTTAATGATTGAGGACCATGACATGACGGTAGGTATTTATCTTATGAAGTTATGAATGTTCAAGTATCTCTAATTACCATTTAAAGAGTATCTTGTTACAACTCCCGATGATTTATGATTTGGCTTAAATAAGTAACAAAATGTGGTACCATAATTGAAAACTACATTTCTCTATCTTCAAAGGAGGATAGATGAAGAATATTCACATGATCCTTTTTCTACATTATGTTTAGGTGAAATGCATAAATCAAGAAAGCATACTAACTCTTTATTCAAAGATTATCCTAAAGTTGGACCACATTACTATTTAATCCATCATGTCTGAGTTCATAGTCTTAGAAGCTCAAGATCAAGAAAGTCTCTCCTACTATATTCCTATGGAATTAACTTAATATGAATTTTCACCAAATCCAATGTATTGCTTGTCTTTCCCTCATCATGTCGATATAGCTAATATACAATATTTCTAACCTTTTCAAATGGGTTTGATATTTAGTCCTTGAGTTGTAATTCTTATTTCATGAGACTCTCAAGTTTCTTTATGTACGTTGCAATTTAACCATAATTTCAAAACATTTATTTAGGATGTATTCCTCCCATTCTATTCTTACTATAAATTATGTTATTTTGCACCTATGATTGAAACCTTCTATCATGGCTTGGGGTTTATTCATGTATTAGGGAGAATGACAAACAAACTTGCTAAATAGAGCAAAAAAGAAATGCAATATTCTCTAAGGTACAAAGCGAGGGGAAACCTTCATAGTTTGAAATGATACATAACTAAATCAATTCAAAACCCTCATTTCTCTAGAAGATTGCTTGGTCCTCTTTGAGGTACCTGTTATCACACAACTTGTAGTTGTCTCTAAAGGTATCCCATCTAGGATGGTAGAGGTGTAGACAACTAAAGAGGTGACCCAAAAGATGCCACGATTCCCAATGCAAGCTAGGTTTCACGATAACCGAGGCACTCTTCACTTTAGATCAAAACTAATCAAGATCAAGGGGGAGACCCTAGCCAATCAATGAATAATAGCTAACCCAAATATTCCTAGGGAAGTGTGTAAGATGAAACAAGGAGATCAATGGTGAGTTAGATCTAGGAAGGTTAAGTGGACCCAAGGGTTAAGGTGTGGTTGAAGAGGCTTAAAGAGTGACAAATGGTTCAACCAATGAATGACAAGGGCCACTTATGAGGTTCAATTAATAGATCTAAAGATGACCTAGTACCATAAAAATTAGCCAAGTGGGACCCACTCCTTAAAAAGTGGAAAATTGGTCCAAGTCGGGTCCACAAGATCAAAGTTGAAATGAGATGGTACTAGGGGTATGTTATAGAATGGATCTATGGATTTGAGATGAAATTAACAATACCCACAAATGGGATCTAGCAAATGGCCACCTACCCAAGGAGTGTGAATTACTCCAAGGATGACTAGTGCCTTAGATAAAGGGCCAAATGGAGTCGGATGTTCACCATTATAGATCTGTTAAATTTTGAGCATTAATTCACAATACTCTAGGCTCTTTACTGAGAGAATAACATGTACAGTATATCAATGCATAACAATCATAATAAGCATGACAAGCATCACAAGAATCAAAAGCATGAGAGACAAGAGACACAGAGTTTCCGTGGGGAAAACCCTAAGGTGAAAAACCCCACAACTTCCTCAGAGATAGAGAGAGCAATGGCTTAACCAAAGTACAACCAAAATACATTGAGATAGTCTCCTAGTAGCAGATGATCCTCCTCCTCACTAGTGCGCCACTTTCTGAGTGAGAGAAGTGTGAGTTTCCGAGTGATCAAATAGAGATCTCCCGATCTCTATTTATACTTAACATGTTTTCCCAGTTACACTATGGGGCCGACTTGTCTAGCTAGGTACATCCACAATATAATATATATTTCAGGGCCGACCCCACACATGGTGGTCTAATAACCCATCGGCAAGTACACACACTTGCGACACTTGTCAATACACATGACGACACTTCCTTATAGAGGAATAACACATCTCTTATAAGGGTACAATAAATATATATGAAATACATAGATGAAATACATTCCGAAGTTACATATACATCAACACTTCCTCTTAACTAGGAAGGTATTTCTCGACACAGATCTGCTAGACAAGTCTTCTTCTCGGGATCATCATCATCGATGCATCGTCATCATCATCGTCACTACTGCTGCTATCTCAACCAATCTCTGACTATACTCGTCATAGGAAGTTCTACATAGCCAGTCCTTTTTCATACTGGATGTAGGCCCACCACCTGCAGGTCTTCGTCATCACTGGCCATACTGTGGAATCCTCAGGACTTATTATGTGCGTCACAAAACCTTTAAAGAGTCTCTTGCCTAGCAAGAACCATAAAGAGCATATGAGGCCTTTTTGATCCTGTCCAGATCTCCAGGACTTATTACAAGTGACCCCACCACAAAACCTAGCAAGAGCATTTCAGGATGTTACGGGTACACAACTCCGACTTGAAATCTCCCCAGGGCACAAATTACATGTGGTCACCACAAAACCTAGCAAGAGCATCTCAGGATGTTATGGGTACACAACTCCAACTTGAAATCTCCCCAGGCCACAAATTACATGTGGTCATGGCAAAACCTCGAAAGAGCATCTTAGGATGTTATGGGTACACAACTCCGACCTGAAATCTCCTAGGGCACAAATTACATGCCATAGGACAAAACCTCGCAAGAGCATCTCAGGATGTTATGGGTACACAACTCCGATCTAAAATCTCCCAGGGCACAAATTACATGTCCTCCCAGAGCAATGTCTCGAAAGAGAATCCCAGGTTGTTACGGGTACACAACTCCGACCTATAGGATCTCCCAGACATGCTCATCTGCACAACCTGATCCACGGCCATAAAGTATCATCCTGATACTCACCATACATCATCCTGATGTACACATGATCATCCTGATCATCATCACTGCAACATCCTACTGCATGTCATCTGGAGCAACATCCTGAAGCTCGTCATCTATGATCATCCTGATCATACACTACATCCACCTGATGCATACCAAGTATCTACCTGATACATATTATCATACATGATCCACCTGATAAAAACATATACATGATCCATCTGATCATACCTGATATATATCAACATACATGATCTACCTGATCATACAATGTATCCACCTGATACAAATACAGATACATGGTCCAAGCATCCAACATGATGGATATACAAAATACATACAAATGATCCAACTGATCATATCCAGCATCCAACATGATGTGTACATACATATACATATAAATGATCCAACTGATCATATCCAGCATCATCCTGATGCATATATACACAAATGTAAATGATCCAACTGATCATACAGAGCAAAAACTAAAACATCATCTTGATGCTCATCATCCAGTGCTTACATCCATAGCCATGTGAAGGATCCTCCTTCCAACATGCTTGGAATGGATTCAGCAAATGTCTCCATCACTTCTTCCTCGAAGTGTCATCGATCAGAAGAACACCAAGCCTCTCTCTGAAGTACTCGAACTTCACTCTGGCTAATGGATTCGTCAATACATCTGCAATCTGCTCGTCCGTCGCAACATACAGGAGCTTCACTGCTCCTCTCTGCACCATATCCCTGATATAGTGATATTTGATATCTATGTGTTTCGACCTGTCAGGAAACACTGGGTTCTCAGACAGCTTCACACAACTCTGGTTATCACAGAAGATACCAGTAGCATCCAACGGGAAATAAAATAACTCAGATCGTAGCTTTCGAAGCCATACTGCCTCACAGCTAGCTGAACAGGCTGCAACATACTTTGCCTCAGCTGTACTCAGTGCTACGTAGGATTTCTTCCTGCTAAACCAAGATATCACACCTAATCCCATACTGAAGCAACACCCATATGTGCTCTTCCTATCTGCAGCACTTCCTGCCCAATCTGAATCAACATAACCCTGTAGGTTAAACTTTTGATTCGCTTCATACTTGAGACCATAATCAACTGTGCCCTTCAGGTACCTCAGAATATGCTTTACAACAACCAGGTGAACACTCCTCGGATCTATCAGGAACTGACTCAATGTGTTCACTGCAAAGCAAATATCTGGTCTCATGTTCGTCAGGTACATCAAGGACCCAATCATCTGACGATACATAGAGACATCAACCGGCTCAGATGAAGCATCACATAGAAGATTCAGATTCGATGCCATAGGTGTGGCCATGGCCTTGCAATCCATCATCCCGAACCTCTTCAGGATATCTACAGTATACCTCCCTTGCCCAAGGAACATCCCATCTGTACTCTGCCACACCTCCATACCTAGGAAATAGTGCATCATCCCCAGGTCCTTCATATCAAACTCAGCAGCAAGCTTCCTCTTTGTATCTGCAATCAATCTGTCATCTTCTGTTACAAATAAGTCATCCACGTACAGAAGTAGAATCACAGGATTCCCTTCCTCAACCTTGTAGTAAAGGTTGGAATTGGCTTTACTCTTGGTAAAGCCCAAACTAGATAGAAAAATGTCCATCCTACCATACCAAGTTCTGGGAGCTTGCTTCAAGCCATACAAGGCTTTCTTCAATCTGCACACATATGACTCCCTGTCGTGTGTTTTGAAACCAAGTGGCTACTCCACATATACTTCCTCTTCAACTACACCATTCAAGAAAGCAGTCTTGACATCCATTTGGTGTATTTTCCATTTCATTGTTGCAGCTAGGGAAAGTATTGTTCTGATGGAAGTATACCTAGCTACAGGTGCAAAAGTTTCTTCATAATCTATTCCCTCTTTCTAAGAGAAGCCACGAGCTATGAATCTTGCCTTGTATTTCTCTACACTGCCATCTGCAGCATGCTTGATTTTGTAGATCCATTTAGAAGTCACAACAGACTTCTCTTTAGGTCTTGGGACAACATACCAAACATCATTCTTCATTATTGATTGGTATTCATCAACCATGACATCCTTCCATTCTTTCTTTTCTGCTGCTTCTTCATAACTGGAAGGTTCTTTGTTCATAATGTCACAGAGTAAAGCAACATAGCTAGTATGTGATCTGGTTCTTTTCTTTGCTCTGTGTTCTTCCTCTGGAATGAAAAATCTTTCTGCGTCTTGAATGAGCTCTCTAGCCCATGCAGGTTTCCTCTTGTGAGAGTTATCCTCACGGGGTGGATCTACAGGTTGTTGTGGATCTTCAATTTCACGATCAACATCTGGAATTGCTTCAGTCATGGTAGTGTCTTGAAGTCTAGTTTCCTTAGGTTCTTCATAAAATTCAACATGTGTTTTTCTTGATTTGATGAATGCTGAGTTTTCATCAAATGTCACATCCCTGCTGACATCAATATTCTTGAACCCTAGAAAGTATATTTTGTAAGCCTTTGAGCTTTCACTGTAACCCACAAAGATACCCTTCTTTCCTGAAGGATCTAGCTTGTTCCTCTTTTCCTTTGGGACATGAGTGTATACTGGACAACCAAATATTCTAAGATGGTTGACTTCAAGTTTCTTACCAGAGAAGACCTCTTCTGGTGTCTTGTTGTCCAATATATTGTGGGGTGTTTTGTTCTGCACATATACAGCTGTTCTAGCTGCTTCTGCCCATAGATGCATAGGTAGATCCTGGTCATGCAACATTGCCCTTGTTGCTTCCATGATTGTTATGTTCTTTTTTGCAACTCCATTTTGTTGTAGATTGTAGGGAGCAGTCAACTCCCTTTTAAACCCTGAATCATTGCAAAGCTTCTTGAAGTCACCTAAGGTGAATTCTCCACCATTGTCGGATCTGAATGTTTTGATCTTCTTGTCAGTTTGATTCTCCATCAAGGTTTTGAATTCCTTGAACTTATCAAACACCTCATCTTTGTTCTTCAAGAAGTATACCCAAGTCTTCCTGGAGAAGTCATCAATGAAAGAGACATAGTAAACATACCCACTTAGAGAACTGGATGACATAGGACCACATACATCTGAGTGAATGATTTCCAAGATGCCTTTTGCCTTACTTTCACTGCTTGGAAATGCCTTCTTAATGTTCTTTCCTTTTGCACATCCTTTGCAAGCACCTTCATGCTTGTTCTTGATTTCAGGAAGAACTTCTACAACCTTACTTGCAATTGGTAATGCTCTGTAGTGCATATGTGCAAGTCTTCTGTGCCAAAGTTCACTTGGATCCATGGAGTCATGTACCATGGAAATGTTCAGGTTGACCCTTCAATTTATACAATCCTCCCTCTTGCTCTCCAATCACTACTGCATCATTGATTGTTTTACCCTTTGGCCACATTAGGACTTGGCCATCTACAAATGCAACCCTCATGCCTTTTGCATCCAATGCAGAGCTGAAGAGAAGATTCTTCTTGAGCCCAGGTACATAAAGGACTTCTTTCATCTTCAAATATTTTCCAGAATCTAGGTTGTAGGAGGCTTCACCACTTCCTTTGATTGGGTATTGATAATCATCCCCAAGTTTCACCTTATGGGGTGATTCATGTTCAGATAGGTTTACAAAAGATTCTTAAACCCAGTCATGTGTTTGGAAGCCCCACTGTCAATTAACCAATCATTACAACCATGGGAGATAGTACCTATGAGACAAGATATTAGAACATACTCTTCTTCACTTGATGAGTCATCATCACTATCATCACTTTTTGCCCTAGCCTTCTTCTTTGGAGGTTCATCATCTTTGGCAGTATGAGCATGGAACTTTCTTTTGTTGCCCTTCTTCTTCTTGCTGGAGTTGTTGTTGTTATCCCTTTTGTTCTTGGGACAATCTGAAGCAAAGTGACCCTTCTCATTGCATGTGAAGCACTTTAGATCCTTCTTATTCTTTTGGTGATAGTGAGTGGACTTCTTGTCGTGAGAGTGCTCCTTCTTGGGCTTGCTTTTTTTGGTGTGAGATGCGAGAGCTTGATCTTCACCTCCCATATTTTCTTCACGAGCTACAAGTCTAGCTTCTTCTTGAGAGCATTCCTCCCACAGTTTACTGAAAGAGATCAATTTCTTTCTTGCACAGATTCCTTGAATAAAGGAGTCCCATGACCTAGGTAGGCCATTCAGAGTGGTCATAACAACTTCACCATTGTCCACTACTTCATCCACAGCTTTAAGTTGTTCCTTGATCTGAGAGACCTTGGAGAAGTAATATTGAATGGTTTCTCCATTCAACATCTTGACCCCTTTCAATTAATTCCGCAGAGTCATCTTCCGATTTATGTTCTTCCCTTCAAATAACTTGGTCAGTGAGTCAAACATCTCTTTGGGTGTCTTCAGAGATGACACATGGGGGATGAGATGGTCTTTGATAGAATCAACAATGATTCTCTTTGCCTTGACCAAGTTCTTCTTATGCAATATCTTAGCCTCTTCATCCTCTGGGATAGGGATGTCTTCTTTTATATATGAGTCCAGCTCATTCTCTTCTAGGATTAACCTAATCCTATACTTCCAGGCTCAGAATTTATCAGCCCCTTCAAGCTTATCCTCAATCTTGGTGTGGTGAGACATCTTAAAGAGTACTTCAAATGGAAATAGAAAATTTTTAGGTTTTACCACTTGAATTGCTGAAAACTGGATTTGGTCCCGGATTAGGGTTTGTCGAAAAAACCCTAAAAATTCAAAATGTGAATTTCAACTTTCTGAAAGAATAGAAAGATGCACCTTGATGAGCTGATCAACCTGGTGTATTCAGAATTTGAGATCTGCAAAGCTACACCCTTCAAAACTGTCTCTTTGTCTTCCCGGATTCACTCAGGAGAGCCCTAAATTAGGGTTTGAGTTTCCTGGAGATCTACCCAGCCAAAAACCTCGATCCAAAGCTCTAAACTTCGATTTTTGCAAGGTGCTTCTAGTTATGTCTTCAGATTCCAGAAATTCCTATTTGTGAGGAAAACCTAATTTTTAGGGCCAAATCTGAAAATGCTCAGAATTGCATTCTGATGGACAGATAGATTCTCCTTGATGAGTAGAGTCAATCTACTATACTGTTTTTCCAAACTCTGTGGAGAGAAACCCAATAAACAAGAAACCCTAGTTTCCTTCACTGCACAATGTCTTCTTCTCAGGTTAGCTTTGATACCATGTTAAATTTTGAGCATTAATTCACAATACTCTAGGATATTTACTGAGAGAATAACATGTACAATATATCAATGCATAAAAATCATAATAAGCATCACAAGCATCACAAGAATCAAAAGCATGAGACACAAGAGACATAGAGTTTCCATGGGGAAAACCCTAAGGTGAAAAACCCCACAACTTCCTCAGAGATAGAGAGAGCAATGGCTCAACCAAAGAATAAGCAAAATACACTGAGATAGTCTCCTAGTAGCAAATGATCCTCCTCCTCACTAGTGCGCCACTTTCTGAGTGAGAGAAGTGTGAGTTTCCAAGTGATCAAATAGAGATCTCCTGATCTCTATTTATACTTAACCTGTTTGCCCAGTTACACTATGGGGCCGACTTGTCTAGCTAGGTACATCCACAATATAATATATATTTCAGGGCCGACCCCACACATGGTGGTCTAATAACCCATCGGCAAGTACACACACTTGCGACACTTATCAATACACATGACGACACTTCCTTATAGAGGAATAACACATCTCTTATAAGGGTACAATAAATATATATGAAATACATTCCGAAGTTACATATACATCAACAAGATCGGGATAATTGAGATGAATATCAAGGTGTGTTTTCAATTTCAAGCACATGCCATGGCTAGATCTCCATAGATCTAATGCATCACCAAGTGACCCAAGTGGGGCTCAATCCTCAAAATGAGGAATGGCGCCCACAAGGTGAAAATCAACAAGGTGAAGCACTAGGGGTAGGTTTTCAAGGTTTATCTAATCAATGCAAGAAGAATCTCACCTACCCACGTTCAAGAACTAGCCAAAATAGCTTCCTCAAGGAATGCGAATTGCCTCAAGGAGGGATAGGTGCCTTGGGAAGTGGGTCAAATGTGGTCCAAATAACACCAAACTATAGATCTGAATTGCCATGGATACTATAGAGGTGGGTTTTAAAATTTATACCCAAATCCAAGCTAGATCCAAGTAGATCTAAAAAATGTAAAAGAGGGTTTTGAATTTTAAGGGTTTATATGACCAATAGGATGGAGAACAAGCGAAATGGATACATACCTTGTAGATCTTACCTCAAAATCTTGTGGCTACTTTGCATATAGAAGATTCTTTCCTTTAGTTACAATTCCAAGCTAACTCCAAGTGAATCCAAGCATAATCGTCCAATCCCTAGGAGGAGAGATGCCCCATTTAACCTGTAAATCAAACCACAAGATGTTAGATTTGATCCACAAATCAATGAGATCTAAGCATGTCATATCAAATAAGCAATCAATGGACAAAGCACAATTGAAAAAACTCCCTCAAGATGAAGATGTCTTTCCCCTACGGGGATGTGGGCAACCCATACAATCTTCCCTTCAAGGAAAATCGCACTCCTTGCTTCAATCAATTCGGCCTCCCTTAGTTGATGTCGATTTCACCTGTTACAAGCAAAGATGTCTAAAAGAAGAGATGCATAACCATGTACAAGAGCAACCCAATCAAAGCCAAAAAGTAGATCTCCAAAATAGTATTTTTATTCCAAGTTTTCCAGAGCCCAAAGGTACTTTTATAATGAGGGGGTATTCTCCTTTTATAGGATGAGGAAGACCAAAACCCTAAACCACAAAACCACTTTTTGAAACTAGTGGTTGAGATAAAAAGATATAACAATCTAATCAATGGCTAAGATGAGCCAATACAATATAAGACATGGATCGCTTAACTAAGTGATGACATCATAGCCTAAAAGACTCTAGGAAGGGTGACGTCATACATGAGGGTGGCTAATAACACATGTGCCACAACAAATAGACCAAGACAAGTTACTAGGAGCACATGTCGGGGTTAGGAGGTATTAATCCCCTTCACTATCATGTCCCCATGGAACAATAATATAAAATATGAGTCTATGACATGTCTAAGTAATACAAATGATCAAATACTGTCCCCATAATCTGAGAGAGACATGCAGTAAAAGACCTCCTGTAGCCACTGTGGACCCCACTGACTGATGCCAACTGATATGGAATACGGGGAATACACCATGGATGACTTCTGAGCAGACCAAGTTCCAAAACCTTGCCTCAATTGCCCAAATCGAATTCCTCAATGAAATTTTTATTCCATTTTTTAATCCTCCTAAAAATCCTGAAAGTGCCTGAAACTGCCATCTAGGGTGCCTGCGTTGTCAAACTGAGTGCACTAGGATGTCTGGAAGGGGGGTATAATGGTAAAACCAAGTGGTTGTACCACCCCCATCCTCTATAGCTCCCTAGGAAATGACTGGCCTCCAATGCCTCTGCTAGACAGGCTAGATCAACATGCCCAAACTGGTCAACAGGTGGATAACTGCTAGAAACATGCACAAGAGTGTCCAGAACTAAAAGATAAGTGTCACAACGGATCTAGAAGACCCAAATACACTATAGATGAGTACTCATACACCTCATGATAAACTGTGGGGGTCATCTGTAGGGTCCACCATACCCGGATAGTGTAAAATATGACGATCTAGAAATAATAATAAAACTAATCAACTATATCAATCATCATTTGGAACATATATCCAACATATGTAATCATCAATAGGGGCATGTGGGACCATACGAGACCATACATCAACATCAGTGAGCACAAGTGGTCCATCTCATCACGGATCCCAAGAATGACCATAGTCAAACTATGCTTGACTAGGTCAAAATACAACCAAGGACTAGAATATAACAAAAGACTAAGACATGTTCATTTAACCATATTCACAGCTTGACTTAAGGTATAAACATCAATCACGTGGCAGTTAATACATAGATACTTAGTGTTATTTATAATTTACTTGCACCAAAGCTTTAAAGACATACTCACCAATGGACATGGTCTAACTGCTAGGATAGGGTGAAGGCTAAGAAGTAGGCTAGGGTAAATGGATGACTTGACCAATTCAACCAAGAGATACTTAGGACGGGGAAAGAGGGGAGCTACACACTGTGCTGGACAAGATACCAAAGGGAATGACAATGCCTCACAAATGGGTAAGTTGTTTAGAGAGTGCTTATTCAACCTTGACATCATGTCTATATAAAGTTGATCCAAGTTCATTAGGATCATTCATTTTATTTCCATGGCCTTTTTGGCCTATATGACCCCTTTGGGATTTCACATGCACTAAAAAGCACAACTAATTGCAGCTTGTGTTCGGGGCATATTTACATTTATGAGGTCAACAATATTTAGATATAGCATTTGTTTAACCATTGCTTTTTAGACCTTTCTATACCCTTCATGGGGTATTTTAGCAGTTCATTGCTTTAGCCTTTATTCATCGTGTGTTGAAAAACACATTCTAGAATTTTAAGTTCATAGGCTTTCATAAGAGATTTCCAATAGTAAAAGAGTACAAGTGCTTTAGGTTTTAGCCAACAACATCTCATGTGACTAGAGGGAATTCCGCGCTAAGTCACACATCGTGGAAACCGACTAGAATGATCTAGGAATAAAATCCAACTCACCAAAGGCAAGTTTTGTCACCAAATCAGAGCCGAGACACAAAACAAACATGGATGCAATCCAACACAGCGGTAGAAAATGGGAAGTCCTCCATATCAATTGTCAAAAAGGAAAATCAAGGTGAAAGCAAAAAATAGGGAAGGTCATGAATGAATGGAGTTAGGTGAATATGAACCCTAATCTAGCAGACATAAATGTCATGAAAGGCCATGTTCATGCTCAAAGGAGGGTACTGAAACCAATGGGTATAATCAGTGAACATTTTAGTGCAAGTACTATATCCAATTCATTATTTAAACAACCAAGATATTTCATTTCATTTATTAAATAATACTGCCACATCATGAGTCATATACCAAGTCAATGCTATGAAGATGGCTAAAAGAACAACATAATAATCCATGATAACAATCACAAGTCCATAGGTCACATCACATCATGCAAATAATCATCATCCAGAACCAACTGAAACACTATTGCAATAATAACATCCGGAACTCTAGGCACTGAATTGAAACTGTATGAAACAAAAGGTCATATCGGTCATCAAATCTACGCTCTCAAGGCTCAGCCTTGGCACAAGGTCTACTCAATGTCTGATATATACTGCTCGATCTATAAGTGATCTCAAATAATGTTTCTCATCATAGTTGATCTCTATAAAAGAAAAGCTATGGAAAGTGCAGATATCTGTTTAGCAAGAATAGTATCCCGGCTACTATGGTGTGATAACATTTGGCTCCTGCTGGGACAAGTGCTATAAGGGAGAGAGCACTTGAGAACCTCAGAATCTCTGGTCTCGAACTGCTCTGCATCAATCTTCAATTCAACACTCACCATATTTTCTTTCAACTTTTATTTGCACCTGTATCTGCACTCATGGCCACTAAAATACCTCATGACGCATGTATGGGATAAAATATAAAATAAAAGCTGAAAATGAAATCTATTCTATATAGAAACTAAAATGCACAATGGAAAGAATAAACTAACATAACATGCAAATTTTATTAATTCTATTGTGCAGGAGGAAGGAAAGCTTTTCTAAGAAGGCATACTCAACTCACTTGACACAAAAGGACAACAAATACTCAAAACTCAGGAAAAAATTAACTAATTTTCAAGTTTTATTAATGCATGCAGGAGATGAGAAAAGCTTAGGAAGGAGCAAGAATCAACGCAATCAAACAACTCAGCAAAAAGAAAAGGTGCTTAGAAGAAAACTCAAAGGATCGTCAACAAGCAAAGAAAAAGAAAAACTCGAAATACTCGGCACTCAAAAAAGTAAAAAGCACACAAATCCTACTGCTCAAATGAGCTTATTCAAAGACCTAGCTACTCTAAACAGGAAAGCAAAGTCTTAACTCAAGTAGAGTCAGGGACAAGGGGGTAGTAATGTTTGAACAACACCCCATTCACTGGAAACTCTAACTCTTCCCCATCCAAAGTCTCCAACCATACCGAACATTTTCCTGCTATCCTACTCACACGATAGGGTCCCATCCACAACTTCTCAAACTTTCCATGATTTCCTAGCTTTTCTTTATTTTTATCCTAGAGAAAGACTATATCACCTATTCCAAAAACAATATTCCTACTCCTTTGGTCAAAAGCTCCTTTCACTCTTTCCTTCTCTAAGACCATTTTATTCCATGCCTCTCTTTTAGTTTCATCCAGTTCCACTGACTTGTCACTTGCATGGATTCTTGTTATGATGAACATTGTTGCAGAAGTTCATATACGGGGATTTGAAGATTTATGGGAAGCCTACAATTTTTCCCATATACTATCTCAAAGGGGGCTTTACCAGTTATCCTTTTAACAGTTGTTCGATCTGCCCAAAGGGCATACTTAAGCTTGCTATCCCATGTTCTTTTGTTTTCACCAATCATCCTTTTTAAAAGGCGGATTAAGTTCTTGTTGCTTGATTCTTCTAATCCATTCCCTTGGGGATAGTAATTAGAAGAATGGGAAAGAGTGATTCCATGATTAGATCAAAAAGTTGACATTTCTTCTTTGCTAAACGCTTTTGCATTATCTGTGGTGATCTTTAAAGGGAAACCATATCTAGAGACTATGTTTTCTTACAAAAACTTAACCACAACTTCCGCAGTTTCTCTTTTAGTAGGGACTGCCTCAACCCACCGAGTAAAGTAATATGTGCAAGTTGGGATGTACTTATATCCACCAAAAGAACTAGGTTCTACTGGTCCCACAAAATCCATTCTCCATTGTTGGAAAGGTGCTTCTACTATGACAGGGGTCAAAGGCAGGGAAGGAAACCTAGGCTTTCCTTAGTAGAAATGACATTCTTGGCAGGTTCTGACAAAGGCATGCACATCCTTGTATAAAGATGGCCAATAGTACCCAGCTCGTATGATCTTAGTAGCTGTAGTTCTGGGTGCATAATGTCCTCCACACAATCCAGAGTGCATTTCTTTTATGATTCTTTGGGAATCATCATGGTTCACACATTTTAGCACAATTCCATCTGGATTTTTCCATCCCAAGCCATCCTCTGTTAACACATATTTAGATGCCTTCAACCTTAAAGCTCTACTTTGGTGGTCTAAAAGATGATCAGGACAAGACATATGTTTGAGATAAAAAATAATGTCCTTGTACCACTCATGGTCTTCATCAATATAGAGCACCATAACATTTCCAATACTTACTTCTTCACAGCTTAGTTGCACTTTGTCGTCAGTTAAAAGTTGAGCTAACCCTTGACCTTTGACTATGTTAATTGGCTTGATTTCAATGTCATACTCTTGAATTCTAGACATCCAGTTTCCTCTAACCCCTATGCCATCATGTTGAGGCAAAACATCCTTTACTGCTTGATAAGGGACATAAGCTACAATCTTAGAATAACCAATGTACGTCCTAAAATGCTTTAGTGACTTCACCAAAGCATAGGCTTGCTTTTCAGTGGTTGTATAATTTAGTTCCGCATCTCTGAGGTTTTTACTCATGAAGTCAACTGGTTTCTCATGATTGTTTTCGTTCTCATGCAATAAGACACCCGCTATGGTGTCCTCAGAGGCATAAGAGTAAATCAAGAATTCTTTATTATAATCAGGGCATACTAAAATGGGGGCAGTGGAAACGGATTTCTTTAAGGCTTCAAAAGACTCATTACAATTATTGTCCTAGATAAACTTTACATCCTTTTTCAACAGGGAATTTAAAGGCTTGGCTAACTCTGCCAAGTTAGGAATGAACCTTCTCACAAAAGTTGTCTTCCCAAAAAATGATCTCAAAGAGCTGACATCCTTTGGGGGAGCTATAGCTCGGATTCCTTGCACTCTTTCAGGGTCAATTCTAATGCCTTCTCTAGACACGATGTGTCCTAAAAAATTTCCCTCATCGAAACCAAAGGTAGAATTTTTAGGATTCAGAGAGATTACGAATTTTCGACACCTCTCAAAAACTCTCTTTAAATGCCTTATATGATCACTTCTTTCTTTGGAGAACACAGTCAAATCATCTTGATAAATCATTATGATTTTTCCAATTAGACCCTCAAATGCATGGTCCATTTCCCTTTGAAAGGTTGAACCTGATTTAAAAGACCGAATGGAATTCTTTCATATTCATATGTTCCCCAAGGGGTAGTGAAAGTTGTTTTTCCACGGTCCTACTTTTTTATTTGGACCTAGTTATATCCAGAAAAACCATCAAGTAAAGATAACACACTAGCGCTAGTCACACTTTGCAATAAATTCTCCATGTTGGGCAGAGGGTGATTGTCTTTTAAAGAAGCTTGGTTAAGGTTTCTGAAATCAATACAAATTCTAATTTCCCCACTTTTCTTCCTTACAACCGTAGGATTGGGCACCCATGTTGTATGCCTGACTAGCCTAATGATACCCGCTGCCAACATCTTTTCTAGCTCCTTTTTGACTAAGGGATCTAGCTTAGGATTTACGTTATGCAACTTTTGACGGTAGGGTTTAGCTCCTTCTTTAAGAGAAATAGTGTGCTCAATAACAAATTGGTCATAAGTTTTCAAATCATCATAAGTCCAAGCAAAGACATCCTTGTACTCTCTAATTAATTACCTAATTTTCCTTCTTTCTTCCTTAGAGGCATTTTTCCCTATCTTAATCATTTTTGGGGAACATGGAGAACCAATATTAATCTCGATGACTTCGTCGATTGTTTCATATATCCTATCCTTAAACTTGTCATGTTTGTTGAATTTTTTCTCTAAAGGAAAAGTGATTTCTATTACATCCATCCCTTCTATTGAACTACCCTCTATTAGATCTTCAAAATTTACCATGGGGGTTTGAGAAGCGGTAAGGAATTGGATGATTTGAGCATCATCATCAAAAACTTGCCAATAGTCTTGGTTATAGGGGACTGAGGGTCTGGATAAAACTTCAACCTTGCAATTTATTTGCTTTAAAGATTCAGAGGCTTGGAGAGTACTGGCTATAACAGACAACTCATCAGCTAGAGTGTTTTGTTCACATGGGACTACCTTAATTCTGAAGGCATCAAAACATTCAATGGTGTTCCAAACCGCATTTCTGTAATCTCTAAGCCTATGATGTCAAAGTCACCTATGACATATAAAGATTTAATGTTCCTTTCTCAAGCAATTTCTAATACCAAAAGTAAAGCTTCATACTCAACTACATTATTAGTGCAATCAAACTCCAAGCGGAAAGAAAACAGGATTTCTTCTCTAGATGGTGAAGTCAAGACAATCCCAGCTCCTGCACCATGTCGGGAGTGGGCCCCATCAAAGTGAATCTTCCATATTTGGTTAGATGGGAAAGGGTGTTTCTTAACTTCCTCCTAATAATTTTTCAAAACCATGAAGTTCCCAATTTCATCACTTGAGCACATTGCCTCAGTAAACAAGTGTTCTGGTGTCTCTACATGCTCTTGCATAGGTGGTTCATTAAACAAGGTTATAGATGAACCCTTTCCAGTTGGGATTGTAGCATATGTGAGATCCATTTGCACACTACCACCTAGCCTTTCTAACCATTCCCTAGAAAACAACATTCCCCAGACATCAGGGACATCTAGGACTAGAATGTTCATCGAAAGTTCAATGTCAGAACATGCAGCCAGCCTAATAGGCAAATTTTCTATTATCCCAATAGCTTTCACTGTTCCGGAATCCATTCTACACACATTCCTGTAAGGCCTTGTGGGTACTAGCTCAAGTTGTTCCATGAATCTTAGGGGAATAACGTTTACCTCGGCTCCTGAGTCTAACATGAAATTATGCAATATCAACCCATTTATTTCCAAATCTATATAAAAGGGAGGGAAACCCCCAAAGTTATCACTGGACACACTCTGAATCATGACAGGGGAATCCTTAGGTTCTATAGAAAATTGTTGTGTCGTTTGCTTTCTTGTTTGGATTCCTAAATGGGTGGTAGCTCTCTTATGGAAAGAGATAATTTTGAAAATTTCACAGAAAGGGATAGGCATGTTCATCTTTGTTAGGAACCCCGTGACATCGATGTTTAAGTTGTAGGGGTTTTCTTTATCTTTTTCATTCACACTTAAACCCAAAAACTTCATAATGTCATACTTCACAGATGGGATTTTGATTAGATATTTTAGAGAGACTAAGGCAGAGGAATAATTGGTTAACTTGCTAGGAACATTTGTTCTTGGATGCTCTTGATGATTAGGCTTTAAAGTCATGGGAGGATTTGTTTTCATAGGCCCAGGTTGTTTTCTCCAAAGAGTTGCTTTGGGTATTTTAGCTTTACGAGGAAGATCAATTTTAATATCTTGTTCTGGCTTTTGATTTGCAGGAGGGGTTCGACTAGCACTAGGCATAGTTTCACCTTTTGTAATAACTTCGGATGAAGGTTTTGGAATTTTGGACATGATTCTCCGCACAGGTTGACTGCTAGAATGCACTGCCTTGCCAGGTTGCGAATCAACTGGCTTATGCTGCTGAGGTCTAGGGAAACTAGCCTTAGGAGGAACCGAATTATCACCAATAGATTTTAACATTTCTTTAGTTTGTTGATCACGTCTTTTAAGATCCTCATCTTTATTTTTAAGATACATAGCAATGTTGGTGACCATTTCACACATGTTTGACATGAATTCCATGGTCATCTCAAGAGCGATATTGTTTTGAGAAGACATTTCTTTATGGGTTCGTTTCTCAGCAAAGTTACGAATTGGAGTCACCAAGTAGACTTTAACTCTCTTCTACCAAGATGTATGGCGTTAATAAGCGGGGAGAAAATGAGTGACAAATAGATGGCTATGTTTAATTAAGGATTGAAATGATAACCATCTATATTAATCCAGATGCGATAAGATATGAATTATGCATGGATACTAGGAGACACCTGAGGTAAGCCTCTACCTCCTCGACAATGGCGCCAAAAATGTTGGAAAAGAGAATGGGAGTAGAGCTTGAAAATATATGTCGAACCAGGGAAGGCCTCTACCTTCCCCGGAAACGGTGCCAAAAATGTTATCGCACAACTTGTAGTTGTCTCTAAAGGTATCCCATCTGGGACGGTAGAGGTGTAGACAACTAAAGAGGTGACCCAAAAGATGCCACGATTCCCAATGCAAGCTGGGTGTCATGATAACCGAGGAACTCTTCACTTTAGATCAAGACTAATCAAGATCAAGGGGGAGACCCTAGTCAATCAATGAAGACTAGCTAACACAAAGATTCATAGGAATGTGTGTAAGATGAAACAAGGAGATCAATGGTGAGTTAGATCTAGGAAGGTTAAGTAGACCCAAGGGTTAAGGTGTGGTTGAAGAGGCTTAAAGAGTGACAAATGGTTCAACCAATGAATGACAGGGGCCACTTATGAGGTTCAATTAATAGATCTAAATATGACTTAATACCATAAAAATTAGCCAGGTGGGACCCACTCCTTAAAAAGTGGAAAATTGGTCCAAGTCAGGTCCACAAGGTCAAAGTTGAAATGAGATGGTACTAGGGGTATGCTATAGCATAGATCTATGGATTTGAGATGAAATTAGAAATACCCACAAATGGGATCTAGCAAATGGCCACCTACCCAAGGAGTGCGAATTACCCAAAGGATGACTAGTGCCTTAGATAAAGGGCCAAATGGAGTCAGACGTCCACCAAATTATAGTTGAGATGAATATCAAGGTGGGTTTTCAATGTCAAGTACATGCCACGGCTAGATCTCCATAGATCTAATGCATCACCAAGTGACCCAAGTGGGGCTCAACCCTCAAAATGAGGAATGGGGCCCACAAGGTGAAAATCAACAAGCTGAAGCACTATGGGTAGGTTTTCAAGGTTGATCTAATCAATGCAAGAAGAATCTCACCTACCCACATTTAAGAACTATCCAAACTAGCTTCCTCAAGGAATGTGAATTGCCTCAAGGAGGGCTAGGTGCCTTGGGAAGTGGGTCAAATGTGGTCCAAACAACACCAAACTATAGATCCGAATTGCCATGGATACTATAGAGGTGGGTTTTAAATGTTATACCCAATGCTAAGCTAACTCCAAATAGATCTAAAAAAATGTAAAAGAGGGTTTTGAATTTTAAGGGTTTATATGACCAATAGGATGGAGAACAAGCGAAATGGATACGTACCTTGTAGATCTTACCTCAAAATCTTGCGGCTACTTTGCATATAGAAGATTCTTTCCTTTAGTTACAATTCCAAGCTAGCTCCAAGTGAATCCAAGCATAATCGTCCAAGCCCTAGGAGGAGAGATGCCCCATTTAACCTGTAAATCAAACCACAAGATGTTAGATTTGATCCACAAATCAATGAGATCTAAGCATGTCATATCAAAGAAGTAATCAATGGACAAAGCACAATTGAAAAAACTCCCTCAAGATGAAGACGTCTTGCCCCAAGGGGGATGTGGGCAACCTCTACAATCTTCCCTTCAAGGCAAATCGCACTCCTTGCTTCAATCAACTCGGCCTCCCTTAGTTGATGTTGATTTCACCTATTACAAGCAAAGATATCTAAAAAAAGAGATGCATAACCATGTACAAGAGCAACCAAATCAAAGCCAAGAAGTAGATCTCCAAAATAGTATTTTTATTCCAAGTTTTCCAGAGCCCAAAGGTAGTTTTACAATGAGGGGGTCTCCTCCTTTTATAGGATGAGGAAGAACAAAACCCTAAACCACAAAACCACTTTTTGAAACTAGTGGTTGAGATCAAAAGATATAACAATCTAATCAACGGCTCATATGAGCCAATACAATATAATACATGGATCACTTAACTAAGTGGTGACGTCATAGCCTAAAAGACTCTAAGGAGGGTGACGTCATACATGAGGGTGGCTAATAACACATGTGCCACAACAAATAGTCCAAGACAAGTCACTAGGAGCACATGGTGGGGCTTGGAGGTATTAATCCCCTTCACTAGCATGTCCCCATGGCACAATAATATAAAATATGAGTCTATGACATGTCTAAGTAATACAAATGATCAAATCCTGTCCCCATAATCTAAGAAAGACATGCAATAAAATACCTCCTGTAGCCACTGTGGACCCCATTGACTGATTCCAACTGATCTGGAAGAAGGGGGATACACCATGGATGACCTCTGAGTAGACCAAGTTCCAAAACCTTGCCTCAATTTCCCAAATCAAATTCCTCAATGACCTTTTTATTCCATTTTTTAATCCTCCGAAAAACCCTGAAAGTGCCTGAAACTGCTAGCTAGGGTGCCTGCGCTGTCAAAATGAGTGCACTAGGATGTCTGGAAGGGGGGTATAATGGTAAACACAAGTGGCTGGACAACCCCCATCCTTTGTAGCGCCCTAGGAAACGAATGGCCTCCAATGCCTCTGCTGGACAGGATGGATCAACATGCCCAAACTAGTCAAGAGGTGGATAACTGCTAGAAACATGCTCAGGAGTGTCCTGAACTAAAAGATAAGTGTCTCAATGGATCCAGAAAACCCAAATCCACTAGAGATGAGTACTCATACACCTCATGATAACCTGTGGGGGTCATCTGTAGGGTCCATTATACCCGAACAATGTAAAATATGATGATCTGGAAATAATAATAAAACTGATCAACTGCATCAATAATCATTTGGAACATATATCCAACATATGGAATCATCAATAGGTGCATGTGAGACCATACATCAACATCATCAAGCACAAGTGGTCCATCTCATCATGGATCCCAAGAATGACCATGTTCAAACTATGTTTGACTAGGTCAAAATACAACGAAGGACTAGATTATAACAAAAGACTAAGACATGTTTCTTTAACCATATTCACAGCTTAACTTAAGGTATAAACATCAATCACGTGGCAGTTAATACATAGATACTTAGTGTTATTTATAATTTATTTGCACTAAAGCTTTAAAGACATACTCACCAATGGAAATGGTCTAACTGTTGGGATAGGGTGAAGGCTAAGAAGTAGGCTAGGGGAAAGGGATGACTTGACCAATTCAAACAAGGGATACTTAGGATGGGGAAACAATGGAGCTACACACTGTGCTAGACAAGATAACAAAGGGAATGGCAATGCCTCACAAATGGGTAATTTGTTTAGAGAGTGCTTATTCAACCTTGGCATCATGTCTATATCAAGTTGATCCAAGTTCATTAAGATCATTCATTTCATTTCTATGGCCTTTTTGGCCTATATGACCCCTCTGGGATTTCACATGTGCTAAAAAGCACAACTAATCGCAGTTTGCATCCGGGGCATATTTACATTTATGAGGTTAGCAATATTTAGATATAGCATTTGTTTAATCATTGCTTTTTAGACCTTTCTATACCCTTCGTGGGGTATTTTAGTAGTTCATTGCTTTAGCCTTTATTCATTATGTGTTGAAAAACACATTCTAGAATTTTAAGTTCATAGGCTTTCATAAGAGATTTCCAATAGTAAAATAGTACAAGTGCTTCAGGTTTTAGCCAACAACATCTCATGTGACTAGAGGGAATTCCTCGCTAAGTCACACATCGAGGCAACCGACTAGAATGATCTAGGCATAAAATCCAACTCACCAAAGGTAAGTTCTGTCACCAACTCAGAGCCAAGACACAAAACAAACATGGATGCAATCCAACACAGCGGTAGAAAAGGGGAAGTCCTCCATATCAATAGTCAAAAAGGAAAATCAGAGTGAAATCCAAAAATATGGAAGGTCATGAATGGATGGAGTCAGGTGAATATGAAGCCTAAGCTAGTAGACATAAATGTCATGAAAGACCATGTTCATGCTCAAAGGAGGGTAATGAAACCAATGGGTGTAATCAGTGAACCTTTTAGTGCAAGTAATACATCCAATTCATTATTTAAACAACCAAGATATTTCATTTCATTTATTAAATAATACTGCCACATCATGAGTCATATACCAAGTCAATGCTATGAAGATGGCTAAAACAACAAGATAATAATCCATGATAACAATCACAAGTCCATAGGTCACATCACATCATGCATATAATCATCATCCAGAACCAATTGAAACACTGCTGCAATAATAACATCCGAAACTCTAGGCACTGAATTGAAACTGTATGAAACAAAAGGTCATATCGGTCATCAAATCTAAGTTATCAAGGATCAACCTTGGCACAAGGTCTACTCAATGTTTGATATATACTGCTATGATCTGTAGTCATCTCAAATAATGGTTCTCATCATAGTTGATCTCTGTAAAAGCAAAAACTTCTGGAAAGTGCATATATATGCTTAGCAAGAATAGTAGCCCAGCTACTATGGTGTGATAACAGTACCCACAAGTTCAATTTTTTTGTTTGGGTCCTTCTAAAGAACAAAATTCTAATGGTAGAAGACTTGAAGAAAAATGGAATTCATTACTCATTTGTATGTGCTACTTGTAGAAAAAGACTTAAAATCAATGAATCACATTTTCCTAACATGTAAGATTGCATGATAGTGTTGGAAAGACATTTTATATGGAAAGAAATTCCAAGGATCAACTCTCCATTAAAGTTACTAAGCAATTGGTTGAAGGCCTATCCAAGGCATTTTAGGGCATAGAAGCTCATTTCGTAGAGGAAGGATGTGTGCATTAGTGGGTGGACCATAAAGGCACCTAGTCCATGCAGAAATTAACTGGCCAGGATCATTCAATACGACGGTCTGAACGCGATACCAAGGCAAACCCATGCAAACACCCCTTTATTGAAAAAAGTAGACACTATGTAACTTTCTCACATTGGATTGGAAGAGATAATGCTATTGAGTTAAACCCAAATCATCTTGAAGGTGAAGTTTGTTTTCTTATGTCTTTTAGATAATCCATAGTATCCTAGGGAAGACCTTGCATGTGGTATTGTAGCTAAAATGCACTCATAAGAAAACATTATGGAGTCAGAAACACCAAGGTTCAACAAAGTTTTAGTTTAGAAAAAATGAGACTTGGAAATGATTGTTGATCATCGCATGTTGTGGGTGAAACGTTGTGCAAAAGGAGGTTGTGGGCACCATAAGGTTAGGGTGTGGGGCATGGAGTTGCATAAAAAAAGGTTTACTATAAGGTTGGCTTATAAGTGTCAAAATCATTGATGGTAGCTATTTGTCCATGAAAAATGCATTCTTCTAGGGAATTTGGAGAATGCGTTGTTGACTTTTGTGTAAGAAATTGATGATGAAAACAATGTAATATCAAAACTATGTGTTTGAAGAGTAACAAATACTATGTCATTCCTCTTTGCAATTACTACTAAGTGTTTATGTTGACTTGAACACAAACAAATATTTTGGTTACTACAAGGTAGGGACTGTAATGTCCCCATTTTGACCCTTGGAATTATTGGCTTAATATGTGAATATTGTAAATATGCGGTCTATTATTCCTAGCGTGGAGCTCAAGGCCAAGGCCCCGCTAGAGAATGCTCGGCTTACGAAGGCAAGTATTTTATATATTGTGGGCATGTGCCAGCCGGCCATAGAAAAATGTAACAACATGTAAATATTTATAATATAAATAAAATGAGGGGGTTGTGTTTATCCACTAGGGAAGAGGTGAGGGGTTGTGGGATCCAATCCTTTGTTTCCAAGTTCCATATTGAGAATCCTTGTTCCATAGATGGTAAGCAACTACCGAAGTGGAGTTCCATGCTGATATTTATTTATGTTGTAAGAAGATAGCTGAGAAATCAACTTGTGAATTTAATGGAGCATGGGCATAACCCAGAAATTCGTATGGCTGAGTATGGGAACATTTTTTGGTACCCAAAATTCAATCTTCCACATGGGAATTCATTTCCTTCCATTCCCATTCCATTGTTTAGCAACCAGACACCAATTCGGAGTAAGCTATGCATTCCCAATAGGAGAAAATGCAGAAATCGCAACCTGAGAAGAAGCCACATTTTAAAGTGTAAAAAACGCCCAGAAACTTGTGTTAGTCGTGAAATCGAGTGGGGGATCCATAGACACAAAACTTGGGGAAAATTTGAGAGTTTCAAAAGCCCGAAAATCCATGCGAGAACCTAGATTTGAAAGCCTAGAAGTTTAATTTTGCGGCTGAAAATTGGCATTGCTAGAAATCAGAAAATCTAAGAGACCATTGAAGATTGAGAGATATGAGAGGTTCGAATGGCTTGATAAACCCAGTGAAGGCAAGAAATATCTAAAGGTTTAGCAGCTTGGACCTTTCTATGCTCACTCCGAATAGCACTGGAGGGAAGGGGCACCTGAGGGACTGTGTAGTAGAGAAGGGTACCTTCCTTGTGTTGAGTGTGGTAGGTATTGTGGGTACCAAGGCTGGCTAAGACCAATCGAGATGCTTGCAACTCTATGGTTGAGCTCATTGGATTAGCATTCACATTTCTTGTTTCTCTACATGCTTGAAAAACCCATTTGTGTGATGGTTTAGCATGAGAGTATGTTTCTATGTATGTGAGTGAACCTGTGTAGTTCCTCTTTAATGGATACATGGCCCAGCTCGGGGTTGGCATCTTAGTAGTGCTGGACAGAGTGCTTATGGCTGGGTGGAACGTTGCTCTTCCATAGCCAGTTGCTTGGACGACTTCAATTAAAAGATAAGTGTTTATTGTTAATTACTAATGTGTTTACTGTGTTTGATTATTATTGTTATGCATGCGATGAAAATGTTAGTGTTATCACACCATAGTAGCAGGGCTACTATTCTTGTACAGCAGATATCTGCACATTCCAGAGCTTCCTTTATTCCAGAGCATGGCTATATATTTTGGATCACCCATGATCAGAGCAGTACATTTTTCAGATTTTATGACCTTGTGTCAAGGCTGAGCCTTGAGAGTTCAGATTTGATGACTGATGTGACCACTTATCCCATTACAGTTTCAGTTCAGTGCCTAGAGATATATTGCAGCAGTGTTTCAGATGATGCATGATCTATGGATATGTTCTCACTGACTGTGGATTATTATCTTGTTGATTTAGTCATGATCATGGCATGTGCTTGGTATATTATTCCTGATGTGGCAAACTATTTAAAATGAACTGTAAATCATAAATTGGACATTTGCTTGCACTTTTAGGTCATTTAACAAAACTTACTGGTATTTCACCTTACATAGACATGGTCTTTCCCCGACACCAGTTGTCTGCTAGTGTAGGCTCCATATTCACTCATCTCCATCCATACATGACCTTCCTGTTTGACTTTAAACCCTGACTTGTCTCATTTGACTTTCTGATACCGAGGACTTCCCCATTTTTCTACCTCTGTGTTTGGACCGCATCCCTGTTTATTTAGTGTCTCGGCTCTGAGTTGGTGACAGAACTTGCCTTTGGTGAGTTGGATTGTAGGCCTAAATCATTCTGGTCGGTTGTCCCGATGTTTGGCATTGGCTCGAACTCCCCCTAGTCACTTGAGATGTTGTTGGCTAAAACTGAAAGCTCATGTTCTACCTATGGAAACTAAAAAATTCGCCCATGGAAACAAAAAAGGGCAAGAGCAATGAAAAGCTAAAAATACTCCTCGAAGAGTATAAGAAAGGTCCAAAAAAAGCAATGGTTCTTAAAAGTTATATCTAAACAATTGCTGACCTTATAAATATGTGAAAAACATGCCCTGGATGCAAGCTGCAACTAGTTGTGCTTCTCAGCACATCTGAAATCCGAAGGGTTATGTAGGCCAAAAAGGCCATGGAAGTAAAATTGAATGATCCTAATGAACCTGGATCAACTTGATGTAGACATGATGCCTAAGTTGAATAAGCACTCTCTAAACAACTTATCCATTTGTGAGGCACAGCCATCCCCCGTGTTCTTTTGTCCAGCACAGAGTTTGTAGCTTCCCCCTTTTTCCCAGTCCAAAGTATTTTTGAGTTAAGTTAGACAAGTCAAACCCTTAGCCCAACCTTGCTCCTAGCCTTCATCCTTCACTAGCAGTTTGACCATGTCCAATGGGTGAGTTTGTCATTTGAACTATTGTGCAAGTAATCTTATATAACCACGGAATATGTTAACTTGATTAATGCCACTGAATGGAATTTATACTTTGAGCTTAGCTGTGGGAATGATTAGAGAAACATTGTCTTAGTCTACTGATGTGATTTATCCTTGATTATATATTCTTGGGATCCGTGATGATGTGGGCCATGTATGGATGATTATTGATGATGATTTATGGTCCCACATGTTTGATGATGATATCATATGATGGACATATGATGCAGATGATGTTTGATCCAGTTCAGCAGGTTTATTATTATTTCAGATCAGCAGATTATACATTGTCCATATATGGTGGACCCTACAGCTGGCCCATTAGGGCAACCCATGATGTATGAGTACTCATTCCTAGTGGATTTGGGTCTTCTGGATCCATTGAGACACTTATCTTTCAGTTCCGGGCACTTCTGACAGTGATTGATGCAGTTTTACACTTGTTGACCAGATTTGGGGCTGATTTCCCAGCCTGAGCAGCAGGGGCCCCGAGAGGCCAGTTCACCTAGGGCGCTGATGATGGAGGGGGTGGTCCAGCCACTTGTTATTACCATTTATCCCCCCTCTCGGAGAGCCTGGTAGGCTCAGATGGACAGCGCTAGCACCCTAGGAGGCAGTTTTGGCACTTTCACAGTTCCCGAGGCAGTTAAAAAATGGGAAAAGGTGGTCACTGAGGAAATCGATTTGGGCAATTGAGGCAAGGTTTTGGCATTTGGTTTTCACAGAGGTCTTCCAGGGCGGCATCACTACCTTCCAGTCAGTTTTCACCATGTGGGTATGCCCAGATTCATCACAGGAGGACATTTACTGCTTGACTGTCATGGATTCTGAGGACAGTTTTGGTCATTTTTATTATATTGGACATATTTTATTATTTTTATTGTGCCTTGGGGATGAGCTAGTAAGGATTAAAACCTCCTAGCCCCACCATGAGCTTATATTGTTATGTCCTAGTCACCATGAGGTGGATTTTGATGCTTATAGTCTCTCTTGTGGACGACGTCACCCCTCATTGTACCTTTTTAGTGGGGGCGCTATCATTATGTGGGTGATCCATGTGATATATGGTTATGATTTATTATTAGCCATTGATTATGTTGTGAGATCTTTTAATCTCAACCACTCATTTCAAAAAGTGGTTTTGAGATCTAGGGTTTTGGTCTTTATTATCCTATATAAGGAGGAGACCCCCCTCATTGTAAAATTCATCTAGAGATTTTTGGATCTTGGCTCTTGGAATAAAATTTCTATCTTTTGGAGTACATGCTTGGATTGGAGTGGATGTTGGTTGTTTCGATTGTAAATGCTATTGTCCATTGCACTGGAGGATCTATTGTAGCTATCTTGCATATTTGCCATACTTTATTTGCAGGTTAAGAGGGCGACTTTGACAAGTGCGAATTGGTGGGGAGGCTTGCCCTTCAAGCTTGGAAGAAGTCGTTTTGGGTTTGACAGGGAGTAGTTTTGCCTTTGTGTCAACTATTCTATGTTTTTCTCTCTCTTGCTTGTATCTACCTTCAATTTGTTAAACTGATTGATGCTTTGCTCCTTGGCTTGACAGGTTAGAAGGAATTATATGTGGCTTGGAAAAATCGATTTGGTAAGAGGGCTTCAACAATTCTCCATTTGATCTTTGGCAAAGTAATCCTCGTCTCAACTAGCATTCATCTCTTCATCCAGGTATGTTCCAAGAGGTATGATCTTCTCTTCCTTGAATCTTCCATAATTTCTAGATCACAAAAAAAACCCTAATCAAATTAAAACCCTTGTTTTTGGTATTTTTCAGATCTACTTAGATCTAGCATTGTTCTTGAAGAGATATTGAAAACCCACCTCTATAGCATCCACCCCTAGTTGGATCTATAGTTTGGTGGTGATTGGCTAAGAATTGACCCACTTTTCAAGGCAAAAAGCCCTCCTTGACCCAAATCGCACTTCCTAGAGAGAGGCTTGTTGGGCTAGATCTAGCACATGGGTAGGTGAGATCTCACTTGATTTGCATTCTAGACATTTGATAACCTAAACCCATATCCTTACTTTGGTGAAAACTACCTTGTGGACATCTCTCCATGTTTTAAGGGGTTGAAACCCCCTTTTAACCTTCTTGGCATCTTAAAAACTTAGATCTACTAAGATCTAGCCATTGGATTCACTTGAAACTTTGAAGGAACATAGATCGGGGTACTAACATCCCGGATCTACATTTTGGTGGCCATTGGACTTGATTTGGTCCACCAAAACCCATTTTTGGACCCTCCTTGAGCAAGTCGCACCCCCTTGATTTTTTGAGTTGGTCCACTTCTAGGAAGTGGGTGTCGGAGATTTTCGTGGATTTGGAATGCCCATGACTTGAAACCTAGGTCTATACTGTCCTTTCGTCAAGATCCGCCTTGGGGATTGCATTCCTTGTTTTAAGGGATTGTGGTCCACTTTTGGTCATCACTTAAAAACCTAGATCTAGTAAGATCCAACCATTGGATCTCTCCCAAACCACTTGACTTGGCTTCTAGGTGTCCCGATCTACACTTTGACATCCTTCTTGACTCCATTAGCCCATCCAACAAGGCACTAGTCCTTCTCCAAGCAAGGCGCACTCCTTGGGATTAGTGTCAAACCCTAGATCTAATACATGGGTAATCCTAGAACCAACTCCAACTTATAGATCTAGCCTAGATCTATCCTATAGTACCATCCTCACACCTAACTTCACCTTGTGGGTCCATCTAGAACCATTTCACACTTCCCAAGAAACTAGACTCACTTGTGCAAACACATGGTACTATACCTAGTAATCATACCCCATCATGTGGCCTAAACCATACATAGGTTGAAACACTAACTATCCATTATACCACCTTCAACCATTCCTTAAACATTAGGTCCACTTAGCCTTGCTTTGGTTTCCGTAACTCATCATTTATCCACCCTCAGAAACCTTTGTTTGGGTCCAATCAACTGTGATTGGGGTATAGGGTCTCCCCCTTGGTCTAGTTACACCTTGACCTAAAGCGAAGAGTGCCTCGGTTGACGTGACTCCCGCATTGCATTGGGAACCGTGGCATCTCTTGGGTCACCTCTTTAGTTGCCTGTCTCCTCTACCGTCCCGGATGGGATACCTCTAGGGGCAACTACAAGTTGTGTGATAACATTTTTGGCGCCGTTTCCGGGGAAGGTAGAGGCCTACCCTGGTTCGACATATATTTTTCAAACCTCTACTCCCATTCTCTTTGCCAACATTAACATTTTTGGCGCCGTTGCCGGGGAGGTAGGGGCCTACCCTGGTTCAATACACCTTTGTGTCTCACTATATCTCTGCACTTTAAACGACATTTCTCTTGGTAGTAGAGCCTAAAAATCTACCTGGCGACTCCTAATCGTGACTCCGCTGAGGAGCAAGCTCATAGTCATCCTTACAACACTCGAAGTAAATCAAATCCAAATCAATTAGAAGGAACCCCACTCACTTATCACAAAAGAGATCCTAAAACCCAATCAACTAATTTCTTGTGGAAACTTGTTAACTCAGGTTCTCCAAACCGTGTCTTAGGATCCCCTTTGTTCAATCCGGTTCCTCCTTTATCTCCTAATCATAACTCTAGTTCAATCCCAATCAATCCAATGGCAGCACAAGGTCAATCAAACTCCGGTATCAACAACCAAAACAATCCTCCTGTTGCTCGTGCTTTTGGTCATAAGGCTAGGTCTTCTCCTTTAGACTTTTCTCAGATCTTGGGTGCTCCCCATAGTATGCCAGACAAGTACTTTGAAAAGATCCCAAAATTCAATGGCAACTGTGCCACCTCTATTGAGGATCACATAGACAATGTTTGGGCTCATATGGAAGCTTACGGGGCTGAAGAAGAGGATGTGTTTATTAGGGGTCTCTTTGCATCCTTGGAGGGTGATGCTCGCAAATGGTTTGACCGCTTGCCTGCATCATCAATCAATGGGTATGATGTATTCACCGATAAACTCAAGCAAGAGTGGTCAGTCAAGTTAGATGGGCGTTTCCTTTTACACCAACTTTTTGACATCAAAAAGAAGGAGAATGAGTCTGTCCATGAGTTTAACCAACGCTTTGATAAGACTGTTGCCAACATCCCAAGTAACATAAGGCCCCTCGACCAAGCCATCTTGATCCATTAGCTTAATGCTTATGAAGGTTACTTGGGTTACCATCTAAAGGACAAAGACCCTAGTAGTTTGAAGATAGCCCAAGACAACGCCAAGAAAGCTGAGGCAAATGCTGCCTCCATGGGAAAACAAAACTTCTTTGACCTAATTAGTGCACCTTCTTCCTCTAGATCTGAGTCTAAGTTTAAAAAGAGTAAGGAACCTAGCAAAGATCCCAATGAAATGATGGAGAGTATGCATGAAATGATGAAAAACTTAACTCTCCTAACTAGGGACCTAGCCAAGAACAGAGAGGGGGATAGATATAGGCAGCCCTATGGTCCTAAACCTTATTGGAATCAACAAAAGAAACCTAATGAAGGTGATAGAAGAAACCCTATGAACCAAGAACCTCCTATCATAAACTGGTCTGAAGAGCAAAAGTTGGAAGATCTTGAGTATACCACCCATGGTGATGATACTCCGGATTCTCCAAAGAACATTAATTGGGTTGATGACTTAAAATTTGACAAAGACTTCGGAAGAATCCTGATTGATCATGAAGAAGACACCATTGAAGAAACCAACCCTAGCGGTCCCATCTATGCTACTGAGCAAATCAATAGCGACCAAGCTCCTTATAAAACTTACCAACGAAGAAAGGATGGCCAAAAGCCTATCCCTTTTAGTGAAAAGAAAAACAATGAGCTGCCTAATCCAGTGAGTGAGCCATTCCGTTTTCCTGAGTATGACTTTGATATCAACATCGAAAGAGAGTTAGACAAGGTTATGCATAACATTCCACTCACTGAGTTAATGAAAATCCCTTCAATAAAGGAGCAAGTGGTGGATTTTTTCGAGAGTATCCCTGAGACTATCACAAGTAGTGGTGAGGATCCATCTTCTCAAAACCCACCACCTTGTGATGTGGTTGATGAAGAGGATGACCCCCCCATTAACATCCAAACTGCCCTATATGAGAGAAAGAATGGGGGTCACCAACCATTTTACCTTACACTACGCATAGGTGATATCCTTCTTCATAACTGTATGTTGGATTCTGGTGCCTCCATGAATGTGATGCCTTTGCAAGTCATGGAAGCCATGGGATTAAAGATAACTAGACCCTATGGGAACGTTTGTGGGATTGACTCTAAACCAGTTAAAGTCTTTGGCTTGATCAAAAACCTGAGAGCTGACCTGTTTTCATGCCTCGACATATCCATGCTTATGGATATAGTAGTCATAGATCTCCCTCCAGCCTATGGCATGCTCCTTTGTAGGAAGTGGTCCGCTGGGCTAGGGGGACATCTTCAGATGGACTTATCATATGCTACCATCCCCAACTCTGATGGGTCTTTGGTTAGGGTGTATCGGGAGCCATTTTATGATGGACATCTTGAGAACTATGAGGATGGTGTGAGAAACACTTTTGGTGAGGGTGAGTTGCTACCTGAGGGTATCTTTATGGTCATGGGTGGTCATGATGATGATCCTAGCATGGAAGAAGAAAGAATTATTGAGGTTGACCCTCAGTCCATTCGGGGTGTAGTATCAGAAAACCTTAGGACCTCGAACCAACCCAGTAGTGTAGGGCCAAACATTGACCAACCTACACATCCTACTCAGCTAAACACTTCGGAAGATAACTTTGATCAAATTAGAAGGGGTGAGTATATACCTAGGACAGTACATGAGTGGCTTTTCCTAGTTGACCTTAACACAGAAAGAGGAAGACAAGGCTTACCTCACATCACTCCTTGGACAAATAACAATGAAGGAACACACCTGCCCTCACCTGAGGGGAATGATGAAGAACTAGTTGATTATCACTTTTCGGATGTGCCTGATCACTTGTCCCATTTGTCCTTAGAGGATGGGGTTTTAAGGCAGGTGAATGACAACTCTATGAGTTGGCAAGAACATGCCCTGATCCATGATGCCCCCGGGGAAGACTTTTCTTTGAATAATCTAGCCATTTTTCAAGAAGAACCCACTGACTCACATTTACCTCCTTATTACCCTAGTTTCCTTCTACCTAGCGAGTTACCTAGTGGTGAAGAGGATATTGATTCCACAGACACACTTTATTCTTCACCAACACCGTTGGATATGAGGAGTCAAAGTGCACCTAGCACAGTTCATAGTCTCATTTCTGATGACCATTTGGCATTTTTAGAGAACATGACCATTCCTATCCCATCAGGAGAGGGTAGTAGCAGAAGTAGTGAAAATCAAAGCCCTCCTCCCTTAACCCAAGCTGAAGTAAATGAGGATGTTGATACTGACTTGTTGACCATAGGGGAAACACCAAAGAATATCATTCACCCACTAGAAGAAAGTCCTCTTAGGGGAACCATAGGAGAAGTCTTGATTGGTAGCATAGTTGTACCTTTAGACGCTGGACCTCCCAGATTTAATGAATTTCCTCCTAATAGGAATTCAAGTATAGTTACACCTCAGCCTCAGTGTACTTCCGATATCCAACCTTTTCCTGAACATGCTATTGAAGTCATCCCTCGATCCGTAAATCACCAAAGGTTTGAAATTGGTGATAAGGTTGTAGTACCTAATGATTTATTTTACATACGATCTAGGGGATCAGGTGACTTTTGGGTTGGACCACTTACTGTTGAGCGCTGCATTGATGAGATGTGTTTTCTCACCACTGGGACTGGCCAACGCATCTTACTCCCTATCAATCAAAGGGAGCTAAGGGATTATCATCCCTGACCTTCCTTACCTTGCCTTGCCTGTTTAGAGTAGGTAGCTTCTGAATAAGCTCACTTGAGCAGTAGGATTTGTGTGATTTTTCTTTTTCTGTGTGCCGAGTATTGTCCCGTTTTCTTGTTTCTGCCTGAGTTAAGTCTTGCTCCTTCCTAAGCTTGTCTTTTCTCCTGCATACATCTTTAAGAAATTATAGTTAGCATTTACATTATTGGCTGCCTGTGCAAGTTGAGATTTGCCTGATGCACAGTAAATAAAAATGAGAATAATATATGCCATGTTAGTTTATATTTATATTTTGACGCATTTTCAGTTTATGCTTTCAGCTTTATTTTATTTTTATCCCATACATGCTCCATGATGGTATTCTAGTTTTTGTGAGAGCAGGAACAGGTGCAAGATAAAAGCTGAAAGCAAGGATGGTGCAGTGCTGGATTGAAGATTGATGCAGAGCAGTTCGAGACCAGAGATTCTGAGGTTCTCAAGCGCTCTCTCCCTTAGAGCACTTGTCCCAGCTGGAGCCAGATGTTATCACACCATAGTAGCAGGGCTACTATTCTTGTACAGCAGATATCTGCACATTCCAGAGCTTCCTTTATTCCAGAGCATGGCTATATATTTTGGATCACCCATGATCAGAGCAGTACATTTTTCAGATTTTATGACCTTGTGTCAAGGCTGAGCCTTGAGAGTTCAGATTTGATGACTGATGTGACCACTTATCCCATTACAGTTTCAGTTCAGTGCCTAGAGATATATTGCAGCAGTGTTTCAGATGATGCATGATCTATGGATATGTTCTCACTGACTGTGGATTATTATCTTGTTGATTTAGTCATGATCATGGCATGTGCTTGGTATATTATTCCTGATGTGGCAAACTATTTAAAATGAACTGTAAATCATAAATTGGACAATTGCTTGCACTTTTAGGTCATTTAACAAAACTTACTGGTATTTCACCTTACATAGACATGGTCTTTCCCCGACACCAGTTGTCTGCTAGTGTAGGCTCCATATTCACTCATCTCCATCCATACATGACCTTCCTGTTTGACTTTAAACCCCGACTTGTCTCATTTGACTTTCTGATACCGAGGACTTCCCCATTTTTCTACCTCTGTGTTTGGACCGCATCCCTGTTTATTCAGTGTCTCGGCTCTGAGTTGGTGACAGAACTTGCCTTTGGTGAGTTGGATTGTAGGCCTAAATCATTCTGGTCGGTTGTCCCGATGTTTGGCATTGGCTCGAACTCCCCCTAGTCACTTGAGATGTTGTTGGCTAAAACTGAAAGCTCATGTTCTACCTATGGAAACTAAAAAATTCGCCCATGGAAACAAAAAAGGGCAAGAGCAATGAAAAGCTAAAAATACTCCTCGAAGAGTATAAGAAAGGTCCAAAAAAAGCAATGGTTCTTAAAAGTTATATCTAAACAATTGCTGACCTTATAAATATGTGAAAAACATGCCCTGGATGCAAGCTGCAACTAGTTGTGCTTCTCAGCACATCTGAAATCCGAAGGGTTATGTAGGCCAAAAAGGCCATGGAAGTAAAATTGAATGATCCTAATGAACCTGGATCAACTTGATGTAGACATGATGCCTAAGTTGAATAAGCACTCTCTAAACAACTTATCCATTTGTGAGGCACAGCCATCCCCCGTGTTCTTTTGTCCAGCATAGAGTTTGTAGCTTCCCCCTTTTTCCCAGTCCAAAGTATTTTTGAGTTAAGTTAGACAAGTCAAACCCTTAGCCCAACCTTGCTCCTAGCCTTCATCCTTCACTAGCAGTTTGACCATGTCCAATGGGTGAGTTTGTCATTTGAACTATTGTGCAAGTAATCTTATATAACCACGGAATATGTTAACTTGATTAATGCCACTGAATGGAATTTATACTTTGAGCTTAGCTGTGGGAATGATTAGAGAAACATTGTCTTAGTCTACTGATGTGATTTATCCTTGATTATATATTCTTGGGATCCGTGATGATGTGGGCCATGTATGGATGATTATTGATGATGATTTATGGTCCCACATGTTTGATGATGATATCATATGATGGACATATGATGCAGATGATGTTTGATCCAGTTCAGCAGGTTTATTATTATTTCAGATCAGCAGATTATACATTGTCCATATATGGTGGACCCTACAGCTGGCCCATTAGGGCAACCCATGATGTATGAGTACTCATTCCTAGTGGATTTGGGTCTTCTGGATCCATTGAGACACTTATATTTCAGTTCCGGGCACTTCTGACAGTGATTGATGCAGTTTTACACTTGTTGACCAGATTTGGGGCTGATTTCCCAGCCTGAGCAGCAGGGGCCCCGAGAGGCCAGTTCACCTAGGGTGCTGATGATGGAGGGGGTGGTCCAGCCACTTGTTATTACCATTTATCCCCCCTCCCGGAGAGCCTGGTAGGCTCAGATGGACAGCGCTAGCACCCTAGGAGGCAGTTTTGGCACTTTCACAGTTCCCGAGGCAGTTAAAAAATGGGAAAAGGTGGTCACTGAGGAAATCGATTTGGGCAATTGAGGCAAGGTTTTGGCATTTGGTTTTCACAGAGGTCTTCCAGGGCGGCATCACTACCTTCCAGTCAGTTTTCACCATGTGGGTATGCCCAGATTGATCACAGGAGGACATTTACTGCTTGACTGTCATGGATTATGAGGACAGTTTTGGTCATTTTTATTATATTGGACATATTTTATTATTTTTATTGTGCCTTGGGGATGAGCTAGTAAGGATTAAAACCTCCTAGCCCCACCATGAGCTTCTATTGTTATGTCCTAGTCACCATGAGGTGGATTTTGATGCTTATAGTCTCTCTTGTGGATGACGTCACCCCTCATTGTACCTTTTTAGTGGGGGCGCTATCATTATGTGGGTGATCCATGTGATATATGGTTATGATTTATTATTAGCCATTGATTATGTTGTGAGATCTTTTAATCTCAACCACTCATTTCAAAAAGTGGTTTTGAGATCTAGGGTTTTGGTCTTTATTATCCTATATAAGGAGGAGACCCCCTCATTGTAAAATTCATCTAGAGATTTTTGGCTCTTGGCTCTTGGAATAAAATTTCTATCTTTTGGAGTACATGCTTGGATTGGAGTGGATGTTGGTTGTTTCGATTGTAAATGCTATTGTCCATTGCACTGGAGGATCTATTGTAGCTATCTTGCATATTTGCCATACTTTATTTGCAGGTTAAGAGGGCGACTTTGACAAGTGCGAATTGGTGGGGAGGCTTGCCCTTCAAGCTTGGAAGAAGTCGTTTTGGGTTTGACAGGGAGTAGTTTTGCCTTTGTGTCAACTATTCTATGTTTTTCTCTCTCTTGCTTGTATCTACCTTCAATTTGTTAAACTGATTGATGCTTTGCTCCTTGGCTTGACAGGTTAGAAGGAATTATATGTGGCTTGGAAAAATCGATTTGGCAAGAGGGCTTCAACAATTCTCCATTTGATCTTTGGCAAAGTAATCCTCGTCTCAACTAGCATTCATCTCTTCATCCAGGTATGTTCCAAGAGGTATGATCTTCTCTTCCTTGAATCTTCCATAATTTCTAGATCACAAAAAAAAAACCTAATCAAATTAAAACCCTTGTTTTTGGTATTTTTCAGATCTACTTAGATCTAGCATTGTTCTTGAAGATATATTGAAAACCCACCTCTATAGCATCCACCCCTAGTTGGATCTATAGTTTGGTGGTGATTGGCTAAGAATTGACCCACTTTTCAAGGCAAAAAGCCCTCCTTGACCCAAATCGCACTTCCTAGAGAGAGGCTTGTTGGGCTAGATCTAGCACATGGGTAGGTGAGATCTCACTTGATTTGCATTCTAGACATTTGATAACCTAAACCCATATCCTTACTTTGGTGAAAACTACCTTGTGGACATCTCTCCATGTTTTAAGGGGTTGAAACCCCCTTTTAACCTTCTTGGCATCTTAAAAACTTAGATCTACTAAGATCTAGCCATTGGATTCACTTGAAACTTTGAAGGAACATAGATCGGGGTACTAACATCCCGGATCTACATTTTGGTGGCCATTGGACTTGATTTGGTCCACCAAAACCCATTTTTGGACCCTCCTTGAGCAAGTCGCACCCCCTTGATTTTTTGAGTTGGTCCACTTCTAGGAAGTGGGTGTCGGAGATTTTCGTGGATTTGGAATGCCCATGACTTGAAACCTAGGTCTATACTGTCCTTTCGTCAAGATCCGCCTTGGGGATTGCATTCCTTGTTTTAAGGGATTGTGGTCCACTTTTGGTCATCACTTAAAAACCTAGATCTAGTAAGATCCAACCATTGGATCTCTCCCAAACCACTTGACTTGGCTTCTAGGTGTCCCGATCTACACTTTGACATCCTTCTTGACTCCATTAGCCCATCCAACAAGGCACTAGTCCTTCTCCAAGCAAGGCGCACTCCTTGGGATTAGTGTCAAACCCTAGATCTAATACATGGGTAATCCTAGAACCAACTCCAACTTATAGATCTAGCCTAGATCTATCCTATAGTACCATCCTCACACCTAACTTCACCTTGTGGGTCCATCTAGAACCATTTCACACTTCCCAAGAAACTAGACTCACTTGTGCAAACACATGGTACTATACCTAGTAATCATACCCCATCATGTGGCCTAAACCATACATAGGTTGAAACACTAACTATCCATTATACCACCTTCAACCATTCCTTAAACATTAGGTCCACTTAGCCTTGCTTTGGTTTCCGTAACTCATCATTTATCCACCCTCAGAAACCTTTGTTTGGGTCCAATCAACTGTGATTGGGGTATAGGGTCTCCCCCTTGGTCTAGTTACACCTTGACCTAAAGCGAAGAGTGCCTCGGTTGACGTGACTCCCGCATTGCATTGGGAACCGTGGCATCTCTTGGGTCACCTCTTTAGTTGCCTGTCTCCTCTACCGTCCCGGATGGGATACCTCTAGGGGCAACTACAAGTTGTGTGATAACATTTTTGGCGCCGTTGCCGGGGAAGGTAGAGGCCTACCCTGGTTCGACATATATTTTTCAAACCTCTACTCCCATTCTCTTTGCCAACATTAACATTTTTGGCGCCGTTGCCGGGGAGGTAGGGGCCTACCCTGGTTCAATACACCTTTGTGTCTCACTATCTCTCTGCACTTTAAACGACATTTCTCTTGGTAGTAGAGCCTAAAAATCTACCTGGCGACTCCTAATCGTGACTCCGCTGAGGAGCAAGCTCATAGTCATCCTTACAACACTCGAAGTAAATCAAATCCAAATCAATTAGAAGGAACCCCACTCACTTATCACAAAAGAGATCCTAAAACCCAATCAACTAATTTCTTGTGGAAACTTGTTAACTCAGGTTCTCCAAACCGTGTCTTAGGATCCCCTTTGTTCAATCCGGTTCCTCCTTTATCTCCTAATCATAACTCTAGTTCAATCCCAATCAATCCAATGGCAGCACAAGGTCAATCAAACTCCGGTATCAACAACCAAAACAATCCTCCTGTTGCTCGTGCTTTTGGTCATAAGGCTAGGTCTTCTCCTTTAGACTTTTCTCAGATCTTGGGTGCTCCCCATAGTATGCCAGACAAGTACTTTGAAAAGATCCCAAAATTCAATGGCAACTGTGCCACCTCTATTGAGGATCACATAGACAATGTTTGGGCTCATATGGAAGCTTACGGGGCTGAAGAAGAGGATGTGTTTATTAGGGGTCTCTTTGCATCCTTGGAGGGTGATGCTCGCAAATGGTTTGACCGCTTGCCTGCATCATCAATCAATGGGTATGATGTATTCACCGATAAACTCAAGCAAGAGTGGTCAGTCAAGTTAGATGGGCGTTTCCTTTTACACCAACTTTTTGACATCAAAAAGAAGGAGAATGAGTCTGTCCATGAGTTTAACCAACGCTTTGATAAGACTGTTGCCAACATCCCAAGTAACATAAGGCCCCTCGACCAAGCCATCTTGATCCATTAGCTTAATGCTTATGAAGGTTACTTGGGTTACCATCTAAAGGACAAAGACCCTAGTAGTTTGAAGATAGCCCAAGACAACGCCAAGAAAGCTGAGGCAAATGCTGCCTCCATGGGAAAACAAAACTTCTTTGACCTAATTAGTGCACCTTCTTCCTCTAGATCTGAGTCTAAGTTTAAAAAGAGTAAGGAACCTAGCAAAGATCCCAATGAAATGATGGAGAGTATGCATGAAATGATGAAAAACTTAACTCTCCTAACTAGGGACCTAGCCAAGAACAGAGAGGGGGATAGATATAGGCAGCCCTATGGTCCTAAACCTTATTGGAATCAACAAAAGAAACCTAATGAAGGTGATAGAAGAAACCCTATGAACCAAGAACCTCCTATCATAAACTGGTCTGAAGAGCAAAAGTTGGAAGATCTTGAGTATACCACCCATGGTGATGATACTCCGGATTCTCCAAAGAACATTAATTGGGTTGATGACTTAAAATTTGACAAAGACTTCGGAAGAATCCTGATTGATCATGAAGAAGACACCATTGAAGAAACCAACCCTAGCGGTCCCATCTATGCTACTGAGCAAATCAATAGCGACCAAGCTCCTTATAAAACTTACCAACGAAGAAAGGATGGCCAAAAGCCTATCCCTTTTAGTGAAAAGAAAAACAATGAGCTGCCTAATCCAGTGAGTGAGCCATTCCGTTTTCCTGAGTATGACTTTGATATCAACATCGAAAGAGAGTTAGACAAGGTTATGCATAACATTCCACTCACTGAGTTAATGAAAATCCCTTCAATAAAGGAGCAAGTGGTGGATTTTTTCGAGAGTATCCTTGAGACTATCACAAGTAGTGGTGAGGATCCATCTTCTCAAAACCCACCACCTTGTGATGTGGTTGATGAAGAGGATGACCCCCCCATTAACATCCAAACTGCCCTATATGAGAGAAAGAATGGGGGTCACCAACCATTTTACCTTACACTACGCATAGGTGATATCCTTCTTCATAACTGTATGTTGGATTCTGGTGCCTCCATGAATGTGATGCCTTTGCAAGTCATGGAAGCCATGGGATTAAAGATAACTAGACCCTATGGGAACGTTTGTGGGATTGACTCTAAACCAGTTAAAGTCTTTGGCTTGATCAAAAACTTGAGAGCTGACCTGTTTTCATGCCTCGACATATCCATGCTTATGGATATAGTAGTCATAGATCTCCCTCCAGCCTATGGCATGCTCCTTTGTAGGAAGTGGTCCGCTGGGCTAGGGGGACATCTTCAGATGGACTTATCATATGCTACCATCCCCAACTCTGATGGGTCTTTGGTTAGGGTGTATCGGGAGCCATTTTATGATGGACATCTTGAGAACTATGAGGATGGTGTGAGAAACACTTTTGGTGAGGGTGAGTTGCTACCTGAGGGTATCTTTATGGTCATGGGTGGTCATGATGATGATCCTAGCATGGAAGAAGAAAGAATTATTGAGGTTGACCCTCAGTCCATTCGGGGTGTAGTATCAGAAAACCTTAGGACCTCGAACCAACCCAGTAGTGTAGGGCCAAACATTGACCAACCTACACATCCTACTCAGCTAAACACTTCGGAAGATAACTTTGATCAAATTAGAAGGGGTGAGTATATACCTAGGACAGTACATGAGTGGCTTTTCCTAGTTGACCTTAACACAGAAAGAGGAAGACAAGGCTTACCTCACATCACTCCTTGGACAAATAACAATGAAGGAACACACCTGCCCTCACCTGAGGGGAATGATGAAGAACTAGTTGATTATCACTTTTCGGATGTGCCTGATCACTTGTCCCATTTGTCCTTAGAGGATGGGGTTTTAAGGTAGGTGAATGACAACTCTATGAGTTGGCAAGAACATGCCCTGATCCATGATGCCCCCGGGGAAGACTTTTCTTTGAATAATCTAGCCATTTTTCAAGAAGAACCCACTGACTCACATTTACCTCCTTATTACCCTAGTTTCCTTCTACCTAGCGAGTTACCTAGTGGTGAAGAGGATATTGATTCCACAGACACACTTTATTCTTCACCAACACCGTTGGATATGAGGAGTCAAAGTGCACCTAGCACAGTTCATAGTCTCATTTCTGATGACCATTTGGCATTTTTAGAGAACATGACCATTCATATCCCATCAGGAGAGGGTAGTAGCAGAAGTAGTGAAAATCAAAGCCCTCCTCCCTTAACCCAAGCTGAAGTAAATGAGGATGTTGATACTGACTTGTTGACCATAGGGGAAACACCAAAGAATATCATTCACCCACTAGAAGAAAGTCCTCTTAGGGGAACCATAGGAGAAGTCTTGATTGGTAGCATAGTTGTACCTTTAGACGCTGGACCTCCCAGATTTAATGAATTTCCTCCTAATAGGAATTCAAGTATAGTTACACCTCAGCCTCAGTGTACTTCCGATATCCAACCTTTTCCTGAACATGCTATTGAAGTCATCCCTCGATCCGTAAATCACCAAAGGTTTGAAATTGGTGATAAGGTTGTAGTACCTAATGATTTATTTTACATACGATCTAGGGGATCAGGTGACTTTTGGGTTGGACCACTTACTGTTGAGCGCTGCATTGATGAGATGTGTTTTCTCACCACTGGGACTGGCCAACGCATCTTACTCCCTATCAATCAAAGGGAGCTAAGGGATTATCATCCCTGACCTTCCTTACCTTGCCTTGCCTGTTTAGAGTAGGTAGCTTCTGAATAAGCTCACTTGAGCAGTAGGATTTGTGTGATTTTTCTTTTTCTGTGTGCCGAGTATTGTCCCGTTTTCTTGTTTCTGCCTGAGTTAAGTCTTGCTCCTTCCTAAGCTTGTCTTTTCTCCTGCATACATCTTTAAGAAATTATAGTTAGCATTTACATTATTGGCTGCCTGTGCAAGTTGAGATTTGCCTGATGCACAGTAAATAAAAATGAGAATAATATATGCCATGTTAGTTTATATTTATATTTTGACGCATTTTCAGTTTATGCTTTCAGCTTTATTTTATTTTTATCCCATACATGCTCCATGATGGTATTCTAGTTTTTGTGAGAGCGGGAACAGGTGCAAGATAAAAGCTGAAAGCAAGGATGGTGCAGTGCTGGATTGAAGATTGATGCAGAGCAGTTCGAGACCAGAGATTCTGAGGTTCTCAAGCGCTCTCTCCCTTAGAGCACTTGTCCCAGCTGGAGCCAGATGTTATCACACCATAGTAGCAGGGCTACTATTCTTGTACAGCAGATATCTGCACATTCCAGAGCTTCCTTTATTCCAGAGCATGGCTATATATTTTGGATCACCCATGATCAGAGCAGTACATTTTTCAGATTTTATGACCTTGTGTCAAGGCTGAGCCTTGAGAGTTCAGATTTGATGACTGATGTGACCACTTATCCCATTACAGTTTCAGTTCAGTGCCTAGAGATATATTGCAGCAGTGTTTCAGATGATGCATGATCTATGGATATGTTCTCACTGACTGTGGATTATTATCTTGTTGATTTAGTCATGATCATGGCATGTGCTTGGTATATTATTCCTGATGTGGCAAACTATTTAAAATGAACTGTAAATCATAAATTGGACAATTGCTTGCACTTTTAGGTCATTTAACAAAATTTACTGGTATTTCACCTTACATAGACATGGTCTTTCCCCGACACCAGTTGTCTGCTAGTGTAGGCTCCATATTCACTCATCTCCATCCATACATGACCTTCCTGATTGACTTTAAACCCCGACTTGTCTCATTTGACTTTCTGATACCGAGGACTTCCCCATTTTTCTACCTCTGTGTTTGGACCGCATCCCTGTTTATTCCAATGTTATCAGAACCGGACCGGTCATCGAACCGGCGAAGCCCAAAATGTGAACCGGACCGGAAACCGGACCGGAACCGGGAAAAAACCGGGAAAAAAACCGGTCGACTAAAAAATACATAAAATATTCATACTTTGTAAAAAACATATATATTCATGTGCATACATATGAATCCAAACCATTAATACACAAATATGCAAAGTTTCTCATATATATATAGCAAGTATGGGTGCAAAGAACCAAAACAGCACCCAGTGCAATACATCTCTGAGGTTCTGAACCAAAGTACATCAACAAAGAGGCTCGAAATGGCAACCATAGTACTAATGAATAACAATAAACTAATCATAGAAGCATAGAAAACTTTTTTTTTGTGTTTAAAAAAAATAAAAATCAGTTTCATGGGTCATCTGTACGGACCGGCCGGTTCGGGCCGGTTTTGACCGGTTCCGGCCGGTTCGGCCGGTTTTGACCGGTTCCGGCCGGTTCTGGCCGGTTCAGTACCCGGTTCAGACAAAATTCCGGTTCAACCGGTTTTTGTCCCTGACCGGACCGGTTACCTCTGTAAACCGGTCAGACCGGCCGGTTTTTCCGGTTCCGGTCCGGTTCCGATAACACTGGTTTATTCAGTGTCTCGGCTCTGAGTTGGTGACAGAACTTGCCTTTGGTGAGTTGGATTGTAGGCCTAAATCATTCTGGTCGGTTGTCCCGATGTTTGGCATTGGCTCGAACTCCCCCTAGTCACTTGAGATGTTGTTGGCTAAAACTGAAAGCTCATGTTCTACCTATGGAAACTAAGAAATTCGCCCATGGAAACAAAAAAGGGCAAGAGCAATGAAAAGCTAAAAATACTCCTCGAAGAGTATAAGAAAGGTCCAAAAAAAGCAATGGTTCTTAAAAGTTATATCTAAACAATTGCTGACCTTATAAATATGTGAAAAACATGCCCTGGATGCAAGCTGCAACTAGTTGTGCTTCTCAGCACATCTGAAATCCGAAGGGTTATGTAGGCCAAAAAGGCCATGGAAGTAAAATTGAATGATCCTAATGAACCTGGATCAACTTGATGTAGACATGATGCCTAAGTTGAATAAGCACTCTCTAAACAACTTATCCATTTGTGAGGCACAGCCATCCCCCGTGTTCTTTTGTCCAGCATAGAGTTTGTAGCTTCCCCCTTTTTCCCAGTCCAAAGTATTTTTGAGTTAAGTTAGACAAGTCAAACCCTTAGCCCAACCTTGCTCCTAGCCTTCATCCTTCACTAGCAGTTTGACCATGTCCAATGGGTGAGTTTGTCATTTGAACTATTGTGCAAGTAATCTTATATAACCACGGAATATGTTAACTTGATTAATGCCACTGAATGGAATTTATACTTTGAGCTTAGCTGTGGGAATGATTAGAGAAACATTGTCTTAGTCTACTGATGTGATTTATCCTTGATTATATATTCTTGGGATCCGTGATGATGTGGGCCATGTATGGATGATTATTGATGATGATTTATGGTCCCACATGTTTGATGATGATATCATATGATGGACATATGATGCAGATGATGTTTGATCCAGTTCAGCAGGTTTATTATTATTTCAGATCAGCAGATTATACATTGTCCATATATGGTGGACCCTACAGCTGGCCCATTAGGGCAACCCATGATGTATGAGTACTCATTCCTAGTGGATTTGGGTCTTCTGGATCCATTGAGACACTTATATTTCAGTTCCGGGCACTTCTGACAGTGATTGATGCAGTTTTACACTTGTTGACCAGATTTGGGGCTGATTTCCCAGCCTGAGCAGCAGGGGCCCCGAGAGGCCAGTTCACCTAGGGCGCTGATGATGGAGGGGGTGGTCCAGCCACTTGTTATTACCATTTATCCCCCCTCCCGGAGAGCCTGGTAGGCTCAGATGGACAGCGCTAGCACCCTAGGAGGCAGTTTTGGCACTTTCACAGTTCCCGAGGCAGTTAAAAAATGGGAAAAGGTGGTCACTGAGGAAATCGATTTGGGAAATTGAGGCAAGGTTTTGGCATTTGGTTTTCACAGAGGTCTTCCAGGGCGGCATCACTACCTTCCAGTCAGTTTTCACCATGTGGGTATGCCCAGATTGATCACAGGAGGACATTTACTGCTTGACTGTCATGGATTCTGAGGACAGTTTTGGTCATTTTTATTATATTGGACATATTTTATTATTTTTATTGTGCCTTGGGGATGAGCTAGTAAGGATTAAAACCTCCTAGCCCCACCATGAGCTTATATTGTTATGTCCTAGTCACCATGAGGTGGATTTTGATGCTTATAGTCTCTCTTGTGGATGACGTCACCCCTCATTGTACCTTTATAGTGGGGGCGCTATCATTATGTGGGTGATCCATGTGATATATGGTTATGATTTATTATTAGCCATTGATTATGTTGTGAGATCTTTTAATCTCAACCACTCATTTCAAAAAGTGGTTTTGAGATCTAGGGTTTTGGTCTTTATTATCCTATATAAGGAGGAGACCCCCTCATTGTAAAATTCATCTAGAGATTTTTGGCTCTTGGCTCTTGGAATAAAATTTATATCTTTTGGAGTACATGCTTGGATTGGAGTGGATGTTGGTTGTTTCGATTGTAAATGCTATTGTCCATTGCACTGGAGGATCTATTGTAGCTATCTTGCATATTTGCCATACTTTATTTGCAGGTTAAGAGGGCGACTTTGACAAGTGCGAATTGGTGGGGAGGCTTGCCCTTCAAGCTTGGAAGAAGTCGTTTTGGGTTTGACAGGGAGTAGTTTTGCCTTTGTGTCAACTATTCTATGTTTTTCTCTCTCTTGCTTGTATCTACCTTCAATTTGTTAAACTGATTGATGCTTTGCTCCTTGGCTTGACAGGTTAGAAGGAATTATATGTGGCTTGGAAAAATTGATTTGGCAAGAGGGCTTCAACAATTCTCCATTTGATCTTTGGCAAAGTAATCCTCATCTCAACTAGCATTCATCTCTTCATCCAGGTATGTTCCAAGAGGTATGATCTTCTCTTCCTTGAATCTTCCATAATTTCTAGATCACAAAAAAAAACCTAATCAAATTAAAACCCTTGTTTTTGGTATTTTTCAGATCTACTTAGATCTAGCATTGTTCTTGAAGATATATTGAAAACCCACCTCTATAGCATCCACCCCTAGTTGGATCTATAGTTTGGTGGTGATTGGCTAAGAATTGACCCATTTTTCAAGGCAAAAAGCCCTCCTTGACCCAAATCGCACTTCCTAGAGAGAGGCTTGTTGGGCTAGATCTAGCACATGGGTAGGTGAGATCTCACTTGATTTGCATTCTAGACATTTGATAACCTAAACCCATATCCTTACTTTGGTGAAAACTACCTTGTGGACATCTCTCCATGTTTTAAGGGGTTGAAACCCCCTTTTAACCTTCTTGGCATCTTAAAAACTTAGATCTACTAAGATCTAGCCATTGGATTCACTTGAAACTTTGAAGGAACATAGATCGGGGTACTAACATCCCGGATCTACATTTTGGTGGCCATTGGACTTGATTTGGTCCACCAAAACCCATTTTTGGACCCTCCTTGAGCAAGTCGCACCCCCTTGATTTTTTGAGTTGGTCCACTTCTAGGAAGTGGGTGTCGGAGATTTTCGTGGATTTGGAATGCCCATGACTTGAAACCTAGGTCTATACTGTCCTTTCGTCAAGATCCGCCTTGGGGATTGCATTCCTTGTTTTAAGGGATTGTGGTCCACTTTTGGTCATCACTTAAAAACCTAGATCTAGTAAGATCCAACCATTGGATCTCTCCCAAACCACTTGACTTGGCTTCTAGGTGTCCCGATCTACACTTTGACATCCTTCTTGACTCCATTAGCCCATCCAACAAGGCACTAGTCCTTCTCCAAGCAAGGCGCACTCCTTGGGATTAGTGTCAAACCCTAGATCTAATACATGGGTAATCCTAGAACCAACTCCAACTTATAGATCTAGCCTAGATCTATCCTATAGTACCATCCTCACACCTAACTTCACCTTGTGGGTCCATCTAGAACCATTTCACACTTCCCAAGAAACTAGACTCACTTGTGCAAACACATGGTACTATACCTAGTAATCATACCCCATCATGTGGCCTAAACCATACATAGGTTGAAACACTAACTATCCATTATACCACCTTCAACCATTCCTTAAACATTAGGTCCACTTAGCCTTGCTTTGGTTTCCGTAACTCATCATTTATCCACCCTCAGAAACCTTTGTTTGGGTCCAATCAACTGTGATTGGGGTATAGGGTCTCCCCCTTGGTCTAGTTACACCTTGACCTAAAGCGAAGAGTGCCTCGGTTGACGTGACTCCCGCATTGCATTGGGAACCGTGGAATCTCTTGGGTCACCTCTTTAGTTGCCTGTCTCCTCTACCGTCCCGGATGGGATACCTCTAGGGGCAACTACAAGTTGTGTGATAACAGTTAGTATATGCATGATGCGTGTGTGGAATGAATTTATCTTCCGCTATGTATTTTTATTTATGCATCTGCACATGCATTTAAATGCTTATAAATTTCGTAATATGGGTGTGGGGGCGAAATTTAGAATCCATTGTAATTCATTCATGTCCCCTCCGTCAGTCGGATTGATGGACGGGGACGTGACAGGGACTAAGCTACTCATGGTTTTTGTTTACTTCGTGTTTAGTTAAGATACTCAATTTGGGTCACAAATATCATTAAACTATTGTGCCTTAAATCTAGATGTCTACTTGAATTTGATTTTGATGTAAATATACTAGTTGTACAAGTTATATCAAAATTAATTAGCTCAAGTTTCAAAAGACCACTTCTATTTCTTTATTACAATGTGACCATGATGTATAATAATATTAGTTCGTTTGAGCGTCTAATTAATAATATTAATATAAGTGTAATGTATGATTCCTCACACACAAAGTGCAAAAAAAACCTACCAAGAGGTTGTGCAATCCTTGGTAGCAAATCAAAATGAGAAGTACAATGAATCTAATCTAAACTAGCAATATTCATTATCAAACATGCATGCAAACATACATCAGATAATAGCCATTGAAAGAAATGTGCATCATATAAAAGAATGTGGTTTTCTTATTATACAAAAAATCAAGTGATACTGCCTGTTGAGAGTATTGGGCCTCAGTAGTTGATCCAAGGGAAGGTTCATTTGTATCCTTGTAGCCCCTATCTCTAGTCAAGTGTCAAGTGAGAATCCCCTATGTGATGAAATATGAAAAGAGAGTATGGTTTCTTTCCCTTTCTAGCAAGAATTCGACAACATGATGATGCTTTTGCAAATGGAAGAAAGAATTTGAAATGGTGACCACAAGGGCTTCTTATATAGACACAAGAGTGGCCAAAAATAAGATCTAAATCCAATGTGTATGTTCTCCATACCATCAATTGCTCGGTGGAGAGGTTAGGGTTTTGGAGGTTAGATATGTTGTTATTTTTGACCATCTCAATTGTATGTGTCCACTTTTAGCCACTACTTCCCTTGGGGAAGCGTGAAATGATGAATGATAACTAAAATTATGCTTTTGGGACCAGGTTGCAGTTTTTGGGCAAAAGGTGCAACCATGGTCATTCTTTTTGAAAGAAAAGGCACAACCCTTTATTTATGATCAATTTTTAGGTTTAACTTTCGGTTTTTTGGTCATTTGGTCATTTCCTTGGGTCATATGGATGAGAAAGGATGGAAAATGGTGTTAATAATGTTACTTATGATGTATAATGCTAATGAAACTGATGGCAAAGTAGGTGAGCAAAGTTTGGTTGTTAACAATAAGTGTCAATTGCTTCATGTCATTATATACATAATGTCCAATTTCAATCAAACTTATCATTAACCAAGACTTTAGACAAAATTATTCTATATATCCCAATCTACCCACTCATATGAATACATCTTCATTCTTCTACATAATGATTGAAGTGACTAGAGGACAATACTATTACCCACATTTTCAAATTTAAATTGTCATTTTACTTCTACATAAAAGCATAAATCCTAAGACAAAATTCAAATGTATTTCATAACCAAGATCTCTTTAGAGATTTCAATTTCTTTGTGATCCATCATTGTAATTAATGAAATATGTTATTTAGTTTAACCTTTCTTTTATGAAATTTATGGTGTTGTTTGGTGCACAACAGTAAACCTAGGGAATATATCCTACATAAATGAACATCGTAGGAATATAACATAAAAAAATTGCATTTAGCATTACACCTTACATAAATTAGTCCTACATAGTTCCATTGTCAACCAATCTATGTTAGAGGTGTTGGAATCTTGCTTATTTCATCTTGCCTAGATTGATAGTCATTAGGTCCAAGTATATTTTGAGACAACACAATTATGCAAGGCTCTATCAAAGCAATGTGCATTGGACTATACAACTCAAGCACAAGTTTTCAAACAACTAGTTAGTTTTCATAATTGTTTGCCGTAGGCATGTAATCGCTAACATAACTTTGTTTAAGTAATTGATCATTAAGTGAGTGATTTTGTTCATATTGATCTTGTACACTAGTGAACTTGCTTTGCTTGGATGGAAATCGATAGATCTATAGTATTCAAAGCTTAAGATTTTACTCATCTTCATTTGACCATTAACAATTCTAAGAGAGGATGCATCAAAGGGCATGTGAAAATGGGGCATCATATTCATGATAGATGCATTTCATAGAAAGGAAAATGAAGAAATTTATAATGACAAGGAAAACTATGACGGAGATAGTGTTCCATGTCCAAAGCTTAGGGATGGGTGATCACACCTAAACAAGGCCAACACACACAACCAAGGTTGAAAGGAAAATCAAAGTCATAATTCCTATCCCCAATCCTCCTCTAGTAATCAGATCGCTTTATGTAATAGTTTTAATTCCTAGTGTACTACCATTTGTCTTACTCTACTTATATCACTCTACTCTATTCACAAGATGTAAGGGAAGGAGCAAATAAGAGCTTTCTTAAATCCTAGCAAAGCTTAGGCTGGACAACATGAAAAGAAGAGACTGTCACATGCATTACAATGAAAAAATATTGGAAGTTGTTGCAAGTGCAAATATAACAAGTAGTGTGATGAGAAGCAACAGGTAGAAGACAAAAATGATACAAAGGAAACATTATCCTTTCATTAAGATCCCAATACTATTAGAGGAGACTTGAAATATACAAAGATGCAATAGAGTTCTATATGGGCATACAAGATTCTATGGGAGTTTTTGAATCCAATGATGGATAGGATGTAGAAAAAACAATGAGATCTCTTGGCAATAAATAAACGAGGTTCCAACAAAGTGAGAATCCAACACACCCCAAAACAAAAGAATGTTGATTGTCAATCTGAATTTCTACAAAGCAAGACCAATTGGTTGGAAAACATTATTAGAGAAACCAATACATACTCCAAAAACAAGCTTACAAAAAACATACTATGGAGAGGGGAATGTCATGATGATGAAGGAGATGGACATGGAGGCCATGGTTGAAGAGTTTCAAACACTTAGGACAAAGTTAGAACTAAAAAATGAAATACATGGCAATCTCACATCAATACTAAACACAAGTGAATTCCCCTTCAACATTGGTAATAACATCCACGACAACTCCCCTATCAAACACTTCAGGCAAAGTTGAGTAGCTAAAAAGGTGAAATGCAAAGAAATATCGCAGTAATACTCGACACAAGTGAATACCCCCTCAACCTTGCTAATAACATCTACAACAACTCTCCTAACATGTCCCACTAGTATAACATTTTTTTATTGACAATGGCAGCAATGCCGTCTCTCTTTTTTTGTATTGATAAAATGTCCATATGGTAAAATTTTGAAGAACCCAACATATGGCTTCTCCAATTTTCCACACAAATATGGTTGGTTTTGTATAAGCTTCCAAGATTAAGGGCATTTCCACCCAAAAAGAAGCTTAGAGACTAAGAAGCTAGCATGTAGGAAACTACAAACATATTTGTTCAATTATATATAACCAATTGTAGGGATCATAAATATACACAAACAAGTTAATACCCATGGAAAAAATTGCCACAATAGCATTTTTTTCTATACCTTATGTTTTTCATAACATTCTACTTGCATCAAGGGTGCTAGGTGCAGGGGGGGTCGTCCTTGATCCCAATGGAAACCAAGAAACAACTTATGAATGGGGATTGGGTGAGGCAAGAAACAACTAGGTTGATGCCCTAGTGTTATATCAAGGGCTAAAAATTTTGGATCCAAGGTGCATCAGGAATGTTTTAATCATAGGGGATTCAACTATTGTAATAAGAATTATGAGCAAACCACCCACTCCTTCTGATGGAAAACTCACCAAGCTCATTCTAAGAATTCACAAATAAGCTTGCCACTTTGAATCCATGATGTACTTTCATGTCCTAAGGGAGCATTAGCAATTTTGCCATCAAAGCCTCTAAAATGGAGTGTGGGGTTTTAAAGCTTAAAAGGGCAGTCTCATTCTACCCCATTGCATAACCATTTATGATGATCAACACAAGCTCTTGCATGCACTCCACATCTCACTTCAAAGGGCGGGGTGAAATCTATATTTGCAAGTGAATTCATTAATGCATTGTCAGCATCATCAATTGTTCAGAGTTATGAATTGGTACTTGTATGGGATGACGGAATCAAAGGTTGGTTGTGTTGATAGCAGGAGCAAGTTCACTCAGGGATTGCAGTCAACCTTGCGAGATCATTTCTCCAATAAGGCAACCTGACTTTTGCAATTTCCAATCAATCGATAAAGCATAATCACCTTTGAATTCTTTGTATGTTTGGAAGAATCTTCTATGGGTTGCGATGTAGCCTGGGAGAATGGTAGGAGGTTTGATGGGAGATTAAGGTGGAAATGATGTTTCTATTAGGACCGATGAGAAATTGAGTGCTTCTTGAGTCTAGGAATAGTTGGTTTATTGAGGATTGTGACACTCCATCCATTGAATGAGTCTTTTATATGCCTCATGATCCTTCAACCAATCTTTCTTTGGTTTGGTGAGGTGAAATTTTCTCTTATAAAAGATACAATTTGTAGAGTGTTGTGGATCCTCTATTGGTTTAGGTGGCATAGTAGGGAATTTGTTTGGGCCAATATACATTGAAAACTCTGGAGAATGGACAACATGGACCATAATTCCTACCCTGCTCACTGCCTCCTTTGTGAAAACTATGAAATATGTAGGATTTTGAGGAGACATGAGGATCTCATCTCTGACAACAAAACTTCAATCTTCATTATGTTGGAAATAATGTAACTTCGAAAGTTATTCTTATTGTATTTTATTATATTATTGTTGTACCTCCTTTGGGAGAATATATTGATGTATTTGATCATGTAAAAGCCTTGAAAGAATCAATGTAAACATTGGGTTGGAATTACCCAAAGAAAATATTTATTAAATGTAATTTTATCTTTCCCCAAGACAAGTCGGCCCGGACAGTTAGAGAAGCTGGCTCAGTAAGGAAAAAGTCATCTTTTGATGAGTATAAATAGAGAGGTTGCACCTCTCATTTGGACACTCTCTCAACACAAGCAAGTTCTCTCAAGGAGAGAAAGAAGTTCGCTACTACAGCTAGGAGAAGTGTTTTGGGGGTTTCTACACTTGGAGAAGTTTCTCTTTCTCTCTCTCATTCTTGATATCTGGATGTACATTGATCCCTAAATTAATTATCTCTATACGAAGGTTGTTGGGTTTTCTCCCTGTTGGGTTTCTCGAGATAAAACTTGTGTCTATTGTTTCTGTGCTGGGTTATTCTTTTAGTGATCATGTTTTATTATCTGCAATTAAATTATACTGCTAGAATTGTGTAAAATCTAACATGGTTTCAGAGCAGTGCTAAAAGAAGCCATTGTCAGAACTAGGGTTTCATGTTCTGAAGGCTTCCCACCTCAGTTTGCCCTGAAAAGAGCAATGGGAATTTCGCTCTAAGGGAGGCGCATCTTTCTGTGGAGGACAAATCCAGATTCGTGAATTTTTCATTTTTTACCTAATATTGTGCCCAGGTCAAAACTAGGGCTTCCTGGATCAAGCCCTTATGTCCACAGATTTGACTCAATTTTACCTCTTCTCAACTCGCCTTGATAGGGTGCATCTATCTGTGGAATCAGTTTTGCAAAAGTACCAACTTCAATTTTGACCTAGCTCCTGATAGGGTTTCTGGTCCAGCCATGAAGTCAAGGATGATGATCGTACATAATTCTTCTTCATATCAGCTCTATCAGGTATTGTTCCCACCACTAGTGATACTTGGTTAACAGATAGTGGTGCATCTAGACATATCACTGGTTATAAAGAAAATCTTTCAGAATTGGTTGAGAAAGAATCCCATCTACGTGTTGTACTTGGGGATGATGCTAATTACACTGTGAAGGGATTTGGGGCTACCTCCCTTCAGTTGGAGTCTAGTGATATCCTACACTTGAGTGATGTGTTATATGTACCTGGTATGAAAAGGAATCTTGTCTCCATATCAACTTTGGAGGAAAAGGGTTATAAAATTGCATTCTCTGATGGGAAGGTTCTTGCATGGCACAAAGACTCAAGCATGAACTTAGCATAGATAATTGGTGTTCGAGAGGAGAGCATATACAAGTTGAGCACACCACCCGCTCAGGCACTAGTACATGACTCTACCAGTATAGGTGAGCTATGGCATAGAAGACTTGCTCATCTTAACTATAAAGCTCTCTCGTCATTAAGGAATATGCCAGACAGGTCTACCAATACTCCATATAGACCATGATGGCATATGTAGAGGATGTGCACTTGGAAAGAATGCCAAGGGATCTTTTCTGAACAGTGAAAGCAGATTCAAAGGGATCTTGGATCTAGTACATTTTGACTTGTGCATACTTATGACAGTTGCCTCATTGGGTGGCTACTACTACTATGTGACATTTATTGATGATTATTATCGAAAGACTAGGATATACTTTCTCAAAACCAAGGAATCCAAGAGGTGCTATGCAGGTTCAAAGAATTCAAGGCACAAGTCGAGAACTTGTCGGGAAAGAGGATTAAGATCTTAAGATTAGACAATGGTGGAGAATTCACCTCTACATATTTCAGTGATTTCTGCAAGGAAGCAAGAATTAAGAGGGAGTACACAATTCCCTACAACCCTCAACAAAATGAGGTTGCAGAAAGAAAGAACAAAACAATTGTTGAGGCAGCCAAAGCCATGATACATGACTAGAGTCTGCCTATGTTCTTATGGGCAGAAGCTTCCAGAACAACTGTCTATGTGCAAAATAGATGCCCTCACAAAATTTTGAAGAACATGAATCCACAAGAAGCTTTCACAGGTGTGAAACCAGAAGTGGGCCATCTTCGTATCTTTGGATGCCCAGTGTACATTCATGTGCCCAAGGAAAAGAGGACAAAGTTAGAACCTTTAGGAAAGAAGCAACATTTGTGGGATACAGTGAGTCTTCAAAGGCTTATAGAATCTACATCCTAGGATCGAGATGGATCGAAGTCAGCAGGGATGTGTCCTTTGAAGAGGAAATGGATATCAAAAGAGCTAGAGGATCTGATATGGAGATCGATGATGAGGATTTGTTAGATCCAAAGGAGATGGAATCGTCTCCCCCTCTAGCAGTTCAGAGGGAGTTAGCTGAGAAGGATGAGTCGATTAATCACGTTGAGCCAGTTGATGTTCCCAGAGATATTGCAGTAAGTCGGAAGAGGCCTAGATGGACACAACAGACATTGTAGGATGCAGAGGGGCATGAAGCTCCCCATGGTGCTTTTCAAGAAAGTAAGAGACCTCATAGATTCTTGAGTAATGTGGAATTGATGAGTCACATTATTGACTCAGAACCCTCCACCTATGAGGAAGCCTCCAGACACCGAGTATGGAAGGATGCCATGATGGAAGAATATCAATCCATCATGAAGAATGGTGTGTGGGAGGTTGTGCCGAGACCTTAAGGGAAGGGAAGTCATTAGTGACTTCCAAGTGGATTTACAAAATCAAGCATGGAGCAGATGGCGGTGTTGAAAAACACAAGGATAGATTTGTTGCTAGAGGATTCTCTCAGAAAGAGGGAGTTGATTTTGATGAGACATTTGGTCCTATGGCTCGATATACTTCCATCAGGATGATTATTGCTATTGATTCAACAATGGGATGGAAGTTGCATCAGATGGATGTCAAAACTGCCTTCCTCAACGGTGTAATCGAGGAAGAAGTATATGTTGAACAATCAGAGGGCTTTGTGATCCATGGAAAGGAGTCCCATGTCTGCGGGTTGAAAAAGGCCTTATATGGACTCAAGCAAGCACCACGTGCTTGGTATGGTCAGATAGATGGATACTTGGTGAGCTTGGGATTCACCAAGAGTGATGCAGAACCCAACCTTTACTACAAGGTTGTGGATGGTGAGCCACTAATTTTGGTACTCTATCTTGATGATTTGTTTCTCACCGAAAATGAGAAACTTGTTGTATGGGGTAAAAAGAAGCTTGCCTCTGAATTTGAAATGAAGGACATTGGATTGATTACTTCTTGGGATTAGAAGTATGGTAGAGGCACGATGATATTTTCTTGAGCCGAGGAAAATAGACCATTAACATACTAAAGAGATTCAGAATGTTGGATTGTAAGTCCATGGCCACACTAATGGATGTGAATCTGAAGAAGTTGAGAGATATTGCTTCTGATTCAGATTTGATAGATCCCACCATGTACTTCCAACTGATTGGATCATTGATGTATTTGTTCAACCCTAGACCAGATATATGCTTTGTAGTGGGTGCCCTTAGCCAGTTCATGTGTGAGTCGAGACGGACCCATTGGGTTGCTGCAAAACATGTGTTGAGATACCTACGTGGCACTATGGGATATGGCCTGAGATATGCTTCAGATTGTGACTTGAGATTGCAGGGATTTTCCTAGTTTGATTGGGTTGGGAGTGTTGTGGATAGGTAGAGCACCTTCAAGTGCTGCTTCAACCTGGGATCTGTCATGATTTCCTAGTGTAGCAAGAAGCAGACCTCAGTAGCACCTAGTACTATAGACGTCGAGTACATGGCTGCTAGCACTGCAGCTCAGGAAGTTGTGTGGCTTCGGAAACTCCTTGCGGGCTTGTTTAGCCAAATTCCAGAGCCACCTGTGATTCACTGTGATAACCAAAGCTATGTGCAAATGTCAGTGAATCTCGTATTCCATGACAAGTCGAAGCATATCAAGATTCGATATTACTACATTCGTGATATGGTGCAGAAAGGTGCAGTCATGTTACAGTATGTTCCAACAGATGACCAGACTGCAGACATTCTCACCAAGCCTCTTCCCAGGATAAATTTTGCATACTTTCGTGAAAGGCTTGGTGTGGCAGAGAATGTGTCCCTCCTTGAGAGGGAAAGATGATTATACAAATACCAATGCATTCTCTTGATCACTCTGAAAGGAGTGAGGAGATCTCTCGGACATCCTGAGATGGGATGGAGAGGCCACTGCAATCTCCCGATCACTCCAAGATGGAGTGACGAGATCTCTCAAACATCCTAAGATAGGATAGATAGGCCACTGCATTCTCCTGATCACTCTGAGATGGAGTGAGGATTTCACTCAGACATCCTGAAATAGGATGGAGAGGCTACTGCATTCTCTCGATCACTCCAAGATGGAGTGAGGAGATCTCTCAGACATCCTGAAAATGATGGAGAGGCCAATGCACAATCCTGATCACTCTGAAAGGAGTGAGGAGATCTCTCATGGAGAGATTTAGTGCATTCTCTCGATCACTCTGAAAAGAGTGAGGAGATCTCTCAGACATCCTGAGATGGGATGGAGAGGCTAGCGCACTCTGGCGCACATTGGCGCACACTGGTACTCTTGTATGGACTCATCGATGGATTGGTTGAGTTGGTGCATGTTCCCCGATGGACTGGGTTGAGTTGATGCATGATAGACTCTGATGAACTATGCAGAGTTGTTGAGCTGATCCACCGATGGATTGAGTGGAGTAGATGCATGATGACACTTCTCAACGGACTAAGACTGTGTTGAATACCTTCCATATGTATAAAGATGTTCGAGACAGATGTGATGTACAATTGAGATCCAGATGATCACGTCCAGTAATGTTGATGATGACCGTGTCCGAAGAATACCTTCCTTGATAAGAAGGAGTGTTGGAAATAATGTAACTTTGGAAGTTATTCTTATTGTATTTTATTATATTATTGTTGTACCTCCTTTAGGAAAAGATATTGATGTATTTGATCATGTAAAATCCTTGAAAGAATCAATGTAAACCTTGGGTTGGAATTACCCAAAGAAAATGTTATTAAATGTAATTTTATCTTTCCCCAAGACAAGTCGGCCCAGATAGTTAGAGAAGTCGTCCCGGTAAGAAAAACATCATCTTTTGATGAGTATAAATAGAGAGGACGCAACTCTCATTTGGACACTCTCTCAACACAAGCAAGTTCGCTCAAGGAGAGGAAGAAGTTTGCTACTGCAGCGGGGAGAAGTGTCTTTGAGGTTTCTACAATTGGAGAAGTTTATCTTTCTCTCTCTCATTCTTGATATTTGGATGTACACTGATCTCTGAATTAATTATCTCTATACGAAGGTTGTTGGGTTTTCTCCCTATTGGGTTTCCCAGGATAAAACTTGTGTCTATTGTTTTTGTGCTTGGTTATTCTTTTAGTGATCTTGTTTTATTATCTGCAATTAAATTATACTGCTAGAATTGTGTAAACTCTAACACATTGTTACTAGTAAAGTGCATGGCCAAGAAGAAACCCATGGCATTGAACATGTTGTATTAATGGAAACCTTGCTCCAACAAAGGAGACAAATTCAAGCTCTAGAAGCATAATGCATTCAACTTCGACAATTATTCACAACCCTGAATAGGGAATCCTGATCTTTTGCATCCAACATTAGAATGCCATTGGGATTGGATCTTAGGGAGCTCAATGAGGAAGAAACCATCCACAAAATGCTTGCAAATGTAGACATGAAGAACTAGGAATCTCGGCTCTCACATGTTGGTCAAGATGAAGCACATAGCAATCATGTCCTTCCCTAAAGCTCTATTTCATTTATGTTCTACAAAGTAGGTTTGATATTAGGTGTTTTTTTCCAAATCTATACTAATAAAAGTTTTTGGATATCCTCTATGAAGGAAAGTACTACAATTTTTGAACAAAGCATTCAAGTTTTTTGTAAAGTGTTGAACATTAGACTATGTGACAAACCTCTTTTTGTATTATAATACTAACCAGCACAACGATAACAAATTTCTAATAAAAAATATAATTTTTTTTGTTATAACAAATATTAAAAAAAAACATCCTACTTGCATCTAGAGAAACAAGGTACACTTTTTTTTTCACTGAAGAATGCCAATAACTGGTATTAAGGAGAATCAAGGTATGGCCAGAAATACATCCATTCAAACAATACATAGTCAGAATCGTTGGCTCCAATGGAACAAGTGTCAAAAAGCTAGATTTGAACCCATTGAGGAGGATAACAACATTCCTCCCAACCACCCAACCTACATTCAATTGACATAAGCAAAGTACACTTTATAGACTAATACGAATAAGATGTATGACATAACATAACACTAATAAACTAAAATGAATAAAAATTTATAATTTATAATTGAAAAGTGAGAAAAAAGGCCAACCATAATAATTAAAATACTAATATATATATATATTTATATTAGTCTATAAAGTGTGATATAGACTCATATGAATAAGATGTATAACATAATGTAACACTAATAAACTAAAATGACCAAAAAATTATAATTTAAAAAATTATAATTTATAATTTAAAAGTGAGAAAAAAGGCCAACCATAATAATTAAAAAATTAATATATATATTAATTTAATAATATGTTAAATATTTTTATATTTTTATTTTAATACTGAAAACATTTAAAAATATATTTACACTGATATGTGTTTTTATTTTAGAATTTAGGGTAGAGTAGTGCTTATGCTTTTTCTACATTGCACAAGGATGATACAAGTGTACTGTCCAAATTGATTTTATGGTAGTCATTCCAAATTCGAAATAAACAATTATATATATATATATATATATATAATAACTAGTAGCAATGCATGGATAACCGGTAGCTTATGCATGAATAACTTTTAGCTCATGCATGAATAACGAGCAGTTCGTAGCTGATGCATAGATAACGAGCACTTCATGCAACTAGGTATAGAGAACAAGTAACTTGTGTGTGGCACTTAACTTGTGACCTATCGATGTTTACCAACCACAAGTTAAATGGTTGTGCTATTTTATTGTTTTGAACATTTTAATTGTTATTTAACATTCTTCTATATTTCAATAAAATCTCAACATTATTTTAAAAGCAAATGTAGAAATTAGCAAATGCACAAAAGGGTAAAAGTGATGTCAACGTTTGAAAGGGTAAGAAAACGAATGGAATATGAGATCGTTTCAACTACTAATTCTTGTCAAATTAGTCTAAGCACTAAGCATTGTGGAGTTAAGTACCCATCGTGTGTTATGTGTTTCATCATTACTAGTTATGTATTGTACTATGTTTGTTCACAATAGTGTTGTGGTATGTTTTTGCTTGCTCATAATAATTTGTTTTTTATGTTATCATTAAAGGGCATCGTTGCTAGTGGAGTTCATCATTTGTTTAAGAAAGGCCTTGGCCTATAAAAGGCCATCTAATCTAGCAAAAAAGTGCTGATTTTCTCTCAAGTGTACCTGCAAGATCATACTACAGTGCATTTGAGCTTACTAGTGTCCATACCATACAATAACAGCATCTATGTAGGGTCAGGGATCCTTGGGTAGAATCTTCTTACATTTATTAGAAAAGGCAAGAAATGTATTGAAAATGAACCAGGAATTGTTATGGTAAACTCGCACTAATCTATCCCTAGATCACAACCCAACCAACTACAATAATATCTGTATTAACCATAATAGTGTCACCCTCTACCCTAATAACGGTGAAACAATTTTAACAATTAGACTGTCACATTGAGGAATCACACATGATCAATATCCAGATTTTGTCAAATAAAAGACATCTTGACCTCTGCATTTGGGACATAAGTTAAGGTTATAAAGTCGCCAAAATGAAAGTTTAGGCTAAAGAAAACTAGAACAGAAAGCTGTTAGGTGTTTACCACTAAAGAAGATTTAGAAAAGAAAGGATCAAAATTGTGGAGCGTAGTCATGACTGGTTCCCATTATGCAGCACTGAAACTAAAGAATTTTATCTACATAATAAGTTTTTAACCCATAGTTGAACAAAACATATGTCAAGAGGTACAATATTGCAGATGTTCAATTGGGATTTCATTGCACTCAACATCAAACATGGTGGCAAGCAAATGGCACCTAATTACCTTATTCATTTCAGACTTTCTAATTCTTAGCTGTAACAAAAACTCTTGGAAATTGATTCAACAGTATTACTTTGGGGGCTATGTTGCACAGATATGTCTCTTTGCAGGTGTGGATATGAGTACAAGAAGGATGAAAACTTTATGGACTACAGGTGCGGGGGATGGCAATTTCTTTTGAAGAGGAGGTCATAAGGGTGCAGATACTGTTACAGCCTGGGGGAATAGAATTACCTATGCAGCTATCTTTGGGGGGCTATTTGCATGCAATTTGGGAATTTATTTCATAGAATCAGGATACCAGACAATTCAAAAAACATGGTTCTTTTGTATCTCTGCATATCTGACATGCATCAAACTATATCATTACCATCAACTTCACAAAACAAATGTAAAGCGAATCTTCTTTGCAATTTTTTTCATAGCACAGCCTAGGAAAACCATGCCATGAAACCAGGTAATATTGCCTGAAGTTTGAACCCAAGGAATGAGCACGGGGGTGTTTAACTGCAGTGTTTAACTTCCTTCAAGCCAACAATAGGGTCTCTAAAACTTTGGCATTGTGATGGCATTTGATGGAACTGATACCTGCCATCCAAAGACAAAATCTGTTCAAGTAGGACTTGTGGATATATAGTTTGAACTCATGTAGCTAAATCTGCTGCTGAGAAATAAGAACAAGAAGCCCTTGTTGACCTAGCAGAATTTCATTCAAGAAACTGAAAATAGCAAACCAGACAACAGGAGACACATCAACCCCACCAACAGCAGGAATCACCTTACGAGTAGCACTAAGGATTGGCTCTGTTGGTGCATAGGCTATTACATATGGAAACTTTCCCACGGGAAGTTGGGGGTACCAAGACATTACTATCCTCACTATGAATAGAATATTAAATGATGCAAACATAGGACCTAATATATTTATCGCAATCTTTGTTGTTGATGGATCCAAGTCTGCGAGTATCAGTCCATGGATGCCTCCCACCAAATTATGCATATCTAACAGAGTGGTTGCATTTGCTGTATCAGAAAACAATAATTCAGAAAGAACAACGCCGACTCCCAGAAAGAGAATCAACTTTTGGAAGGAATCACTTTTGAGCTCTATATTCTTCACTGTTCCCTTTCTAGTTTCCTTAAAAAATGTACACAAAAGGCTCCAATCTCCCATCAGAAGCCTGTAATTTGTATAATATTCCTGCCATGAAACAAAAGAAGAACAGGTTATAACTTATAATATATATAAACAGCTCCAAAATTGAACCAAAAACCTTTTTTTCATAGTAACGGTTAAAGGCTTATATCAAGAAGGGCTGTGGCCGAACTGTATGGCTAGATTTACAAAAGGAGAGGTAGGAATAGAAGCAGTGCCTCTAGTTCTTCCCATGCACATGTTCCATCCAAAAATACTTACCTTCATTCTTCCAAAAACATCTAGCTGCTGATGCACAGGTATACTGTCTAACAAACTGGCCTAAAAGAAACAAATAGAAACAATACATACTAAAAACCTAAAATAAAACAAGAAATTTAATTGAGCCCGGTGTACGCAATGAATGGTTAGGTCCACCTGTGATGCTGCTCCTTGTTCCGTTTCTTTAGTGAAATAGTTGCCTGAACAGTCCAGTGAAGCTCCAACTGCATGTGCTGGGTGGATAGCATCTGTATCCACAGAGGGTTCCAGGTAGGCCGCAAGAGACTGAGTGGACAGAAGTATCCATGGTGGTGAGCATGGAAGACACAATAATTGGTGGGTCAGGTGAAGATGATCCACCAATGGACATCAGAGGACATCTCGACCTGCAATGCTACTATAGCAGAGGACATCTCGACCTGCTTCCCTCAATGGATAGTCATGAAAGCCCATGTATCTACTTCCCATTCTCTCAAACTGAGAATGTGCTACTGCTCGCTCATTTCAATGGTACACTGATCTTGTACCCTATGTATTTCCCTTGACTGGCTCTCTATTTCCTTCTTCCACCTGCTCCATTATTTAGTCAAGGAAGCAACAATTATGCTCGTCTCCTCTAGATACAGTACCAACTATGGCAATGGCAATGTGCCATGGATGGATGCCCTCGTTGTGAACGAATACACCTAACAAGATTAGACAGCCCTGGATGGAGGACCGAGGCTGCCCAAACATGCCAAATGTGTTTTCTACCTCTGCTCTGGCAATATTTATTCCCATGGGCTTCCCAAACGTTCCACCATGAGAGCAATTGCCTCCACTGTACCCCTGTTAACAGTGCCATGGGAGGATTCAGTACCCTCAAGGGTGAAGCAATGAGGTTTAATGGAGACCCTTATCACCAATTGTGTGCTGAGACGTGTGTGAGGGAAGAATGATAGCTCCTTAATGACATTTATGGTGGGGGAGACGTGGAGAAAGATAGCGTACCCCTCTATTTATACTAAGAACACATGCTTCATGAGATTTGGGATGCATGGTGTATGATCAGCCCCTAGATGGTCTGTGATGAATTTACACATGGGAGATGGTCCGTGATGGCTTTGCACATTGGAGATTGATTACTCAATGGTTGCTTGACCTCAGTTGGGTGCTTGCGATATATTATTCTCTAGGGCATTGTAGATCTCTTGACAGTTTGGGTGACATTCTACATGATGGCCACATGGAGATGATTACTTGCTTGGAAAATGCCTTACTTAGAAGGAGCATTTTGCATCTTGGAGGAAAGCATTGGGCTCTAGACAACATGAGGTAGCTTGGATACCTGCATGGATTCTTGGAGTTGACTTGGGGACACCTGGGTTGCGACAATATCCATGCAAGGGGAGTGCACCTAGCAAAATACATGGCTTAGGAGGTTCATTGTAGTCATTGGAGGCTTGTAGGAGGAGTGTTGGACATATTTCGTGGAACACCCTTGCATTAAAGCCTTACTTGTGGGTGACATCACCTTCGAGCTTGACATGTATACCCTTGGAGTGGAGTGCTCCAAATGTATGAGCCTACTTGTGGTTTTGTAGGTTGTTTGTAAGGACATAAGCCCACATATGTATTGTTGCCATCCCTTAACTCTCATATATATAGAGGAAGGAGAGATTCATTCACTCACTCGTTGATTCTTGTTCATTCTTGTGTAGAGATGTGATCAATAGGAGTGCACCACTTCTTCTTTCTCAATCTTCTTAAGTACTTGATCTCTCTCTCTCTCTCATGGAGTCACTAGGGTTTTTGAGCATGTTGGAGCATCTTGAAGATTAGAGTAGGTTTTCAACCCTTGAAGATTTGGAGATTAAGGTTTTGAGATGAAACCCTTGGTTGTACTTGGTGAAGAGAAGAAGACGAGGAGACATCTTGCCTTGGACAACGTGCTTGTGTGATGCATGCATAATGGATCTCCTTGGTTTGAGATAGAGTTTTCTTGGTTTTCCCTAGCAAGGGTTTTGGAGAGCTAGAGGATTGTACTAGCCTTGGGATGAGGCTTTGATATGTACATGAACTTTATGTTTATGCATATTAATGAAGTTTTCAGCTATTCAATACTTGTGTAAATTGCAAATTTGATTTTCAGCCATCTATATTCTTCATGGTTTGTAGTCATTTTCAGCACTATATGTCTTGCTGATTTGACAAGTTAAGGGTGAATATGTTAAGTGATTTAACATTATAATTGAAGAATGTGAGGACATATTTACTGTTGTTTTTACAACTGTCATAAGTGTTTTCAGATCTGTATATGCATAATATGATTTCCCTAAAGGGCTGAAACTTATTGGAACACATTGGTATCTTTTCTTTTGAATTGCCTAGTGGATTGGGGCTGTTAAGAACTGAAATAAAGTCCATCTCTACTGCTGTTTTCTTTATATTTAATAACAGCCCTAAGGCCGAAAATTCACAGGGTTAGATCCAAGAAACCTCTTGTTAAGAGGTGACAATTTATGTTTTGCATTAAAAACTCTTTAATTCAGAAATTTCTACATTGACAACCAAAAAAAGTCTATAAAGTATTCCATTCTACTAAAACTAAATTGATTCTAATAGGATTCGCAGGTCAAACCCGTGACCCCTGGGTTTGAGCAGGTTCATTGGCAAAAAACGTCGCTACAACTTTCCCTCAAGTCAAACACAGGGTCAATGAGTTTCACTCATCAGTGTGGCAATAACCCATAGGTCAGTAACTAAGTTCAATGGGTTTGACCAATGACCTGAAGGAAAGCTCATTGGATATATGTTATATAACCCCAAAAAGAGCCAGTAGTATTTCTTTTTTTTTTACTTGTCAATATTTTCTTGAGTTGAGTTGAACTCGACCCTTGCCTCGATGTGTTTTTCATCAAGTCGAGTTTGTTAACTATGCCTATAACAATTAACTACAATCATCAGTAGAACAAACAAGTATCCAATTCCACTTAGTTTCTAATTACCAAGCAACAAAGAAAAGTAGAAGATGCACTTGTGTAGATGTCAAATCTTAAGCCCTCAATTTGTATAACGAAGGATCAACAACAAGGTTTGGAAGAGTGCTTCCTAATCAAGGAAGCCAATGTCATCATGGAATGAAGGTAGAAAAGTACTCTGCATTAGATCTTTGTTGTAAACAACCCATAAACAATGTGCATTCAACCAAGGAAACCTTCAAACAACATGTGTTAGGCCATTTGTGTAGCCTCGACCCAATTCAAACCTATGGAACTTCTCCACACACCCTCATTTGATGCAGGAATCAACCAAAGGAAATGATACATGGATAAAGCCAAAGATGTTCAAAACCAAACTCAGATGTCAAAAAGGGTGCAAGAGTGTAGTAGTGAAAATGAGTTGTTTGAAGTTTGATAATAGGAGTGTAAGTAGGTGTCTTTATATAGAAAAATCTGGGTTTCATTCCAATCCACATGAATCTCATAACACCATCAACAAACATCACCCGTAGTGCATAGCACTAACGAGAAAACGTGAATCATGTGGGTTGAAACAATTTTGATGTGGGGATGTAATATTTACTTTGTCAAATATTCTTTATCCCAACTTTCCTTATTTGTGTCCCCAGGTCATTCTAAAGGGGGGATGTGTTAATTTTATCTCTGACCTTAATTATGATTAACTACTTTCAATAAAATTCCCAGATGCATATACAGAATTAACTTTCAGATCTGATTTTATAAGAAGCAATACAAAAGCTCATTTAACTTGTCTAACATGCGCAGCGGAACCGGAAACCAAACACATACAGTTTAACACAATGATTTACCCTGGAGACCATAATGGGGAAAACCAGCAAACTAGGGATTTTAATAATCTGAGCCAGAGAAATTATAGAATGATTACAATCAGATTTATCATATAAACAGAAGAACATGATGCCTTGGAAGGTGTGCTAGATCTCTAGGATAAACCCTCAATACTCAACAGTTGCAACTGCTCTGAAGGAATGCACCCCTCTCTAACATGTGTGACCAATCTGACAAGTGCACCCTCTGCTCTGCTCTGATCTCTGATGGAATCAAGTCTGGATCTCTTCCTAGGGAAGCGTGCCCCCTCTCAATCACTGAAAGGTGTGCCCCACTCTTCCTCTGCTCTCTTAACTACTAAAGAATGCACCCTCACTCTCTAAATTGTGCCCCTATCTCACTACTCTCTCTGTCTGCTCTATAGATTCGCCCTCTTCCTGTCAATCAATCTCTAAATGATCAATGCGCCCTCCTATCAATCTCTGAAGGAAGTGCCTCAATTCTCTCAGCCTCTCGACTTCAAGAATGTGCCCTCTCGCACAGAAGTGCGCCTTCATTGGAGAAGTGTGCCTCTCTCTCTTAATAGTGCATCTCTGCTTCTCTACTGCTCAATCTCTGAGTAGTTTCCTTACCTTTATCCCCTACCTCCTTTTAATAGCTTTAGTCACTGATTAGGGTTCCAAATCCCTAATTTGCTTTGCATGCAAAATCACACTTCCGCATTAAAAAATCACACTACCGCATTAAAAAATTCTCACATGCAAAAGGTAAAAGTCATGGAACTCTTTGCATGCTTCCACCACTTAAGCCATGATGACTAGTAAAGTGTCTCTCACACAATACATCCATGCCTACTCAGTTAATGTCCCTTCATGCTAGGCATGATCACATGAAGGACATCTCGAGATACAAATCTCAACACTCCCTCTTAGCGAGGGAAGTCCTTCTGACAAGTCCTCCACCAGAATCCCTCTCTAGATGCATCATGTTGTCTGTTGTAGAAGCCCCCTCTGACTCTGGAATTTGTCCCTCTACGGATCTTGAAGACTTGTGCCTGACTCTCTTGCTACAAGATGTCTCATCCCGCTTTTAAGCCTCCATCAGAGTCAAATCGTACCAGCTGGCCCTCTTGCCAGAACTGGAAGAAGTAGCCTCTCACCCACTCCCCTGAATTGAGGATTGACTACCCGACGCCACTTCAATCCTTGAAGCATCTGGCTCTCTGTCTGTCTTAGACACTAATGTAGAATCTGATATCCACCCAAATCCTCCTGATGTAGGCTGGCCACGCACTACATACTCTTTATCCACCCGATGACCCATCAACACTTGCTCAACTGGATCCACTCCCAATACATAGGTAAATATGTGTCCACTCTTGAACAACACTACATGCCCCGCATCCTCTAAGACTGGAACTGAGAGTCTGTTATCCTTTGGCCCTGGTACATAGAGTACTTCTGACACCTCCAGAAGTTGGAATCTTACTCGTCCCACTTCTTTTACTACATGCACTGTGCCCTCTCCACTCTGTACAAGTTGATCTAGACCTGTCTCTAAAAGGAGGAATGCATCTCGCCTTTCTGTCATGTGGTTACAATACCTATTGTCAACTATCCACCTCTCATCAACCTCAACCTCAGGTTTATTACCGTCACAGCCCGACACAAATGAGAGAAGGGAGAACTCTTTCTCAAACTTTGCAGTGAACTCATCCATCTCAGTTGCTACTGCAACCTGTCCCTCTTTCACCTTCTTGCCCTTCTTTTTATGAGGACATTGGCCTGCATAATGGCCAAACTCGTTACATGTGTAACACCAGATCTTGCTCAAATCCTTCTCACCCTTCAAAGTAGATCCTCCTCCGAAGTTCTTCTTCCCTTTTCCCTTGCCTCTGCTCACAAGTGCAATGTTCTCCTCATCATCACCAGTCTTGTGATCTGACTGACTAGATCCCAATCTCAACTCCTCTTGAGTGAAATCGTCCCACAATCTATCCTAGTTGGGAAGATTCTCTCTGGCAACGAAACAATGAAAAAAGGTATCCCATGGTTTGGAGAAGCCTTTCAAGGCTAACCAAACCGTCTCTGCATCTGCAATCTTCTCACCTACCACAGCAAGTTCGTCTCGAACTTGTGTAACTCTGGTCAAATATGTTGCAACTGGCTCATCCTTGAGCATTTTTACACTATGAATCTTCTCCCTTAGCACCATCTTCCGGTTCTCATTGCCACTTTGGAAGAGCTTTGCAAATGCTTCCCACATCTCATATGCATGTGTCTTTCCGCTCACATGCGGAATCATACGATCCTTCATGGAATCTAGAAAAATTTGCTTGGTCGTCACCTTCCTCTTGTTGCATGTAGCCAAATCTGTTGCATATGTTGGAACAGTAATGGGATCTTTAACAATATCCCACAACTCATTCTCCTCCAACAACAGTGTGATTCTTTCCTTCCATGCACTGAAGTTGGTTGCCCTATCCAACCTATATTCAATATCCCATAACTCATTCTCCCCCAACAACAGTGTGATTCTTTCCTTCCATGCACTGAAGTTGGTTGCCCTATCCAACCTATCTTCAAATATCAGTCCGGTCACCATGAACTTGAAGATCTGATGAATTGTAATTCAATCCCCTGAATTAAACTTATTTGTAGATCACTATGCACTCTCTACAATATCACTGTGTAAACCCTTGGTTTCTTTCAGAGACAAGGCTCTGATACCATGTTAATTTTATCTCTGAGCTTAACTCTAATTAACTACTTTCAATAAAATTCCCAGATACATACACAGAATTAACTTTCAAATCTAATTTTATAAACAACAATACAAAAGCTCATTTAACTTGTCTAACATGCACAACGGAACTAGAAACCAAACACATACAGTTTAACACAATGATTTACCCTAGAAACCCCAATGGGGAAAACCAACAAACTAGGGCTTTCTATAATCTAAGCTAGATAAATTATAGATTGATTACAATCACCTTTATCATATAAAGAGAAGAACATGATGCCTTGGAAGGTGTGCTAGATCTCTAGGATAAACCTTCAATGCTCAACAACTGCAACTGCTTTAAAGGAATGCGCCCCTCTCTAACACGTGTGACCAATCTGACAAGTGCGCCCTCTGCTCTGCTCTGATCTCTGAGGGAATCAAGTCTATATCTCCACCTAGGGAAGTGCGCCCGCTCTCAATCATTGAAAGGTGTGCCCCACTCTTCCTCTGCTCTCTCGACTACTGAAGAATGTGCCCTCACTCTTTGAATTGTGCCCCTATCTCACTGCTCTCTCTATCTACTTTGTAGATTCACCATCTGCCTATCAATCAGTCTCTGAATGATCAATGCGCCCTCCTATCAATCATTAAAGAAGTGCCCCAGTTCTCTCAGCCCTCTCAGCTTCAAGAATGCGCCCTCTCTCACAGAAGTGCGCCCTCACTGGAGAAGTGCACCTCTCTCTCTCAATAGTGAGCCTCTACTTCTTTGCTGCTCAATCTCTGAGTAGTTTCCTTACTTTTACCCCTTGCCTCCTTTTAATAGCTTTAGTGACCGATTAGGGTTCCAAAATCCCTGATTTGCTTTGCATGCAAAATCACACTTTCGCATTAAAAAATCACACTACCACATTAAAAAAATCTCACATGTAATAGGTAAAAGTCATGGAACTCTCTACATGCTTCCACCACTAAAGCCATGCTGACTGGTAAAGTGTTTCTCACACAATACATCCATTCCTACTCAGTTAATGTCCCTTCATGCTAGGCATGATCACATGAAGGACATCCCGAGATACAAATCTCAACAAGATGTTGGAGATATGTCAATCAAGCTTGACTTGTGTCCCCAATGGCCCTTGTATGTCATGTGTTATACACCCTTAGTAGTCAGTTATGGACCACATTGATGTGAGTGGGTGTCACCCTAAGGGTGTATAATACATGAGATATTAGGGCCATTAGGACCACAAGTCAAGTTTAGCCAACATACTTTCAACATTTGGTGAGCAAACTAGGCTAAGCACCGATAAGAGGGTCAAAATTAATTGTTGACCAAAAAGGAAGCCACATGTTATGGGAAAACCCACTAGCCAGGACCTAACAAGTAGTACCACATCAAACATTAGAAGAGTTGAAGGGGTTCTAAATGGGCTAGACTGGCTAGAAAAGGAGCTACAAGGCTAAAAAGGGAAAAAATGACGCTTAGATTAGGTGAAAATCCTCCAAAACGATGTTTAATGTATAAGTGTACTAGGTACTCATGTTTATATGGTCCTCCTCAAGCTCAATTATAATTGCATAAAAAAGTCCAAGTTTTTCTATTACAACTTGGACAACAACTATGTCCATTCTTTGTTGATTTTAACAAAGGCAATTTCATTCAGTTTTTCATATAATTAACTTGTCTGAAGAGTTTTAATTATCTAAACATGTAGATGTCGTAAATAACTAGTAAGGATAGTAATATACTCCAAAAGATAAAAACATAAATAAGAAATCCCAACAACCCACAATATTTTTTCAAAACTAATCATGTGACTATATTACATCACCCTCATTGCATACAAAGATTCGCTTTTATTTGTATTCAACCTATTCTCATGGGACTCCCCTATTGTAACACAAGGTGCACCTTTCACTTCCTGCCTGAGTCAAGTCCTCCCTCGTCATGATAGGCATTCACAATGGTGGTTGAGGCTCCAAAACCTTGAATGACAAGAATGTGGCATTGTCCAGATCATACGGATGGGAAAAACAAGGAGTAAACTAAACCGAACACAACTACCCATATTATTGAGAAAAGGTTTTGGGGAAAATGGACCAAATAAGGATCGATCACTCATGGCCATGTGTCACCCCCACAAACCATGATAGTTTGATAAGACAATTGAGGATCAATGCCTATGGGTTGTCCGATCCAAATCCAATCAATGGCCCACAAGAAAAGGCCCTACACTTGGGTGTGAACACGAGATTTACTTAAAGATTTCTAACAATGTACAATAAAGGTAGAGCTCGTGAGTCACTAATCAATAGTGATCAATGGCTCACAGCTTGTTGGCTTTCGGGGTTACTTCGAAAGTGTTTACACCATGCTTGGGGTGCTTCATGTGATGTGGGGTGCATGGTGTGTTGATTATCCTTGATTGTAATGTGATGGACATACACATTGGAGTTAGCTTACTCGTGTATCCTTATGCCTTGTCTTAATGATTATGTGGCATTATTCCTTGGAGCATTCAAGACCTAGAGAGCATGATGGCATTCTTCACGATGCACACATGAGAGTGGGTCGCTTGCTTGGAAGATGATTCACCTTAGAGGAGTGTCGAGCATCTTGGAGGAGGGCATCGAGCCCTAGATGGCATGGGGACACTTAGTTGCTTGCATGGAGGCTTATACTCAACTTCAGGATGCTTGGGTTGAGAAGTGATCATTTAGGTGTGGTGGACCTAGAGGTAGTGGTATACATGGCTTAGGAGGCAATGTTGGAGCTTTGAAGGCTTTTGGAGGACGGTTGAACATTACTTGAGGAGTGTTCAACATTGGAGCCTTGCTTGTTGGACGTGAATGTGTTGTAGCTAGATATGTGTCACCTAGAGTTGGAACACTCCACATGGGGGGCTATCTTCTTGTAGTTAGGTTGTGGATACTGGACTAGGTCCACTTTGTATCGTTTCCCTTCCCCACCTCTCATATAAATAGAGGGAGGAGAGAGTCTTTGCATCACTTGTACTTTTTCACTCTTGTAATCACATACTTATGTTAGAGATGTAAAAGCTAGGGTTTGCTTATCTTTGTTTTAAGTGCTAGGGTTTCAAGAGGAATTTCAAAGGAAGACTAGGGTTAGCGTTTTTCCCTAAGGGGGCTGTTATCACCTAAACTGTAGTTACCCCTATGGATGGATCCAGTCATGGATGGCAATAGGGAAGGGCAACTCAATAGGTGCAACCACGATCACCTCGACCTCCAATATGTATGGTTGTCACGCCAGTCGAGGCAACCTTCGCTTTATGTTATCTAGCCCAGACAACAAAGGGTGAGACCCGATCTACTCCCGACAGGAGAGATCAAAAACCAAGACACCAAATCAAGGTATTTCTAAGTGAAGTTAGGTGTATGGTTTATCCTAGACCTAAGGGTAAAGTCACAAGCCAAGTGAGGGGTTCAATAGGTATAGCTTTGGTTCATAGTTGATGTAATAGTGACTTACAACGTTTGAAGTGAGATCTAGGATGAGTGTACTAGGTCAATGTCAAAAGATCCACTGCCTTGGGAACTGTGTCCAATGCAGGATAGTTTTGAGGGATATATTGGGGCTAACTAGTACATAAGACAAGCTTGACCATGATTCATGATAGCTTTAGGGGTATAGTTCACCATGCAAAAGTCAAACCACAAGTCAATCCAACAATCTAGGAGAGTTGGGTTGTCTTGGAGATAAACCAGTGCCTTGGGAATTGGGAAGTGGAGTCAAAGTAGGGTTGACTTATGGTTTAGGACTCCTACAACATGAGATAAGTGGACAGTATAGGTCTTGATGGTTAAATGTGTCTAGATCTAGGTTTGACCCAAGTGGACCACAATCCCTTAAAACAAGGAATGCAGTCCCCAAGGCAAGATTTGACAAAGTGACAATCTAGACCTAGGTTTTGAATTATTCTGATTCCGGATCTGCAAGAATCTCAAGTACCCAGTTCCTCGAAGTGAGTGAACTCACTTCTCCAAGGTGGTGCGACTTTCCCTAAGGAGGCTTCAATCGGGGTTTAGGTGGGTCAAATCATGTCGGATGGCATCCAAACTTTAGATCCGGGTAGATCAGTCAAGTAGGAGCATGAATCTATAATTTCATGGCAATCCACCGGTTAGATCTTTGTAGATCTGAGTTTAAGTGTTCCAAGTGGTCCAAAATGGGGATTAAATCCCTTAAAATGTGGAATGGGGCCCACAAGGTGAATTTCAAGAAAGGGACAACCTGGGTGTATGTTATTTGATGTGTAGATGTCAAATCAAGTGGAATCTCAAACACCCATGTTCTAGATCTAGGTCAACTTGCTCAAATGGTGAAGTGCGCCTTCCTTGGGAGAAGCTAAGTTGGCTTGGGAGAGGGGTCAAACGGAAGCCAATCCTCACCAAACTATAGATCCGGGATGCCGTGGATGCTATAGAGGTGGGTTTTCAATATCATACCCAACAACCCACTAGATCTCAGTAGATCTAAGAAAATGCAAAATTGGTGTTTTAATTAATTAGGGTTTTAGATGTTTTTGACAATTGGATAGACTATGGAGATAGAACTTACCTTGAGATCATACCTGAATGATGTAGTTGAGATGCCTTGATGTTGAGGAAGATTCCCGCAGAGATCAAATGAGAGATTGTTGATTTGCTTGCCAATTCGATGCCCTAGTCCACAAGTGCGCCTTCCTCTACCTGTCAAACCAAGGAATAAAATTCAATCAGTAAGATCAAGTATGGAAGAAATACAAGAGAAATGCAAATAGTAACATGAAATAGAAGGTCCTGGGACAGTAATACTCCCTGTTACCAACGAAGAGCTCCAAAGAAGAAGTAGGGAGAGTCTTCCCCTACCAATACCTCCTCCTCCAAGCAAATCGGCCTCCACCTGTAGATGCAAAATCGTGGTACAATAGATATGGCAAACAAGATCTCCAATAACTCAGTGCAAAGGAAGAACCAACGAACAAACACCAGAAACATTCACCACAACATTGGAGATAGATGCAATAATAATTTTCTATTCCAATAATCCAGAGCCAAAAGTCACTTTACAATGAGAAGCTCTCTCCTTTAAATAGGAAGGAGAGGCACCAAAACCCTAACCACTTTTTGAATGAGTGGCTAAGATTAAAAGATACAAATGTCTAATCAATGGTTGAGATGAGCTCAACAACATAATACATGGATCACACATAAAATATAACATAAGTGGACAAAGTCGCCCTATGAGAGGGGAATCCCACCAAATCATGATGACAAAATATCATAAGAGGCTCATGGTGGGTCCAAGGGGTAATTTTATCCCTCCTTGGTCAATCCCCATGGCACAATAACCCATAAATAATCATGAATGTACCAAATCGTGCCTCCAAGGTGAAGTCGTGGTCCTCAAAAGACCTCAAAAAATCCACAGAAAGTGCCATAAGTGATGGATGCGGGCCCCGATGAAGCTGAAACTGCTGGAGGAGGTGTGGAAGGTCCCGATCTATCATCACTGATCATCCCATGCCATAACTTTGCCTCAGTAGCCCAAATCGATTTCCTCAATAGCCATTTCTACCAATCCTGAAATGCCTCGGGAAGCGTGAAACTGCCCAAACAACCTCTTGGAGTGATGGCGCTGTCAAGGTGAGGGCACCAATGTGTCCGGGAGGGGGGTAATATGGTAAAAACAAGTGGCTGGACCACCCCCTCCATCATCAGCGCCCTAGGTCAACCGGATAAAAGTCATCTCTGCTCCGACAGGGCCTCCAACAGACCAAAACTGCACTAGGACAGCCCACTGAGGCTAAATCATCACTGTAAGTGCCCGGAACTGAAAACAAACTGTCCCATTGGACTCAGAAGGTCCAAATCCATCCAAGATGTGTACTCATACACCATATGAATCTCTGCATGATCAAAATAAAAATCCAATGTACCGGAACAAGGCCAATAATAATGATCTGTAAATGACCAAACACTGCTGTATCCCAAGAATCATCATCATAACCCTGTAGCTGCTGCATAGAATCATCCTGTATGTGTACATAGACCATATATCATCTATCCATATCATCATAAGGTCCAACATCTCATGTCCCATGGTCCTCCATGGTCAAACTAGGTCTAACCAAGACCAAATACAACTCAGACTATCATCCATAGCTGCTGCAAGGTGTCAAGGTTAATACATGCTTTACAATTTATTCAAATAGCCAATATAACACAGAGTAATCATGACTGGTCCAAATATATAGTGTCGTTGATTATTATTATTACTCAGACTAGACTTTCAGGACCATACTCACTTCATAGTTGTGATCAATTTGCTAGTGAAGGGTGAAGGCTGAAATAACTGGCTAGGCTAAGGGATGACTTGACTGACTTGACTTTGTGACACTTTGGCAAGGGAAAGGGAATACACACCATAGTATATACTGAATGAGCAATAACACAGGGAATGGCGGTGTCTCACAAATGGATGAGTTGTTTAAAGAGGGTTTATTCACCTTCACAGATGCGCACAATCCATAATACAAACAAGGCCAGCAATTGTTTAGATATAACATTTAAGTTCCATTGCTTTTTGGGCCTGAGGTTTCCATAGCCTTGATCTATGTGTGTTTACAAACACATTGCATAGATTTACATTTATTTTTAGGCTTTCTGCTGCAGGTGTGTTTTTAAGGCACTTGTTTACCTGAGCACTTCTAGGTGTGTCATGGACAACTTGTTTACCTAGGTATTTATTTTTCCAAAAGATATAACATTTTATTTTTCATGGCCATTTTCAATTGGCATTTCTTTCACATACAAGATATAGCATTTTATTTTTCCAGATTTTGTATTCATGGCAGCACTAAAAGTTTCAGGTTTAGCCAACACAACTTTTATGACTAGGGGGAATTCACAAGGAACTCCAACTCACCATAGGTAAGTTCTGTCATCAACTCAGAGCCGAGACACAATAAACAGGGAAGCTCATCCAATACAGAGGCTACAGTGGGGAAAGGTCCTCCATGTCACTAGTCAAGTAGCAAATCAGGGTAATAATCTAAAAGGTAGGCCACGGATGGATGAAGACAATGAAATGATGGAGCCAACACTAGCAAGCCAGAGTATGGTGTAATGATCACCTCTATTCTCCCTAAGGAGGGTATGTACCAATGAGTATGAATAGTGAACTTCTAAGTCTGAGCAGGGACAATATAATATAAATAATAGGTCAACCAGGTCCATGTATCTATATGATCGCCAGATCATGACACTAAGTGCTAAGACATGCTATAAGAATAAGTATAAAAGCAATCTAACCATAACACCATAATATACCTGCTGAGTCATATACCTGAATGCACATCAACCTGTACCATCATCTGTCCTCTGGAACTGCTGCTGTAACTCTAGGCACTACTGACTGCTCTGTACCAATGGTATAATGGCTATATCGGGCATCTCTCTGAGTGTCCTGAAACTCAGTCATGGCATGGGAGTATAACCGCTGTCCACAATCTGATAGTGATCCAATATAGATGCTCATCTCAGCATCTCAAATGCAAGGGAACTAGCTGAATAGTGTACTGGAATGAGAAAAATAATGTATGGTAGCCCGGCTACTATATATGTGATAACAGGGGCAAAGAAGACTAAGCTTTGGGATAAACTTGAGAGGCACAAAGTAAGCATTTTATCTTATAGCTCTTGTGAGAGAAGAAGATTAGAGTTTTGTGGCATTTGGAAACCCTAGTGCTGCTTGAAGTGCTTGTTGTGGAGGAGAGAGAAGGAGAAGTCCTTGTACACTTGGGATGCAAGTGTATATGCCAAGGAGGAGTTGTCGGTATTGTTGCTAGTTTGTTGAATATCTTTGGTGGAGTAACCGGTATTGGTTAGGAGTAATTCCCAGCTCGGACGAATTGGTGGCTAAGGTATTCTTATCGTTTCCCTCAGTAGGGTTTGGGAAGCTTGACTTATGCAAGCTTGTGATAAGTTGTTGGTATGTACACATACTTCATCTTCTATATATATAGAAGATGAAGTACATGTACATACCAACAACTTATCACATACATGTACTTCATCTTCTATATCACATACATGTACTTCATCTTCTATATATATATAGAAGATGAAGTACATGTATGTGATAAGTTGTTGGTATGTACATTATCTATGTTATACAAATGAGGTGAGGTTGTCTTATTTATATGAGACAACCCTCAACCTTTAACAAATTCAAGCCCCCAAAGTTAATGACATATTATAAAAATTTAGGTTTGTACACCCACATGTTGGGGACTAAACCACATAATGACATAAAATAACAATAAAAATATGCAATTAGGCTCCACCAAGTGCAAGGTGAGCCAAAAGAAGGACGTCATGCCCCAACTAACCTCGACAAATGTTTTTCTCTCAACACCCTCCTTTTTTAACAATATAGGCTTCTTCTTTAAGGAATGACATTTATGGGTTTGGAGACTAGGAGAAGGGGTTTTATATCAAAACAATAGGTCCAAGTGGGAAAAATGAGGTGTGCTAAGACGGGTATGACAACTCTTATACGCGCAATCATCTCTACAAAGCAAAATATCAGTGTGACCATGTGTCCCAATGATTTTCCTCAAGGGCACCGAACACCGACCCAAAGGGTAGTCAATAGAGCCACAAGGCTAGCACCTCCTTGAGGTGGAAACCAAGGGGACCTGCCATGACCTGACCAAGGGTATTTAGCCCCAAAATCAACACTCTACACAATATAGCCCCCAAAACTTAGCCTTTACAAAAGAAAAAGAAACCCCTCACTTTGGTAAATATGGAAGGAATGCTTCAGACACTGAGGCGTAACAAAAAGAAAAATCAACAAAGGAAGCTTTCCTAGCATGGAATATTTCTTCATATTAAACAAAACATTCCTAGTTTGATTTTGAAAGTAAGGCAAGTCAAAGATTCCATCTCAAGTGGAGCTCACTAATCAAGGATAGATGCCATGTCAACCAACTACTTGTCCTCCACGAATCCTCTCAAGTGGGGGGTGCACTCCTCCTTAGGCTCTAGAACAATGACACAAGTCCATAATCAAGGTGTACAACATCTGGATCAACGCATAACATAGGACCATGAAAAAGCACATGTCAAAATCGAGCTAAGGCACATATCTCAGATTCTCAACTGCTAAAAATAGGTTGCCAAAGTGCTCAAAATATTCTAAAAGCTAGAACCCATCTTTGCTAGTAGAAGGGGGACCCAAGGCACTTGTTATTTTTAGAAAAAAACAAAAAGAAGAAAATCGCGTGTTCTTCAATCACCACCAAAATTGGCAAAAATGATGTCCTCCATAAAGGGTACCCAAAAAATATGATTGATCTCAAAATTGCAAAAAGAATAAAATCGCATGTTCTCTAATCACCACCAACATGTGAGGATATTTAGACACTTAGGAGTTAGTTAAGATCAACTTGTGTAATATATCCGTTAGGGATAGTGTGTTTCTTTAGTATGCATTTGTAAATACTAAATCCGATAGTCACGATATGTTCCCGACATAGAGTGATCCGACGGCTCAACTTCTCTTAGATCAAACCTAGCCTTGATCCGTGGCTTAACACCCGATTGGTCCATGATATCTATTTAAAGAGCATGGAGGGTCATTGTTTAGTTGATCGATTATGAGAAGCTCATTTGTAACTTTCTTTCTTTGCATAATAAATTGTTCCGTAGAAGCTATTTGGTCGGGGCCGTGGAGTGTTTCCCTCAAGAGGGTTTAAACCACGTCAAAACATCGGTGTGTTGATCTGTGATCTGTTTGTGTGAAGAGGTTTCTCTTGGTGTTCGGTCCTTTGGTAGTACCCTGTGTACTCGAACATGGTATCAGAGCTTTTATGAAGTGTCGCTTCCAGTTATGATCTAGATCTTGAACTGTTGTTGCCGAAACTCGAAAGGGTTTCTAGTTCTGGTATTTCTGTGCATTTATGGGCTGTGGGAGGTGTTCCATTGCGCCCGGAGCGTCGTTTCCATTGGGAAATAGTTTTCGTTTGATCGAAAACGGTTCCCGGTTGCTCCAGAAACGCATATTTCATCAGATCTAAAGGTATAATGTTACAGTGACGAATTTTTTTATTTTTTGTTTTAAAAGAAAAAAATCTCATATTTTATCATTTTTTACTGTTAGATTTTTTTTGGGTTCGGATTGTTGCTTTCCCGTCTGCGTATGCGCTTTGCCGTGCACCTTGAGCGATCTCGGCAAATCAGAAACAGAAAGGGAAAGGGTTTTTTCAACTGCGTATGCTCTTTGCCGTGCACCTTGCGCGATCTCGGCAAATCAGAAACAGAGAGAAAACGTAGACTTTCCAAGCAAGCTAACAAGATCTAACTCCACAAGTGTGGAAAAGTTTTTTTTGTTTCGATTTGTGGTGTGTTTTGCATGAAAAATGGCAAGCACGCAAACCGAGCAAGAAGAGTAAAAAAAAAAAAAAGGCTCCCTTCCTCATTCCCATATTTTACATACCTTTTAATCTAGCTCACTTGGTTCAACGTTGCTTTATTCCTTAATAGGTCTAGAGTTTATGTCTTAGGAAGTTACCTTTAAAAGAAAAAGTGCATGCAATTTCTATTTTTAAGTTATTTTATTGTAAAAGTGCATCTCACTTAAATAATAAAAAATAAAAATACAAGTGAGTCACTTAAGTTTTTTTTTATTGTTGCACTATTTAAAAGTAATATTATTGTAAAAGTGAAATCACTTATTTTACAAAAGTGATTCACTTAAAGCAACTTTCTTGTAAAGTGATTGTCAAAAGGTTCATCTTGGGAAGAGGGGGGTTCTTTTTTTTTTTTTGTTGGACATTCTCTAGCTGCCATGTCACTATTGGGGACATCTTCAACAGTTTCTTTGTTCAAGCATAACTTCATCATACAGAGTCAGTTTTCAGTGCCGTTTTTTTTTAAACCGCCTATTTTTTCGAGCTCTTCACATCCAGACTATTGGTTTCTACTTTTACAGCCATTAAATTACAAATATGGCCGCCCCTTGTGATATTCTACTTAACAGTTCCAACTATTTCTCATGGAAATCTCGTATAGAGGATGTTCTACGAAGTAGGGGACTTTTCAGAATTACCTCAGGGAAAGAAAAAGAACCCACTGATGATGATGAGAAAATAAAATGGGCAAATAGATGTGATGAAGCTCGTGGATTGATTGGGATGTCAATCTCTACTGATTTGCGATTCCACATATCTGAAAATTGATGAACCTAATGCTGCTTGGGACAAGTTGGAATTTGTGTTTGGTAAACACAATGAAATTCGAGCTCACCAACTCGAAAATGAGTTGATTTCTTTAAATCCAAGTGACTTTTCATGCATTCAAGACTAATATCTAAGTACAAAACTCTTAAACTCTTATGTGTAGAATGTAAGATTGAGAGGGAAGACAAACAATGCATTTATCATATTCTTTCCAAACTTGGACCTGCATATTCTGTTTTTGTATCTACATTTTACTCCATGAAAGCATCTTTGAATGCAGCTAGCTATCAAGAGCCTAGTCTTGAATCCTTTTGTGATTCCTTGATTAGAGAACAAGATAAACTCATTCATCTTGGAATAATCAACAATGCAGATACATCTGGAAAAGCCTTATTGTCCCAACAGAAAGAAAAGTCCAAGCCTCCCAAGAAACAAAATTTTCGCAATAATAAGTCAAACAAGGGTCCCAAACCCTCTCAGTCAGCTCCTTCTTTAAAAAATGACAAAGGATCCAAGCCAAAAGGCAAAAAGACTGAGCGTCATTGCAACTATTGCGGGAAAGATAATCATGATGAATCTAAGTGTTTCAAGAAGATGGTAGCCTTGGAAGCAGCAATGAAGAAGCACCACATTACCCTAGATTCGCCTTCAGAATCTGCCTCTCATAGACATGCACTTTGTGCTTCTGGTTATTCTTATAATGCATTTTCTTCTTCTACTTCAAATGAATGGCTCATTGATTCTGGAGCATCTTATCATATGGCTAAGGATCAAGCCATCTTTTCTACTATGCATGAATGTAACACCAAACAAATATTTGTTGGTGATGATAGATCTCTAAGTGTTGTAGGAGCTGGAACAGTTCCAATAGATAATGGTCATTTTAGTGATGTACTATGTGTTCCAAGAATTTCCTGCAATTTGTTATCGGTCTATCAGATCACTCATTCTGGTGAAGGTAAAACTGTAACCTTTACACCTCACCAAGTTGTAATCAAGGATTTTAAAGATCCTCAAGAGGTCCTAGCTATCGGAATTGTTGATGATATTACCAGGTTGTACAAGTTTAACAACTTTGGGTCATCACCTTTCCCTTCAGTTTTTGTTGCTCATAGTGATAACTTGAGCAAACTTCGGCATGAGCGATTTGGTCACTTAAATTATCGCTCATTGCAACAACTATGTAAAGAAAATATGGTGACAGGTCTTCCGATGGTATCTTGCAGAGATGGTGTTTGTTCCGGTTGTGTACTCGAAAAACATCATCGAGACAGTTTTGACAAACGTGCCTCTTGGCACACCTCGGTTCCCTTGGAGCTTGTGCATAGTGACTTGTGTGGTCCTCTTCCATCTGCTTCATTTTCTAGTTTCAAATATTTCTTAACTTTCATTGATGATTACACCAGACGCACTTGGGTTTATTTCCTAAAACTTAAGAGCGAAGTATTTAACATGTTCTTGGCCTACAAGGCCCTTGTTGAAAAACAATCTGGTCATCAAATTATTAAGTTAAGATCTGACAATGGAGGAGAATATGTTAACAAAAAGTTCACTACTTTCTGCACTGAACAAGGCATCCAACAACAGCACACTGTTCCATATACACCACAACAAAATGGTGTAGCTGAGCGGAAGAACCGCATTTTAAACGAAATGGCTAATTGTATGATCCAATCTAAGGGACTAAGTCTTCAATTTTGGGCTGAAGCCATTAATTGTGCAAATTACATAGTAAATCGCACCCCACTAAAGCATTACAAGGTATAACACCGGAAGAAGCATGGAGTAAAACTAAACCTGATGTAAGTCACTTCTGTGTGTTTGGTAGTGAAGCATGGGCTCACATTCCGGATGAAAAACAGAAAGCATTGCAGCCTAAAAGTGAAAAGTGCATATTTGTTGGATATTCTGAACATGTAAAAGGTTATAGACTTGTTCAACCACATTCTCATGATATAATCATTAGAAGAGATGTTAAATTTGATGAAAATCTCTTGGCCTGCGAGCCTAACTCGGCGATTGTGCCATCTGTGGCCTGCGAGCCTGATTCGGCGTTTGTGCCTTCTTCTTCTTCTTCCAACTTCCTTGACAGGTTTCCAACTCCAGTTTCTGATAATGACAGTGAGGATGAAAATCCACCTCCGCCTGCTCATGTTCCTCCAGTTGCACCAGCACAAGTGCTTCCTCGATGGGTCCGTTCAACATGTGAAGCAACTGGTGATCTTGCCGGCAATCCTAGAGATCAACGTCGAACACGTTCTCAATTTCAGCGAGCCTCTTCTCTTTTGGCTCAAGTTTCCGATAATCATGATCCAGAAACTTTTGCAGAAGCTTCAGGGAATCCAGATTGGGATGCAGCCATGGATGAAGAATATCGTTCCTTAATGGCGAACGATACTTGGGATCTTGTACCTCTTCCAAAAGGAAGAAAACTTGTCAGATGTAAATGGGTCTACAGAACTAAGTATGCATCAGATGGAAGTGTTGAAAGACTTAAGGCAAGGTTAGTTGCCAAAGGTTTTTCCCAAGTTGAAGGGATTGACTACAATGAAACCTTTGCTCCTGTCGCAAAAATGAACTCCATCCACCTTGTTCTTTCCCTTGTAGCCTTACACAACTGGGAAGTCCATCAAATGGATGTCAAGTCTGCCTTCTTACATGTTGATTTACAGGAGGAAATTTCCATGGAACAACCTCCTGGCTATGTTCAGAATAACTCTAGCCTTGTCTGTCGCCTTAAGAAATCCTTATATGGCCTTAAGCAAGCTCCTAGAGCTTGGTATGCCAAAATGGATAACTTTCTCCTTGACACTGGTTTTTCTAGATGCCATTCTGACCCCAATGTCTATACCAAGAAAGTAGGAAACCATCTCATCATACTTGTTCTATATGTTGATGACCTTATTCTTACTGGTAGTGACCTTAAGCTTATAACCCATGTGAAATTCAGTCTTAAACAAAATTTTGAAATGTCAGACTTTGGACATTTGCATTACTTTCTTGGTCTCCAAGTCCTGCAAACCAAAGAAGGAATCTTTCTTTCTCAGTCTAAGTATGCTTGTGACCTTCTTCGTCGCTTTCACATGGAAGATTGTACACCAGCCCCTTCTCCCTTCCAGTCTGGAGTCAAACTTTCTGCCACTTGTACTTCACCTGAAGTCGATGCCACCTTGCATCGTCAACTTGTTGGTAGTCTCTTATACTTGACTCATTCCCGTCCTGACCTTTCCTTTGCCGTTGGTCGTGTTGCCCGTTATATGCAAACACCTCATAAAAGTCACTGGAAAGCAGCTAAAAGAATACTTCGATATATTCGAGGTACAGTTCAGTTTGGGATTCATTACAGTACAGGGGGGAAACCTTTCTTGGTTGGTTTCACTGATTCAGATTGGGCCGGCGATCCTGACGATCGAAAGTCTACTACAGGTTATGTTTTCAGTCTGGGATCTAGACCTAGTACTTGGGCTTGTAAGAAACAACAAGCTCTTACTCTTTCTTCAACAGAGGTAGAATATCGAGCAGCAGTTAATGCCAGTCAAGAAGCTTTATGGCTTCGACAGATCCTTTCATAGTTTGGATTCGAGCAGCAGCAGCCTACTCCACTTTGGTGCGACAATCAAAGTGCCATCAAGCTTGCCAAAGATCCAGTTCTACATCAACGCAGCAAACACATTAAGCTACATATGCACTTCATCAGAAATCTTGTTCATGATCGTGTTCTTGAAGTGCTCTTTTGCCCTACAGATGATCAAGTTGCAGACATCTTCACCAAGTCTCTTACAGAAGCAAAGTTTTCTAAACTTCGATCTATGTTAGGAGTTCAGGAACTTGTCATTAAGGGGGGATAGGCTCTAATGCCTCCTTCCTTCTCCTAATAGTGTCACTTTTGTAAATCCTTCAATCCTATCCCAAGTTGTTCTTAAGGGAGGAAGTTAGGATATTTAAACACTTAGGAGTTAGTTAAGATCAACTTGTGTAATATATCCGTTAGGGATAGTGTGTTTCTTTAGTATGCATTAGTATGCATTTGTAAATACTAAATCTGACAGTCACGATATGTTTCTAACATAGAGTGATCCGACGAATCAACTTCTCTTAGATCAAACCTAACCTTGATCCGTGGCTTAACACCCGATTGGTCCATGATCTCTATTTAAAGAGCATGGAGGGTCATTGTTTAGTTGATCGATTATGAGAAGCTCATTTGTAACTTTCTTTCTTTGCATAATAAATTGTCCTGTAGAAGCTATTTGGTCGGGGCCGTGGAGTGTTTCCCTCGAGAGGGTTTAAACCACGTCAAAACATCGATGTGTTGATCTGTGATTTGTTTGTGTGAAGTGGTTGCTCTTGGTGTTCGGTCCTTTGGTAGTACCCTGTGTACCCGAACATGGTATCAGAAAAATGTGATCAATTTCTAAAAGTATGGATTTTCTACAAATAGAAAGTCACCCAAGAAGAATGTATTGGAAAAATTGAAAGTACCCTTTTGGAGCTCTCACCTCCCATTCATGAATCAAATATTGCATGTCACATGCAAACATAGGGAACCTATGGAAATAAAATAAAAAAATTGACAATTCTTTACTAGCATGTGTGAAATGATACTTGAAGAAAGTTGCTCTAGAGACCTCATGCAAGAAACTTGTCCAATCTTTAACTCTAAGATTGAAGATCTATTACCATATGCTAAGTCTTTCTAAAGCACTCACAGAGCTTCAAGTTGAACGATGAAATTTTGATAACAAGTTCATCCCATAATGTATCCTTAGATCGTTGATGTCGAACAAATGAAACTTTTGAGGAAGTTCATTCTAGAGTATCCATGAGTTGTTGATGTCAAATCAATCAAGATGAACATTTTGAGGAAGCTCATTTTGAGTGATAATAGGAAGTAGATATCATTGCAATTTTATGTGAGATCAAAATTTTAGGTGACCAAACAAGAGGCACTAGGATATGGGAAGTAGAAACCCTCCAAATATAGAAGATATAAAAAAACTAGCATGCTTGGTAATTAGATTGTTAAAAAGTCAACAAAGAACATGTAAAATGAAAGCATAGACGGTTTAAAATTTAAATAGATAAAAGTCACTTTATAAAGGTTTATCCTCCATGTTATTATGGGTGCTTTTCAACAATCAAAAAGTGGTATGACTTAGTCTTAATGGGAAGGGGTTGAGGTTAATTCATCAAACTTTGTGATGTTCAAAGTTAGAGTGAAGAATAATTAACATCCACCAATGACTCATAAACAACACCCATGACACCTTGAACTCGATCTGTAATCCAATAGGTGAGCCAAAAGCTCCCAATGGCACTCAAATCAGATTTCAATTAAAACCAACAATGTATTTTGTGATTATTTTGGCCTGGATTCATTTCCTTACTAAGCTTTTAACATAATAAGTAGATGGCTATACACAAAAAAACAATATTTTTAGGGAGAACCCTCAAGGAGAAGAAACTCCAATATATTCTCTTGTCTAAACTTTTCAACTAATAGGTAGTGCACATGCAACCTTACATGACCTTTGGGATTCCACATCCACAAATTTGAGTTTACAATGCCTAACACTCCTCATCTTCTAGAATTTGCTTGAATGTTAATTGCTTCTCGTTTATAAATTTATCCATATCATTGTGACTCTCTCTAATGTTCGACTAAAACAATGTATTTCCACACAGGTCAAACACCTTAAGCAATCGTTCTCACAAATAGATCACAAATCGGCACACCAATGTATTTCATGGTTAAAACCCTTAAAGAGGGAAACAATCCACGACCCTAGCCAACATGGCCACTTGAGGCAATATATTAATGCAAAAGAAAATGTTTTACATGTGAGTTTCTCACAATCGATCATCGGCAAATGACCCTCCATGCTCTTTAAATAGAGATCATGGACCAATCGAGTGCTAATCCATAGAACAATATAGCCATTAGTATTGAGGAGAAGATGAACCTGTCAAATCACTTTATGTCTAGAACATATCTTGGCCTGTGATGTTGAGGATGATGGAGGTTGGCAATTAGCTTTTTCTCTAGTGCGATATTCCTTTATATTCATAGGTGGTCATTATTCATTGGATGATCGAGATGATGTGATGGGATGGTTGACATTCTTGTTGCAGATGATAGCAGTTGATTGCGGGACCACAACCAGTTATGATTTGCAAATAGCAGACTTGATAGAGTTGCAAAGGGAGTCGACAAGTGTTGGTGTAAACACTTTCCTCGTACAGAGGGAGTATTATATTTTTGGGTTACTCCTTGTTACCCTTCAAACTAGTAGTCCTTTTAGAATAGACTATGTGTGTCCTAGTGCTAGTGATAGGTAAGCATATGGGAGAAGTCTAGGCCCAAATGTCACTGCATCCTAGCCTCTCAACTTCTGTGGGTAACTTCCTAAACCCAGGGGAGAGCCCTTAAAGATACCCGCAAACAACAAGATACATGCAAATACCTTTCTACAACCTTGTAACCAGATCAATGCCTTATATGGAGTCAACAATGAATAATATAAACACCACATAAATCAAAATAAAGGAGTTAATTCAGTTTATCAATCAATATCACAACTTTCAATATACTTCACGAATCCCCATGCAAGGGATTCACGCCTCTTAAGGAAATACCTCAGAAAGGTGCGCTCTGAAGGGGAGAGGGCTAAGTGGCCTAGGGTGCACCTTTTGGCCCAATCAAAGCTACAAAATACCCAGTAGAAACCCTAATTCAACAAATTCATGCTTCCCAATGCATTGGGGAAAATGGAATGCCCATTGAGATCTGTGGATAAATCCACTAGGGAGAAATTGATGGGTGGACCAAAATTTTCAAGTTTCAAATATTTTTAGGTTTTTGAATTTATTTGAATTTTTAGGGCTTTTTCGACAATATATGATTTGTAGGGGTTTTACCAAGGTAAAAGAGGACGCCCTCAGAGATCTGTGGATAAATCCACTAGGGCTAATTTGTAGGGTGCATCAAAATTTCCAACTTCCAAGTATTTTTGTAGTTTTTGGAATTTTTCTTTATTTTAAGGGTTTTCAGGAATTTTCAGATTTTTTTGGGGTTTTTATGCATAAAATTGCAGCAAAATAAAATACAACTAAGTTGATGAAAAAAGAGTAATCAAATGAGAAGAAAAAGGGATATGATTTTTGTCTCAATCCCTAGTGCATTGAGAGATCAATGGTCAGCGTCCCTCTCTTGAGATGTCCTTTAACACTTGCATGCTATGGCATCACCTAGAAACCTCTAGGGTTCGATAGGAGAACCTAACTAGGGCAAATGAAGAATTCCAAAGCCACAAATAGCAATAGAGAACTCCTATGGAGGACGTTCCCTTCATACAAAAGTTGACAAAATGCCCTAACAAATCAGCAAAATGCACCATAAAAGCTCCATTCAACTAAGCTAGGAGCATAACTTACCAACATTTAACAAGAATGAGCAAGGAAAGAGCCCTTAGGTCACACTTGTGCATGCGTTCTTCCAACTAGTCTAGCATCAACCATTTGCTTGTGTACAAAGAAGCCCTAAAACATCATTCATCCACCTTCAAGCAAGAAAGAGCATCCCAAGAGAAGTGTGCATCACATCTATAACTCATAGAGTAGGAGAAAAAGAGAAAAGAATATATTTTAACCCTTCTCGTATGATTTTACAATGAGGTGAGGTGATCTATTTATATGATTTCATCCTCAACCTTTTTAATTTTTTAGCCTACAAGTCAACATTAATTAGAATATTTTTAGGGAATATCTCCCGCAAGTTAGGGAATAAACCCTAAAATAGACATAAAATAGCAAATAAAACTAAAATAAGGCTTCAATTAATGAAATAGTGAGCCAAAGGGGGACATCATGCCCCAACTAACCCCAACATGTTGTTTATCCCTCAATGCCCCCCTTTCCAAGCTTTTAGGCTCAACTGTGGAAGGATGACATCATAGGCCAAAGAGCGAGAGGAGGGGTTCCTCTATGCTAGAATGAGGTCCAAGTGGGTCAAGGTTGTGTGCTAGATAGGGGATAATAGCCCTTCACAAAACGCAATCACCTCTGCATAATAAAAACCAAGGTGGCCATGTGCCCCAGTGGGTCACCCCTAGAAGCCCTGGACAACAACCCATGGGCTCAAAGCCATACATGGTGGGGATATCCACACACACCGAAGCAGCATTCAGCTGTGCCACAAAGCCAAGTACTTCTAAGAGTGAAACCAAGGGACCCTGCCATGACCAATCCAAGGGGACAACAACCCCTAATCCAAATATCGATACAATGTAACCCACTTTAGCCTTTTTACAACAAGTTTTAGACCCCTTGCTCTAGGTTTGGCCATGTTGGAACGTTACAGTAGCTTTGAGGCGTAACACTCTGAAAATATTTACACCATGTTAAGGGGGTACCTCATAAGATTTGAGATACACGGTGTATTTTCACCCCCTAGAGGGTCCGAGATGGATTGTAGCATGAGAGATGTTTTGTGATGGATATGCACACTTGAGATAGCTTGCTCAATGGATGCTTGACCTTAGTTGATTGCTAGGTCAATATTCTTCCCTGGGGTGTTGGAGATCTCTTGCATGGATGGTGGACACACTTCATGATGACCTGGAGTATTCACTTGGTGGGGGAATGACCTACAAGGGCTGTGGAGTATGTGCATCATGGAAGAGGGTTCAAGCCCTAGATGGCACGTTGCAACTTGGATTCCTATTCGGAAAATTGTAGATGGCTCGGGTATGCCTAGGGCTTTGACAATGTTCTTGCAAAGGGTAACTAACCCAGTGGAGTAATTTTCTTTGGAGGATAGATGGAGTCCGTGGATTCTTGGGATGGAGTGGTGTGCACTTGCCTTGTGTAGCTACATCACCTTGGAGTCCTTATTGTGCACAACATCATTATTGGAGCATGACACTTGTACTCTAGAGTGAACATCTCACTTGTGTGGTCTACAAGGGCTCATGTAGGTTGCTTGTATGGGCTTGTGCCCACATAGTATTGTTGGCCTCCCTTACCTCTCATATAAATAAAGGAAGGAGAGAGTCTTTCATTAATATGACTTGTGTTCATTCTTTCTCACTCTTGTGTAATGTGACCTAGAAGAGGAGCACACTTGTCCTCTCTCTCTCTCTTTAGGTTGTCGCGTGTACTCTCTCTCTCTCTCTCTTGGTGCTAGGGTTTCTTGGTTTCTTTGGAGTTTCTTGGAGCATCTTGAAGTTCTGGGGCTACGGTTTTACCCTTGGAGATTTGAGACTGGGGTTTTGGTAGAAAATCTGAGGGTGGACTTGTGAAGAAGAAGAGAAGAGGAGGAAGTTTTGCCTTGAAGATAGTGTTGGAGGGATTCTTACACTTGTTATTCTTGTTGGAGCCATGGTTTGATGATTTACCCTAGCTATGGCATTTTGCATGGTTGGATTTTGTAGCCTTGAGAGAGGCTATAGTATGTATTTCATGATTGAACTTATAAATATATAGGAAGTTTCCATCCATACATATCTTGTGTCAACTTCAGATTTAATTTTCATTTACATGTGTTCTTCATATTTTGCTATTTGTATCTATTTATGATCTTGCTCATTGGACATAGGTGAAAGGGCAAATTGTTAAGTGATTTGAAATCTAAATAAGAAGATAAAGGGGGCCGATTTTACCACTGTAAAAGTACACTTTTAGATCTGAATATTGACTGATAACGTGCCCTATAAGGGCTGAAAACTTATCTCATTGGTTGGTGTATTTTCTCCTTAATTGCCAGTATTTTAGGGATGCTTGAAAGTGAATTATTGTACTTCTTCCACTGATGTTTTGTTCTTTAATTTGCAGCAGTCCTAGGGCAGAAACTTCTAGAGTCAAGATCCAAGGGACCTTGTAGAAAGAAGATGAAAATTTTGAATTGCATCGAAGTGTCATTCCGGAGAAATTTCCAACAAGGTCACCACTTCTGGGTATTATCTTGATGTTCCCTTGGTTTACCAAGAGAATCTTGGACTCCGGATCACTCCCCCATTGCATAACACAAATCTTAAAGCTGTAAATGTATAATAAAAATATAGCTAAGCCTGCTCTTCCTTCCTCGTGATTGGAGATGTAAACAACAAAAGTTTGGCCAGATGCAATCTAGGTCTGCTTGTAGCTTAAACTGACACACTTGACTTCTTGTAATCATAAAAGACTAAGGTCTGACACCATAGCTCCTAAATTTTCATTAAATTATTTGGGTGATTACAAGCCGATAGTCATTATTCTGGTAAACAGTGCATATATCTTCTATCATCCCCGTCTTGCATTGATTACATCATTTATAAAAAAAATGTGCGAGGATAGGATGAAGAATATGATCTTACTAAATCCTCAAATGAATTGCTAGGATCAATTTGAGAGTATGCGTGTGCATTTTAAATTTTAACGCTGTTGCAAAGGGTATCAATTTTGTTTTCGATGTCTGTAAAATAAAATCACAAAAGTGACATTGAAAACTACTGGTTATGTCAGCACTATGGTTTCTCATGTGCATTCCCCTGCTTCTCAAATACCAAGTATGCTCTAGATGCCAAATCTGGTTGTGCCAGTGAGTGACTTACATTATGCTTTCCAACTTTCTCTCGACTTCCGTTCTTTATTCAATGTGAGAATAATAAAACTTGATTTTCATTTCTTCCCACAATATGCAAAATGTTTGTCTTCAATAAGATTTTCAATGTTAAAACAGGATTGATGCCTTTCTGTACTGTTTCTTTCTGCTCTACCCTCCTAGAAGTTATGGTCCAAACCTGCACTCGTTTTGCAGACTGCTTAGCATATATTGCTATCGAGATTTGTCCACTTGTCACTAGATTATGCCAGAAAATTTCCCCATCAAAATTACTACACAGGTCATTACTAGACTGATCTGCAGGCTGAGAAGTTCAGGGGCTAAAAAAAGCACAGTTACAAGGCTCATATGGATTAGTACACTGTACTAGTGCCTTAGGGTTTGATGGATGGTATTTTACAAACAGTAGTCACGGTTTCAATTCTTGTAGAATCATAATTCGACTTTGCCAGACATCTAAATCAATACAAATGGTTAACAAAGCCCAACTCCTACTTAAATTCAAGTACAGATGAGTATGAACTTACATGTTGAGCCGTAAGGCGCATTGGAGACTGCCTGTGTCTGAAAATGGACCAATTCGCATGTTTATAATTTAACAGCTTTCCATCTGTGAAAATAAACAATACTAATGAGGCTCCTTGCTTACTGGAAAAGAAACAAACGCGTAAATAAATATTTCATACTAACTTTTCATATTCAGCCATGTTGGTGATGCCGCAGAGCAATATGAATAGGCGTCAATCGCAAAGTTGGAAAACGAAGCAGTGCTGCAAAGAAAGGCCATTAATGAGTGTTCGTGCTCTTCAATTTTAGAACTCCATCGATTCAATTACATGGTAATTGAAAATTTTAGATGTAGTGCAGCTTGTTCATGTCTGTTCATGTCTATTAAGAGATAATCGTTGCTTCGTGATGGCCAGCCCTCTTTTGTTTCCGAAGTCCTAATTATCATGACTAGATAATGCATGTGAAAAGGATATATGGCTAGAAACCAAAATTAAAATCCAGTACCAATCGATTGATAGTTCGAATTTATTTTCGAACCTATTGTTGACTCCATGAGGATGTTGTGGAGCAAAATAGGGAATCAGCGAATTATTTTATCCTAATAACAATTTTATCACGAGAGAATTTAAAACAATTCGCATGGTAAAATGAAGTAATAACAAGTGGAAAGCAGTATGCGGCTTAGTACCTGCCTCCTATGCAGAAGGTAATTGCAGTAAAAGCTAGAAAACTCAAAAAACAATTCTAATAAAAGTTAGAGCCACAACCATTATGAATGATGTTATAATATATTAACAATTCTAATAAAAGTTAGAGCCACAAACATTATAGTGATGTTATAATATATTTGTTGTATAACATATAAATTTAACATTTATAAAAACATTAGAGAAGAGACATGGAGATAATATATTAACATCAAATAAACTACAATCATAATCTGTAGAAATATAAATTCTTGTTAGATATGGTTTTTTTAACAGCTATGCATTTATATCCTCATGTTAGTGTTAGTATGCCTATTCTATATAGCATATCTTGCATAGCAAAATTAAGTGTAAGAATGCATTATGTGAACTATAGTGAAAGATATTTAAAAAACAATATTTTGAAGGATGAAAGTAAGGCTTTCAATTTTTGTTTTACATATACTTTTTAGTTTTGAAGGTCAGTTATTATAGTAATTATAGCTGAAACAAAATTGAAATAATAATAGTCACATGTGCTAAAATAAATTGTAATAATGTATTATTTATGTATATAGTCTAAAAGTAAGGAAGAAGTAGAAGTAAGAAAAAAGTATGGGAAGAATATGACATTATCATTTAGAAATATTAAATGTGTAATAAATAGTTGATGCCATATTTTATTGGTTAAATTTAGCTATTTACATCCATCATTAAATTAGAAAAAATAATTATAAATGCTTATATATATATATATATATATATATATATATATTTCGAGGAAAAAAATCTTTTATTCACAAAGAATAACGTAGATTGTTCAAGAAGGACTTAGGACTTACATCACTACTCCAAGAGCTTACATTACATTCCATCATTATCTCGTGCATCCCAATTGAGAACACATGATATACAAACATTGATTTTATGTATTCATCAAAAACAATTTTCCATACAAAACTGCCTTATCAACATCTGTCGTATTATCTCCCAGCAGACCCTATAATACTACCAAAATCGTGTCTGCAAAACAATCTTCCTTCTGTAACTGAATCGTGTACAACCTCTTCATCCTTAAACTATTAAGAGGAGGCCCTGCTCCTTTGCACCTCCTCAACCAACGTACCCAGAGCCAATAGCAACGCGCTTTTGGAAAGCGCATATGCTTCTTCATTTAATTCGCAGTACACGTGATTGAAAGAAATGAAGGCAAACATTCCAATCCGTCTCTTGATTAGAATCAACAGATGTTGTAAATGTGGAGCCTTGATTTGAATCATGTTGTTTGCCCATTCGATTACCATTTTTGAGTCACCAAAGATCTGTAATTTGTTAATATTTCGAGCTAAAGCTGTGTGGAACACTGACCAAAGGGTCGATAGCTCAGTCTTGCTGTTGGAACAATGACCCGAACTATAACAAATTTTAACCTGCACTTCCTCTAATATGTATAGAATTCCTCCATATCCTCCCAAAGGTGGATCTCCTTGGCTTGCTCCATCAAAATAATCCCATGGGATCTTATTATCAATGCTTGGGTGTATCAAATGGCGAGTTTTTTTATGCTTCTCTTATTTTTTGCATTCCCTTGTCCACTGCACAATTAAAGCCGTAGTAACTTCAAAGGGAATTCTTCAGTCTTGGAAAATAGCCGAATTCCTTGCCCACCAAAGACCATAAATGAAAAGGGATGGAAATGCATCATAACAACGCACCGTTGTGTGTTTCACCAAGGATAATTCCACTTGGATTTCTAAATTGCTCAATTCTTTAGAGGAAGCACTCCAGACAGCCTCTGCATAAGCACATGATACAAACAAGTGAGAGGCAGTTTCATTGCTTGAATTATACAACACACACCAACTTGGGCTAGACCATTATATAAATATATATATATTATTTTTTATTTTTGGTAACTTCACTTTACTTAAAGTTATATAATATATTAAATGACATGAGATTATAGAACATTATGTAACATGAGAGCACATCATTACTCTAAATGCAATAATATAATATAAAGTTAAAAGCAAATATAAATGCTTAAAAGTACTTAGCATAAGTATAAATATATTGGTCCGTGGGGGGCAGCTTAAGTGGTGAAGTTGAAATTGGTTGTAAATGGCAGGTCATGTGTTTGATTCCCCCCAACTTGCATGTGTGCCATGGCTCGGGCCTTGTGGTTACACCTAGGGGTATAGTGGTAGTGAGATTGGACCCTTGGACCCTGTGTCATGCCCAATCTCCGTTGTCGATTCCCCTAGTACAAAAAAAAGTATAAATATATCGGTTTTGAAATATTTTAACACAAATTCATAAATTTTAACATTTGTTTAATAATATATTGATAAAATATAATTTATCATAATATAATGATAATATATGAAATTGATTTAAACACAAATTAATTGATTTTGAACATTTTCAAATAAATATTATAAGGAAATTCACAAATTTGATGAATAATATAAATTGTATAACTCATATTCGAGAATTTTATGAATGGAATAAATCCTAATATTGATATAGGTAAAAAACTAAATTAATTATAAATTTGTTTTTTTTTAATATTTTAAAAAGGAATTCAATGCAAATTAAATAACCTCTATAAAATATATTGTATATTTAATAGTTATATTATGTATATGTGACATTAGATATTAATAAACAAGTAAAATTAGCACCAAAGGTGCTTATACTTGCCATTTAGAAATGTTGTAATGTATTAGTTATTTATAATCCAAAGTTAAAAAGTTGAAATAATGATTAAAATTAAACTAAAAGTAGGAGAGAAGTGACACCTACTACTTTATACCTTTAAAAATGAAATAGAAAAATGAGTCAAATAGTATAATAATAGTGCTCATGTAAAAGAAAATAGTGCTTATTTAAATATGATCATTAAAAAAAAAATCAAAATAATACAAATTTAATTAATAGAAATCCAAATTTAGAAATACAATTTAATAGATAATCTAATTGCTTAGTACCGTCTTTTTTGCTAAAAATAATGTAAAGTAAATTAAGACTTGATTAAATTTTTACAATTCAAAGATTAAAAACTAGTCTAAACTTTTGTTTAAAATCAACTAAATAAATTAAAATAAACCAGTCCAAACTTTCGTTTAAAATCAACTAAATAAATTAAATTTATATATCTTTGTTATTAATTTATAAAAACAATTCAAACAATAAAACCAATCCAAACTTTTGTTTAAAATCAACTAAATAAATTAAAATAAACCATTCCAAACTTTTGTTTAAAATCAACTAAATAAATTAATAATTCTAATTTAATTTATATATCTTTTACTTTATTATTAATTTATAAAAACAATTTAAATTTTACTTATAAAATGGATTAATTTTTTTTTTTAATATTTTACTTTTTAGTTAGTGTTTGGTTAAATGAAAACAACACTTTTGACTTTAATGATAATATTTAATGATGATAAGAAAGTGGATTAAATAAATTAAAAATTTTATTTCCATTTTTTTACATTTTACTTTTTAGTTAATGTTTGGTTATGAATGAAAATAACATTTTTTACTTTAATTATGATAAGACATTGATGGAAAAATGTGGATCTAGGTTTCTTTTAAAATGTTTTTGGCAAAAATCACTTCAATATAGAGTAAGGACATTTTTAAATATAAATATCTGTGTTTATAGGTGGGAATGTTTTTTTACATAGTATGTATGTAGTTAGTAAATAAATTTATTATCTAAAAAATTAATAAATTAAATTGAATAAAAAATTAAAAAAAATGAAAATTTATTAAATACTTTATTTTATCATAATAATAAAATCACTAAAAAAATGGATGAATAATAAAATTACAAACTTTTTTTAAATTACAGATACTTAAGAAAATGTTTATAAATTTGAAATTAAGATGGATATATTATATATACTCACTATAAAAAAATATAAATTCATATTTAATCAAACCAAACTATCTAGATCTATTTTTTTTTGTATTTGGAGTAATTAATGAAGAGACAAATATGGATCGAAATTTCTTTTAAAATGTTTTCGGCCAAAGTTTATATGTAGAAATTTCTTTTAATATGGTATGTAGTTAGTAAGTAAGTTTATTATCTACAAAGTTAATAAAATAAATTTAAAAGAAAGTGATAAAAATGAAAAATCAATAAATATTTTATAAAAAAATTAATATCAAGTTCAAATTTTTTTAAAATATAAAAATGTAAAAAGTGTTTACTCTCAAAATATTCTTTTAAATGTTTGACAGATTTGAAATTAATATTTTCATAGGGTTCCGCGCAAAGGGGACAATCGGAGTAGTCTTGAAGCCACAATCGAAGATGCTCTTCACGAAAACTGTGCATGCAATTGGCAAGCCGGCCTTCCTCATGCTCCATGAACGTATCTATGAAATTTTGTGATTGATAGATAAGCTTGGATGAAATGGTACGTTTTTGGGATGGTGCTACCCAGGACATAATAATATAGTGTAGTACAACAAATAGACAGATGGCAAATGCTTATGTTTTGTTTTTTTATTATTTTTTTATTAATTTTTATTTCTGACAAATAATGTGTATAGCAAGGAAAAATTCACTTCAAAGCTTTCCTCCAATTAAAAATTAGAAATTTGTATTTCCAAAATTTAAAAATTATTTTTTATTTTTTAAAATATTTAGTTTAATATTTATTTTCTATAAAACATTTGAAAATTATATTAGAAATTGCATAATAATTAAAAAGTCAATTTCAAACCCATTGCTTTTTTTTCCACAGAAAAATTTAACTTACTATTAATATACGAAATAGTAAATGTGTCCAACTGTCATGTGAATACATAGATAATTAATCCTGATCAGTCCAAAGACCATGATATTGTCCCATAGACATCACAGGCATGTCCACGAAATGGCGTCAACCAAGAGCCCAAAATATGGCTCAAAAGTAAAACAGAAACCCAATGCACATAGTATCCCATGTCACAACAGGGGGAGAACATGTAGCCCGAACGACCAAGCTGCCACCGCATAACAAGTTTTAAAATACCATATACAACAAAAAAATAAAGCCAATGGCGTATCCAGCCGAAATCGATGGCCCATCAAAATGCCACTATCGGAAATGGGACAGATAGCAGGTCGTGCAGACCCAACAACAGTATCACAAGTTCACATAGTCTTTTAAAGCCGAAGTATAGATAGCTATAATGTTAAGAAAATACATCTGCAATATGGATTAAGACAAGTAACCCAATGAGGAGTTGGGATCAGCAACAAATTTAAAGTCCTGCAAAAAATATATCCATCGCCAATGCATATGTTAAAACTGCAAAAATCATAAATATAACCTTCAAAACAGTCAAAAAATAGAAGACATATCATCATGACCAGTGTAGGTGATAAGAACCATGGGAGATGAGTAGTTCTTCCCGCCATTCCTGCCAAAACATGTGCCCCTCCAGAGAGGTCAAGGCCTGTTTGGAGAGCATATCAGCCTCAGTATTCACCTCTCTGAAGATATGAGCAAAATGTGTGTGTTCAAATTCGAGAATTAATTTTTGAGCCGCCTCCAACCAATGTGAAAGAAGTAGAACATTGAGCGGTGTGGTGACCATTGCCCAGGAAATGATAGATCTCAAATCACCCATTACCACAAGAGAAGATATCATTCTGGAGCGTGCAAAAAATAGTAAGAGCCAAAGGGCGCATAACTCACCGCGAGTATTGGATCCAATTCCCAGATTGAGCCAAATATGGAAATGACAATTTGTGGATATGTGTAATATTGCCCCAGCCCCACACACACTAGGTCCCCCCACAGCGGCCCCATCAAGGAAACCGCATGGGTACATTAAGACAGGAGGAGCCAAACGACAATCTGTGCCCAAGACATTCCTACATACCTCATGTCCATGAATGGAGGTATATTCCTTGTAAGCAGCCAGAGTTCGACAACATATCCAATCCTTGTGAGGCACAGACTCCTCAAAGATACAAGCATTCCGCGCCTTCCATATCTCCCAAATCATGAAACAAGGAAGTTCAACCCACATCTTTGAATGTCGAAACCATGACTCAAAACAGATGTTAAGAGTGGAAGTTTCCCAGACGCACTGAATGCTAGAGAGAGAAGTAATCTGATTCCAAAGACCTTAAACAAATGTACAGGAGGAGAAGAGATGGTCAATAGTTTCATCCTGAGAGCAACAAAGTGAGCACCATCCAGGGCCATTGTAACCCCGGTGACATAAATTGTCCCATGTAAGTATTCTGTTGCAAAGAGCCAGCGAAATAAAACATTTTATTTTAAGCGGAATAGCTAGTTTCCAGACAGTTTTATGCCACCGATAAGTCTCAGGTTGATTATCAGCAAACAATGAATCATATGCCATTTTGGCCGAAACAGTGCCACAGGCCACATCCCACGACCAAGCTAATCTGTCAGGTTTCTCCATTAATTGTATATTGGATTGGCACAATAATTGGATATATTCAAACCCATTGCTATATACCTTGCCTTTGGTAGGTATAATAATGGTTAAACATTTTTTTATATTAAATAGTGGACTTTTTTGTTATTTGTCTTGTTTTTTTTCCAATCATAAGTAACGCAATAAAAAATGCAATTCTATTAATTTGGAACGTAAAAATATTGTAATATTTGATGGTGACATGTGAGTGTAGGACTGGTGGCTTGCCCTGCCAAGATTGTGACGTACACAATGGTACCGCAGACAACTCACATTCAGGTGCGCTGTTTTGGATGGGACAACTTAAATAAATGTACACACTCTCCCAAACTACGTGGCTTTATAATGGTTTTTTATAAATTTTTATTTTTTAATTAAATTTTTATTTCTGACAACTAGATATAATTATATCTGTCAATTCAGACATACTTACTAATAAAAAAATTTGAAATTTCTAATTTTAAAAATTCCATTTAATACTTAATTTTTATAAAACATTGCAAATTTAATTTATTTATTTTTTCAAAGAAAAAAATCGTAATTTTATTTCAAATATATTGAACAAAATTACATTCTGCACATGTATTAGAATCACAGGGATTCCTACATTATCGCATATCATCAATTCAAGATTCTGGCTAATCTAATGTCTCTTACAAATTCAAACACATTGCTGTCCATACAGCCCTCATATCTCCATTTACATATATCAATATTTGATCCATATGAAATAACTCCTTTCAGAAGTTTGTCCACATAGAGCACCAATCAGAAAAGAAAATCAACAGGAGCCAATGCTCCATCCCGATCCACCAAAGCCTCTATAACAGGCCAAAATTTAAACCATAAAAGTCTTATGTAAACTGAACTGTCCGAAGCCAATTGCTTCCACCCAGTCCTTCATATACGTATACAGATCTGTGAGGTTGCCAAAAACAAAATACAAAAGTCCAATTCGAACAGTTATGACCAGATCTGTCAGAAGCCGTAAGCTTCCTCCCTATCCTCCACCGCCTCGTTGAATGGTCTGTGATAGTAAATGAATGATCCTGCAGTAGAGTATGATGTGATCCTCCAGGTTCCGAAGTTCAGACGTTGTTGTGATGCTTCTTTGGACAGAAAGTCGGCCATGCCATTTCTCTCCCTGTATACATGAGTGAAAGTTATAAGATTAAAATGCCTTTTTAACCGTAAAACATCTTCCAGTATAGGTGAGAGAACCATCATATTACATTGAGTTTGCTCATTGGCCCAATCAATAACAATCAGTGAGTCTCCAAAAATCTGTAGTGCAAAACATCTCTGTTCTATTGCAAATAACAGCAATAGTCTAAGTGACAGAATTTCTGCATAGTTGTTTGTACCACTGCCCAATCCAGCCGTGATGTGGAAATAATGAGAATCAGATTTGTGTAGAACGATCCCTCCACCGCACACCGCTTGTTGGTCAAGTGAAGAACCATCGAAGAAAGCCCAAGGTATTGATTTATCGATGGTTTCAATGATCACAGGATGAATTCTAATCACTTTGGGTGGAGGCTTGTAGTGTAATATGATAGCCACAGCTTGTGCCACCACTTGCTCCATCGGGACTCTACAGTCCTGAAAGATGGTCCTGTTACGAGTGATCCATATTCCCCATGCAAAAATACATGGGGCCGCACGTATGTCTGATTCCTGTTGATTATTCCACCAATCATGGAATGCGTCAATAACACTCTCTCCCCACCAGCGCGCATTAAGCTTCAAAGAATTGCATAAATTTGTCCAAACCGCCTGAGTGAACCGGCAGTGTACAAAAAGATGTGTGATAGTTTCGTCTGCCTCCCTACAGAGTGGACAGAAACTCGGGCCCTGTATAAATCGTCTCTTCAGAATGTCCCATGTGGGTGCCTTCTGTTCCAAAATCGCCCAGAAAAGTATTTTTGCTTTACCCGGGCATTTCAACTTCCACAGTGTTTTCCACCACCACACCAATGCCCTGTTATGCATCTCCACATTAAGCTGAATATATCCAAGTTTGGGCGTGTATTTCCCAGAGGGATGGTGATCCCAGAGTAGTTCATCAGGCCTATCTGTCAATCGTATATTAGTGTATCTTAATAATCGGATATAATCCTCCCAATCCCCGATCAATTCCTCCGGTACCTCAAGACGCTGGGCAGAGAGCCATCCCTGGTGCCAGAGAGTGGATAAACCTGGTTGTGCAATATCAGCCAGGAAAAGACAGCCTCTATCTGCCAGAAAGGTCCTTAATGCCACCGGCATTGTATGTCCTCCTCTACACCCAACCCAAGGATCCAGGCCAATACGAAGTAAATGCCCATTTCCAATTCTCCAGACTAATCCAGATCCCACCAAATGAAAATGCTGGACCACCGCTTTCCAAACCACAGAGCAATTTGCCCTCGCCTTATTGCCCTGCCTAATCCAATCAAGTAGTGTTAAGGGAGCAATGTATTTGTGATAGACCACACTGGTCCAGAGGCTCCGTGTATGTATAATTCGCCATGCAACCTTTGCTCCCAGCGCTTTGGCAAATAGAAATATATTCTTTAATCCCCACCCTCCCATTGCTTTGGGGATTGCGATCAATTCCCATCTTACCCACACCAATGCACGGTTTCCTCCCTTACCCTTCCAGAGGAAGGAAAAAATCAAACGACGAAGCTGCTCCAAGACTCCTTTGGGAATCCAGGCAAGTGACATCCAATAAACAGGTATTGCTTCTAATACTGATTTGACCAGCACTAGTCTCCCAGCCCGCGAGAGCCATTTATGGCTCCAGCCATGTAGTCGCTGCTCCAGTTTTGCAGTTAACCAATGCCAATCTGTCTTCAAATATGCGTTGGGTTTTAAGTGAAAGCCAAGGTATTTTAAGCCATCATCTAAATCCAGAGTCCGATAGGGAAGTCTGCGTACAATGCTGTGAATCTCCTGCTCATTTAAATGCGAGCATGTGATTGTTGATTTTTCAAAATTTACCAGCATACCCGTGGCTTCTTGCAGTAAATTGAGACCTTCGACCACCTTATCAATATCCTGTCTCGTGCCATCACAAAATATGAGGATATCGTCAACAAATAGGAGATGGGTAATATATAATACCTGAGAGATGGAGATGCCACGAAATGAGCCATCAACTTTTGATTTCAGGATAAAACGACTGAGGCCTTCAGCAACGAGGAGAAATAACAGCGGTGAAAGTGGGCAACCTTGTCGTAGCCCCCGGCCTGCATGGAAGAATGGGCTAGCAGAGCCGTTAATCAGGACAGCAAATCTCACTGTGGTGATGCATGCCATAACCCATCGAATAAATTCATAGCAGAAGCCCAGGTGTGTGAGAAGCATCCGGATATAGAGCCAGCTGACCCTGTCAAATGCTTTAGAGAGGTCAATCTTAATAATTGCACCCTTCTGTTTCTGCACCTTCAGAGTGTGTATACCTTCTTGTGCAACTCCAATGGCCTCATGAATTTGACGACCTTCCAAGAATCCAAACTGTTCGCCTGAAATGTGCTGAGACAGGATATTCTCCAGTCTCCTCGCCATCACCTTTGAGATGATCTTATATATGCAATTGCAGAGTGAAATAGGTCTGAATTCATCAAAACTCTCAGGTTTGTCCGTTTTGGGTATGAGAGCAATAAAGGTCGAGTTGAAAGGACCATGAACAAAACCAGCCGATCTAGATTCTTCCACCACAGCCAGCAATTCCTCCCCAAAGATATCAGAGAAGCCCAAGAAAAATTCAATAGGCCAGCCATCCGGCCCCGGGCTTTTGTCTTTCTGGAAGGATTGCATTACCTGCGAGAGCTCAAGTGGCAGCACCTCCTCCATCAAAAGTTTGTTCTCTTCCTCCCCCACAAAACGTGGAAATAGCTGAGCCATCCTGATAACCTCAGCTATAGAGGCCCCAGGTTGTGCAGTGAATAAGTCTTTGAAGTGTCGAACACCCATCTCAGCCAAGCCATCAAAGCTGGAGACCCTTTCCCCTTCAGATGAAGAAAGTTCCCAGATGGAGTTTGTGCATTTTCTCCCCTTTGCATATGCTTGAAAAAATTTAGTGTTCTCATCCCCACATTGTAACCAAATTGCCCTGCTTTTCATTCTCCACATCTCTTCTCGCTCACACAGTAACACATTCCTGCTACTTTCCCAATCCTGCAGCTCCCCTTTCTGCAGTTCGTCCAGATATCCCATACCCTGACAATGTAGAAGTCTATCAATGTTCATCTCAGCAGCCCTCAGATTCTGGTCATCTTTGACTCTTTTCTCACTGGCCCAGAGTATAGTGGCCTCTTTTATACGCTTGAGATTGTGTTGAAAGTGTGTGCCCGCATGCTCCATTGACTCCACAGGTCGATGAACCCACAGATTCTGTACTAATTTGATATAATCCTCCTCCTTCAACCAGCTGGGGTTGAACTTGAATGGGCTAGGGGGTTTGTTTCTACTGCCTCTTAACTCCAGTAGAATGGGACAGTGATCGGAAACCCCCCCAGTACCCACCCATTGCTTGACTACATCAACCCCCAGTACCAACACATCAGCTACCAGGAACCGATCCAGTCTTTTGGCCACCCTTTGAACCCCTGTTCTCGTATTTCTCCAGGTAGGGGTTAACTTGTTTGGCATAATGTCAAGTAGATCCTTCCCAGCGAAAGCTTGAATGAAAAAGTTTGCTAATGGATCCGGTGCAGCCCTAGGCCCCCAAACTTCAGAAGATCCCAGAGAGAGGTTGAGATCCCCGCCCAAGATCACATCCCTTCCGTCAAAGAGATCCATGCTTAGCAGGGAGTCCCAGAATCCCGCCCTATTTAAATAGGGTCCATAGACATTGAGAATCGTTGTCATCCTACCAATCTCTGCATCCCATACTTCCAGCCCGATACCAGAAGTGATCCCCCAAGAGCTATCAGCTCTGCAGCTCTTCACCTTCCACCCTGTAGCCAGCCCTCCAGAGCATCCGCGAGCATCCACACCCACAAATTTCCAGCCAGGTAGCAAAGTTTCCAAAACCCTAACAACCTCCACACTGCCGCCCAGTGTTTCTTGTAATAGTAAGATATCAGGTTGATTTAGATCCACCAACCTCCGAAGTGACGATTTTTTAATGGGACTCGCCAACCCACGACAGTTGAAAGACATAATTTTCATAAGCAACCCCCTTCCAGGGCTTTCGCTGCTCTAAGTGCCCATTCAATAGAGGATTGTGTGCCCATTACCAGATCTACTTTTGCCCGGTCTTGTTCTTTTGACAGATGAGATTTTCGTCCCCGACCTTTCCCCACAGTACAAGCAGTCAATTCAGGAAGTCCCCTACCCCCCGGTCCATCAGAGATCATCCTATTTCTAAGGGCATATCGGATACTACCCACAGAACTGGGAGAGGGTAAAGTTGCTACAATCGATGGCATGTAAGCACAATTTGTTTCAGGTAATAGGCAAGGAGCAGGGCATAGTGAAACAGGGCTGACGGGAGAGTGAGACTCAAAGCAAACCCCCCCCAATTCGTTAGAGACAGCATATAAAGAATTATCAGATGAGATCTTGTGAGACATACCCAGGGGGTTGGAGGATGAACCCCGACGTAATATTGCCTGCTCTTGTAGCTTTCTGGAAGCTGCCCGCGTCAAAGGTGTTGTGGTACCTACTGAAGTCCCCTCTACAGTCGCCTCCTTGCTCCCAATGATATCCAGGTTCTCGTTCACCATAGTTTCCATAGTTCTCCCTGTTCCCTGCTTCCCGCATGGGGCTACTGGTAGCACCGAAACCTGGCCCGCCCCAGTGTCTAAATCAGGTGCTAATCCATCTACCCCCACCACCAGTGTGTTCCCCATCTGCACAATATCAGTGCAAACATCAGATGCAGGCATATCCATCGGTCTACTGCCCCGAAACGGTAACATGCAATCCGCGACCAGGTGTCCATGAGCGTGGCAGCGATGGCAGCGGAATGGCACCCCCACATAGTCCAAGATTTGAGTGAAGTCCCCATCCTTCGTCTGAACCGTGATCTCAGCCGTTAACCCTTGCCTAAGGTCGATCCTGACCAAAATCTTGGCCACAGAGTAAAGACCAGTTACCGTATGAGAATAATCCGCACATATATAATCGCCAAGGAAATTCCCAATTGCTGCAAAGCGTGATTCATTCCAGAGATGCATGGGGAGCCCTGGTAGCTTCACCCATATAGGTTCTTTGTCTAATTTTTCTGTTTTTGAATCAAAGAGAGGTGACCATCTTTTCAGCACAATGGGGACGCCCATCATCGTCCAATGACGGCCTAAAACAGATGCTACCTCTCCAGGGCTCGACAGGATAAAGGAGAACCAGCCTTTCGTCAAGATCCTGATCTCTGGTGCTGGAACTATCAAATCCTTCTAGTGCTCTGCCACCCAACGCTGGAGAAAAATCCTCCCAATCCTCCTACCACGGGCATGGCCAACCACCGCGATATGAGAAAAGTCCACCGCCTCCTCCATAGAGACATCCACACCCAACACCAGTTTGTCCTTCCGACGCCTTTCCTTCACCTTTCTTGCATATTTTTTATGGTTAACATCCTGGGCAGGATCCCCCGCTCTTGTGTCAGCAGGAGGTATATCCCCAACCCCAGGAGCCAACGCTGCTTGTCCACAAGTAGAGTAGCCCTGTCCACCACAGGTCTGTCCCCGGTCCTTGACATCACGGCACTCCACCGTCTTGAGCAAAACAGATGATGATGCCAGTCCATCGCCCGGCAGCTCGTTGTCACAACCAACCAGAGATTCGATCCTATCCTCCCGAGCATCTGCCGAAGGCAATGGAAAATTTGTGTAAGACCCCAAATGGGGTTGCAGTGTTCTCCCCAGAAGACCGGCCAAGTCTGTCCTATCTCTGTTGCCGGCAGATGACCGGAAGCTAGCTAATTCCGCCTTTAAACCCTCTAACCCCAGTGAGATGACCGGTGAGGTAACTCTGGCAGATGTCGGTGGGATAAAAAGGTGTCCATCCAAATCCATCTCTCCCACGGGCCCAGATACTTCCCCATGCCCCCTGTCTGACAAGAAATGGACATTCATCCCAAACTCCGCCAAATTGTTCCCTCCAAGATTGAAAATCCCCTTATCCCCATCCCCATCCGAGGTGTAGTCCACCTCCTGCACATATCCACTCTCCATACTCAGTGTATCCTTCACAGCAGTCAAATACGATCTCCGACCAAACTGCCTGTATCCCCAGATAGGGCCCAGACCCCAATCCACCGGTCAAGGAGACCCCACACAATACACAGAATCGCTCAGGCAATAATCTCTGCACACATCCTCCAGATCTAGGACCACCTGCACACACCTCCCGTATCCACAGCGTTTTAGTAATAATCACAACCAAATCCCGATAATCAAGACTCAAGCGGTCCCCTGGTATGGAGCCCCCTAAATCTCAGTTCGAGCAGTGTTCGAAATCCAATGCCTCCCGCTTCAGTCTGCTCCTCGAACGCTCAAACCAATCCGACAATGACCACCCGCTGCAGGCTGCTCCTGGTCCAGTCACGGAACTGTTCAGATCCAGTCCTCCAGAGACTCAGTCCGTCGTCCAAACTCATCCTTATGTCCGCCAATTTCAGGTTCTTGGAGCTCCAAGAAGCATCATAAAGATCCTCCGCAAATTTAATTTATTATAAAAACATAAAAATTATTTTAAATTCAATAAAATTTGACCAACACTGATTACAATATACCTGCCGGAGGCAGGTATAATATAATAAGCAACTAGATTACAATGTCATAATTTGGATCGATTTCAGACTTATGAAGTATGCAGAATAATCGAATTCCTGCAGTTATTGTAAGCAACTAAATTACAATGTCATAATTTGGATCGATTTCAGACTTACGAAGTATGCAGAATAATCAAATTTGTGAAGTGTAAACTTTCTCAAGACTTTGTTTCTTGAAGGTGTTTTTGAGATATCTCATCATTTTTATAGATTTGAGATATCTCCTCATTTTATAAATTTAAAAATGAATTTATATTGATTTAATGTTAATAACAAGGATGGAACTTCTCTCCTATCTGGAGGGGATTCATGAAAGTTTTCCATTGGATCAAGCAAGACCTTTTATGGCAAGTGGGATTGGGTGCTAACATTAGAGTTGGATTAGATCAGGTCATAGGTATGGATGATGGATATCTGCTATCTACTCCTCTTGTCAATTACCTTCAAGTGCTCGGATTGAACACTCTTGATCAAATCTCAACGCTTAGGTTTGGTAACTCTGCTGCGTGGATGAATTCAAATGATCTGGGTCTATCTGGCATTTTTGCATTTGAATGGGAAAGATATACCAGATCTTTAAACTCTGCTGGCGTGAAAATCATTCATGAACCTGATCGTCTGGTATGGAGTGGGAATGCTATGTCAGGAAAAGTCACTGCAAAGTCTGCATACATGAGAATAATGCAAGGCAAATACATCTATCCTCAGGACTGGTGGTACAAGCGACTATGGAAATGGTCTATCCATTTGAAAATTAAATGTTTCTTATGGTTAGCCATACAAGATAAGTTAAAGACCTGGGAAAACTTGTTAAAGCGTGGCTGGAGTGGACCAAGCAGGTGCAGTCTCTGCATGACAGCAGCCGAGACCTCTCAACACCTCTTTGTAAATTGTAGTTTCACTACCAAAGTTTGGGCTTACATCTCTGTTTCTCTGAAGATCACTCGCCCTTGGGATGTTGGTGATTTCAATCAGTGTTTATTAAATTGGTTCATAAATGCTAAGTCTGTTTTCAATATTGCAATTTGCATTTATTGGGCTCTATGGTACACTAGAAACTGTGCCATTTTCCAAAATATTCAACCTAATGAAAAATCCTGTGGTTTGACAGCATTAAAAATGTATTTGGCTTATAAGGATGAAGATTACAGAGTGAAGGTTGACAGAGTTCATATCTTTTCTTTCAAATTTAATCAACCTGTCCTTTTTTTGATGGTGCATCTCAATATGGGATATGTGCAGTTGGAGGGGTCATTTACTTGAATGAAGATCACCACTTTACTATCTGCCTAAATTGTGGAGCTGGTTTGAATATGAAAGCAGAACTGATGGCCCTTTGGTGTGTTCTAAAATTGGCAAACATTTTTGGTTTAGTTAATCTCAAATTCTATGGAGATTCAAGGGTTACTATTAAGTGGGCAATGGGGCATTTCAAGCTCAATGTCACTAGTCTTCGACACTGGTGCATCCGTACTCAAAGAGAGATTGCTCTTCATCATAATATCTCATTTGAACATATTTATAGAGAAAACAACTCGTTGGCGGATAAACTTTCAAAACAGGCTTTGGAGGGCTTGGAAGGTCAGCTTATTTGGGACAAATGGCTGGAAAATGCCATTGTAGATAGTGGTGAATTATATGTTTTTGACTAAGTAGCTGGAGTTTACTCCTCTCTCTGTTTCGGCTTGTAGACTCTCATCTATGGCTCTTTTTTGAGAAATCTGTTTTGAGGATGACTGTATAAGTATGAACTAGTGATCAGACTTTTGATGTATTAAATGATTCAATGCTTGAATCAGGAACTTCGCTGTACTATTTGATTCTTTTTGGAATATCAATAGTAGTTTTTTTTCGCTAAAAAAAAACAATGATCTTTTTAAATATATTAGTTGATAAAAGATTATATAAAATTATTAAATCATTAATGATAAATGTTAATTTGAATTTACATATCTAAAATTTTAATCTCTTGTTATATCACTTACTATAAGTGAAGTAAGTTGCCTATATTGATATCAATGCAATATATATAAAGATTTCAAAATTGTAATTTCAAATTGAACATACATATTCTAGACATAATTAGTTTAATGGGTTTTGTTTAACTTATATATAAGTTTTTATTATAAAACTCAAAGTATCATGTAATAATGAAATCTCCTCGTCGATAACTTTTTGTGATATCTTAGAACTTTTAAAACTATAAATCTCCTTATATTTCATCTCTCATGAATACTTGGCATAGCTTCTCCTCCTTCGCCTCCTTTATGATTACCTACCTGTCATATATATGGGCCACTTTTCAAGCATTGTACTCATTGTGAGGAGTTGAATATTGAAATTATCTTTGCATAGTGACTTCCACAATATTGTTGTTCAGTCCAGTAAGTTATTTTTAATACTATTTGGCCCATTCATTGTTGCATTTACAAAAGGTTTACCTGAGCTTGTGGGTGCTTCAATTAGAGGATTTTTTAGAATTGACAAGTAAGAATCTAGATTGAATAAGCCATTACGACATTAAAGACATCATGTGTATACCATAGAGTAATATGATGAGCTTGTTTGAGTTTTTCTCCATTGAAATTTTTCCTACAAAATCCTCGGCTTCAAACCCTTGAAGTGAACTAAGGAAGATGCATTCAACTTTTGTGTGCATTCATAAATTCTTTATAACTTGCTCTATAAATTCTCTTAACATGATATGATGCAAAAATATTGATCTCCCCATTCACTACAACCTTTTTTATGTTTTTTTCTAAGTCTCTATAACTTGAATCTCTAATCTTAAATGCTAAGTTGAATCCACTAATCTAAAATCCCAATCTTGTGTATTATATTCCAAGAAAAAATGTTAAACTAAATAGAAGATCCCTAGACTTTTGTTTGAGTTCGCTACACTCAATCCTTTTTTCTTTTCTTTTTTTACTTTTTTTTCCCGAGGAATAAACTTGCAGAAAACCCTCTGAGTGGTTTCCCATGATTCATGGATGGTAGATTGGGTAAATCGTCGGCCTTGATTACGGATCCTAACCCCAAGGAGATCAAGAGAGTCAAACCTATGACCTCCCTAGCTTTGGAGGGAGAGATCTCACACCTGCCTCATAACCACTTGAGCTAACCCTTGGGGCTCACTGCACTCAATCTTTATATATGCAAATAAATAATTTTATTTATAATCAACATTATATTAATTAATTTCTTAAAGTCTATATGTTTCGCATCAGCATTACAAACTTGACATATCTACTTGTCACCTACCCAAATTCTGAAAATAATATTTTATTTGCAAAATACTTTATGTTAAATTTTAATTTCAAAGTTTTGAAATTATGACCAAGTTTGGTCAAGGATGAATGTTATTACTGAATTATTATTATTTAATAAATTAAAGTAGGAGACAAACACCCAAGGGAACTATTAAATGAGTGTTCATTGAACCACTAGGAGGAATGGAAGCTGTTGGAAAGCATGGGATAGATGGCAGCAATTGCACTTCACCACTAGCTATTGGTTATGGGACAACTACCCCTAATAATGTGGCATTATCCCCCAGGTGGTGGGAGTGGGAAGATAGCTCATTTAATGACCAAGTAACAACTGAAAAGGCCTAGGCAGCCTACATAAGGCAAATTCGAATTGAGCAGGCAGCTCTTACATAATTTTTTCTGCAGAAATATCCCTCATGTGCATCAGGTGATCACTGAGAGATTCAAATAGGGAGGCTAGTTGGGAGTGCAATCATAAGTCTGCAAACTATTTTGATAAGAGAACCAGAGGTGCTGGTGCAGGTCCTTTGGACTGCTAGTTTCAAAGATTGGACAACTATTGCTACTGCAAGTGGAGATCCCAAACTTCTAAGTTTCTTCCTCCTGGTGGTTCAGTGAATAGGCTCGGGGGTCCTAAGGCAAGTAACTTGACTGTCTTCAGGAATTGGTTGGGTGGAACAGGCTCCTTGGGCTGTTTGTTTCCCTACAGTTAACCAAGTTTTGTTATTCCCAATTTGTTACAGTTCAAATGTTCTGTTTAGTAGAATCATTATTTTATGTTCTATGTTTAATCTTGAATGATAAATAATTAGAATTTATTGATGAGAAAATCTTCTCTATATTTTTCCCATGTTCTTTGCACAGTACTCTAGTATAGAGGAGTAATTTAGATGAAGATGAAAGATAGGCAGATTGCCATTGATTGGATAGAATAGTACAGTAATTGAAATGTTTTTCATTTTCTGTCCTATAGCTAAATATAGTAAAGATTTTCTGTTTAGTACCTGAATGATACAAGATATTTTTTATTATTTCATGGAAAACAAATATTGTTTAACTTCTCCACAAACACATATTTGTTTTCTTATCTCTATTAATTACATAGTAAATAAATGCAATTCGAGATTTTCATTTATCACATCTTCAATTAAATAGTATTGCTCCTAATTATTATAAGCTGCAAGTATGAACAAATACACAGTCTTCATGTTTCACACACACACTTTAATTCTTCGCAAAATTTATGTTTCATCAATTATTTCAGTATTATCAGAAACTGAAAAAAAAAAAAAAAAAAATGTAAACCCTATCTTGTTTACAACCATTGTATTTTCCATGTGCATTACAAACTATGGATATTACTTAAAGCTTGGTTTCGTATCATATATAAAACCCTAGTTTAGTATTTCCAAGTCCTCATTATTGTTTTCAATAGTTAAACAAAACACGATTTATATATTCACGATCAAACTACAGTACAAAACCTAGTTTTTGCTTGAGGGTTTTTCTGGAGTTACATATGAAAATATCTCTTACAATCGAAGATAAATCAAAGTATGGGCATCCCCTTTTCATTTCTTTTAACATAGTAAAAAACTACTTCTTCAATTCCAAACAAACTGTGTTATCAACTAAGAAAATGCATACATTTTTTACATGCTCGACAGACATTATCATGTACACAGAAACCAAACTAATAACATAAAACAACACTTTCCATTGCCAAGAATAAAAACGCAGCATACAGAGTTAAACGAGCTTCGGCTCTAAACTTTTTATTTCATAAAACATCAAGTTTTTCATTGCACAGGACATGTTCCTTTCCACATCAAAAACTCAAACACCAGAGTTTTGGAGTATCAAAACTTTACACAGCGTTTTACCCTTAAAACATCTAAACGTTTAACGAAAGTTTGAAACCCTCATCAACTTTTAACCAAGATATCAAGAGCCATTAAGGCAATGAGAAAGACTATGAAGTTATCCATCTTCTTCGCTGTACAGTTGCTTTAAAAACCAAAAACCTAAACCTAAACTTCGTTCGGCCAAACGTTGAAAACTTTCGGAGTTTCTTTCCAAACTATTGACTTACGAGACAACATCAAAGGCCCTACAAGAGCTTGCAGGAACCACCAGAGCTTACCAGAGGAAAATGAAGGAGTATCCATTCTCTGCGAACACATCGAAGCTAAACTGGAAGTGGGTACCTGAAAAAACATGCCACAACCGAGTTTTAAAACGAGTTACAAGTAATGCAAAGCAATGATACGACAACGTAACCTTTTTAAAGTTTAGTATTTACATTTGAAGTTCAGAACCATGCCTTTCTGCATCCCAAGAATTTCGACGAAACCTTCGTCACGAGATAGCAACTATTGTTTTAAAAAAACACAGAAGGTTACTCATTCACCGGAGTTTCGAACCCTCGATCGAATGCATTTGCATCAACATGGACTGGAATGACTCCAACACTACCACGACGTTTGAAAGACTATTGAAAGAGGGCATAACCCTATAATTCTTATGCAAATCAACAACCTACAGGCCCAAATTTGAAACCCCGGAGGAGCAATTCCATCTACCTACATTTGGGCAGCCTGTTGGCCCCGTTCAACTCAACAATGAATACCAGGAATATAGTGCAGTTCTTTTACACACCACGATGCTAGGGTTAAGAATCAACGATTGAGAGTTGTCGAGATCAACGGATAGCAGAGTGCCGATGGTGCTTCATCGTAAATTGAGCAAGATAGCATTAATAACATATTAATTACACCATCTACAACGGAGCCAGCAACGCATAATTCGGAGGTGTTAGAGCATACATCTAGGAGGAGGAGTCGACCAACTATGCGTTCCAGACAGGACTTAACACCGTTTCATCAGTTATGATCACATGGAAGGATGGAGTGGCATGACAGCTCGACATTCCACTTTGGAGTGTGAATGGAGCATTGAATGTCAACCAGAGTCTGACAAACCTGCCAACATCAAAATCATTTCCGTCAACTTTTTCATAAATGCTTGGATACGATATCATATATGTTATCAACCTAGGAAAAGAATCATGGTTTTATAGTATAGTTTAATCTTGTTTGCATTAGTTTCATATTTCAACTATTTCATACATTTGTTCATGGCATAGTTAAACTCTACTTCGTATTATTTTTCATATGTCGATTATATCATGCTTTTGTTTATGGTATAGTTTAACCATAGTGCTAGCAATTGTTTCGATTATATCATATTATGTTTATAATATAGTGCTAATGTTACATTAGCATTGCATTTCATATATTTCAATTTATATATATTGCATTTCATATATTACATTTTGTAATGTCATATTGTTATGAAATTATTTCATTATTTCGAAATAAAAATTATATATATATTATTGCAATATGAAAAATCATAACATTACAGTTATATGTATAATTCATATAAGTCCAATGACTAGGCACATTAATATTGTGTTTATATGGTGTTGTATTTTCCTAAATGCATAGTAACTAGGATTTCTACACTCCATTTCTTTTAGCATTTTTATAAAATTAGAATATAATGATATTGCTAAGTCTATAGTATTATGAGTACTTTTGGAACTACTACCTTGACTATAATGGCGATATTTTATACGATCTTTAATTGCAGTATTTTAACAAATACTTGGACGATGCAAAAAAAATTAGAACCTGGAAGAGTATTGGAAGCCATCATATAAACTAGTTAGGACTAAGTATCCATACCTCTGTCTTTTCTAGGGCATCACAAGAAAGTACTTAACACTCAATTCTTTTACATTGATGACGAACTTAAAAAAAACAAGTACTTCTATTTTATTTTTATGTTGTCTTGTAGAAATTCTTACCTGTGGTCTGCACATGAAAACAAGATTCAACAGCCTTAGCTAAATGTAGCTAAGTAAGCTCCAGGGTGTCTCGTAGGACCCCTTCGTAAAACATACAAACAAACTATCAGTATTCCTTCAAGTTTCTCATTTCAATACAAGCTGTATGCATTTCTAGAACTTAAACAAATCAAAAAAATTGTACTCATCTGCTTAGTCAAAAAGAGTCGTTTATTGAAGATAATGATAGGACATCGTCATTAATTACATTAGTTAAGCTTTTATTTTATTTTGTTTTATTTTGCATTAAATAAAATTGTTAATTTTAGCTACTTTAAATTTTTATTTTTATTTTTGGAAATTTCGGGATGTTACATGTAGTATCAGAGCTTATGTTCAAACTCTAGGCCTAAAAAGGGTCCAAGAACATGCAACAGAAATTTTATTACAGTAGAAAATATTACTAATTAAAATTTTAACTATGGTATTATACATAAATTATTTTAAGTTACAGGAATGGAGAACTCAACTGAACATGTAGAATACAGATTTCAACCAAACAACCATAACTCGGGACAACACTATGCAGAAGAAGGCCACGGTGAATTGAATAACAATTCGTCAGAATTGTTACGTGCGTTTCAGGAATTAAAGGCAGAAATTAGATCTGTGAAACAAGACAATGAAAGAATTCTGAAGGCGCAAGAAGAGTTAAACCAAGTGTTGTTTGAACAGTGCCCAATTGATGAGCAGGAGAGAGATAATGAAGATCTCTCCAAGGCTGAGGATCTGCCTCATGGTAACAAAAGTAAGAAAATGAAAATCGATGATGTGAACAGTAGTTCGACATCATCAGGAGATGCTATTGAAGCACATAAAAAGAGGCATAATTATTCAAGCAATCGCAGTAAAGGGGATTACAAACCCAGAAAGAAAAGCCATAAAGAGTATGAACATATTTCTGGGGAGTTCAAAAAGATTAGACCTCCAACTTTCAATGGAGAAACTGAGAAGGGCGAGACAGCTGAAGCATGGTTGTCCAGTATGAAGAAATATTTCCAGATTTATAACTATTCAGAGTCCTTGAAAGCGAAAATGGCTATATATAACTTGACCAGAAAAGCGGATATTTGGTGGCAGGACATCAAAAGAGTAAAAGGTATCAAGGATAAAGATGTAAACTGGAGTACTTTTAAACGATACTTTAAGAAGAAGTTTTTATCTGAACAATACTATGAAGAAAAATCCAAAGAGTTCTACGATTTGAAGCTGGGAGGTATGAACATGAAGGAAATGAACAGTAAATTTCTGAACTTACTGAGATATGTGCCATACCTCATAGAAGAGAAACCGAAAATTCAAAGATACTTGAGCTGCCTACCTTTCAATATTAAGGACAGAATCAAGTATGACAGTCCTAAGACCTTGGAAGAGGCTATGAGAAAGGAAGTTTTCTGTTATGACACAAATCGAAAAAGAGAAGGAATGTCAAACTGGAAAAGTCATAAGCCCAACAATTTTGAGCTGAAAAAGAAAAAATTCAGGTTTAGTGGAAATTCTGGTTTCCAAAAGAAAAATTTTCAGAATCGGAATTATCAAGGGAATAATTCTAGAAACAATCAACAGTAGAATTCTACAGTACCCAGAAATGCTCCTAATAATACCAGGACCAATGAGTAAAAGGCACCCATCAAATGTTTCGAGTGTCAAGGTCCCCACTATGCATCAGAATGTCCCTTGAGGAAGCGGAAAGCTAACAACATTCACTCCATTCAGACTGAACCTGCTGTCGGAGACGTAGCAAGGGAGATGCCCCGAATCAATGCAGCACTCGACAATAGGCAAGAATATCATCAAATCTCTATGGTAGAGATTGAAGGTATGCTACAAAATCATCCTGTTACTATTTTAATTGATCCATGTGCTAGCTTAAGTTATATATCACTAGATATAGTGGAAAGTCTTAAGTTAAAAAAAAGAAAAGTTCAGTAAATCTTGGTTAGTTAGACTAGCAACTAGAACAAAGAGGAAAGTATCAGATTTTATAGAAAGTTGTGCTTTATCCATGAATCAATTACAGACACAAATCAAGTTGAATATTTTACCTTTAGGATCTTATGATATTATAATCGGGATGGACTAGTTAGAAGCCCATTATGTCATTCTGAACTGTTATGAAAAAAGTTTTACATGTTTAAATGAAGAAGGGAAAACTGTAGAGATAAAAGGTATCCCAAGAAAGGTAACCCTTAGACAGATTTCAGCCATGCAAGTTAAGAGGGCAGTTAGGAAAGGATGTCGGTTGTTTGTAGTAAATGTAGTAAACGATGAGTTTATCTGTAAAAGGACAAACTGAAATTAGAAGACATACCTGTCTTAAAGGATTTTAAGGATGTATTTCCTGAGGAGATTCCAGGATTACCTCCTAAAAGAGATTTAGATTTTACCATCGAGTTAATACCAGGAGCAGTACCAAATTCTAAAGCCCCATACAGAATGAATATACTAGAATTAAACGAATTGAAATCATAGTTGAAGGAACTGATTGATAAGAATTATATAAGACCCAACGTGTCTCCTTGGGGAGCACCTGTCATCTTTGTTAAGAAGAAAGATGGAACCCTAAGACTGTGCATAGATTATCGCCAGCTTAATAAGATGACAATCAAGAATCGGTATCCGTTGCCCCGCATAGACGATCTATTTGATCAGCTATGTGGAGCAACGATATTTTCAAAGATTGATCTAAGATCATGATATCATCAAGTGCGGGTTAAGGATGAAGATATTTTCAAGACAGCTTTCAGAACTCGGTATGGACATTACGAGTTCGTAGTCATGCCATTTGGCTTGATTAATGCCCCGACTGTATTTATGTGTTTAATGAATAATATTCTGCACATATACTTAGACAAGTTTACTGTTGTGTTTATAGATGATATTTTAGTGTATTCTAAAAGTAAAGAAGAGCATGATGAACACCTGTGGATTATTTTACAAGTTTTGAGAGATCATCAACTCTATGTTAAGTTTAGTAAGTGTGATTTTCACAAGGATAAAATTCAGTATTTAGGACACATAATTTCTAAAGAAGGAATCTCGGTTGACCCCGACAAGATAAAGGCCATTAATGACTGGTCAGTTCCTAAGGATGTGTCAGATGTAAGATCATTTATGGGCATTACTGGATATTACAGAAAATTTATAGAGGGTTTTTCAAGGATTGCCAATCGCATAACTTCCTTGTAGAAGAAAGGGAAGAAATTTGTGTGGGATCAAAAATATTCTAACAGTTTCAAGAAGTTAAAGGAATTATTGACTATAACACCTATCTTGAGGATAGCAGATCCTAACAAGGATTTTATAGTTTGTACAGACGCATGCAATGATGGACTCGGTGGAGTCTTAACACAAGAAGGGCATGTGGTGGCATACGAATCAAGAAAGCTGAAAATACATGAAAAGAATTACTCCACTTACGATTTCGAGTTATTAGCTGTAATTCATGCTTTAAAAATGTGGCGTCACCACCTTATTGGCAGAAAATTCACATTATTGACAGATAATATGGGTCTGAAATATTTATTAGATCAAACAAATCTGAACGCTAGACAAGCTAGATGGTTGACCTTCTTAAGTGAGTATGATTTCAAAATTCAGCATATTAAAGGGAAGGAGAACAAGGTTGTAGATGCTTTGAGTCATAAGGTAAAACTGAATTTTATTTCAGCCATCAGTACTTATTCAACAGATTTGGAAAACCAGATTCTTGAAAAGAGTGAAACAGATGAAGAATACAGAAAAATAAAGGAAAAGACAACAAACTACAGTTCTAAAAATCTTATGGCAGATTGCAGCATGAAGGAAAATGGGTTATTGCTGTATAAAAACAGATTGTATGTACCAGACATACCAGAAATAAAATTTTTGATTTTAAACGAGATGCACAAAAGTCATTATTCTGGTCATCCAGGTTATCAAAAGACCATTACTATGCTAAGGAAGGAGTATTATTGGCTTAGAATGAAGGATGGAGTAGCAGCGTACATAGCTAAATGTTTGGATTGTCAAAAAGTGAAAATTGAACACCAACATCTTGCTGGATTGTTGCAATCATTACCTATACTGAGTTGGAAATGGGAAGTGATAAGCATAGACTTTATTACTGGATTACCCAAAAACCAGAAACAAAATGACTCTATCATGGTGGTGGTGGACAAACTCAGCAAAGCAGCACATTTTATACCTGTAAAGACTACTCATAAAGCTCCAGACATTGCAAAAATCTTCATGAAGGATATTTTTCGACTACATGGTATACCAAAGGTGATAATTTCATATCGAGACTCTAAGTTTACTGGAAACTTTTGGAGGTCATTGTTCAAAGGGTTGAATACAACTTTAAATTTCAGCACCGCATTTCATCCACAAACGGATGGACAAACATAAAGGGTAAATCAAGATTTGGAAGACTTACTAAGAATGTATGTTAAGGATCAACCTAGCAAGTGGGAAGACTACTTACACTTAGCAGAATTTGCATATAATAACCATTATCATGCATCATCCAAACTTAGCCCATTTGAAATTCTTTATGGTAGGAAATGTGATACACCTGTTTCTTGGAATGACCCAGTAAATAGAGTTGTTTTAGGACCTGAATGGTTGCAGGAGTTAGAACTAATTGTGAAACAGGTACAAGAAAATTTAAAAGTTGTCTAAGATAGGCAAAAGAGTCAAGCAGATTTAAAAAGGACTCATAAAGAGTTCCAGGTTGGTGAACATGTATTCCTCAAGGTAAGACCGAAAAAGAGTTCATTAAAATTGGGAAGCTGTGCCAAGTTGGCACCTAGGTATTGTGGTCCTTTTGAAATATTGTCCAAGGTTGGACCAATGGCATACCAACTGGCCTTGCCACCAAATTTAAAAATACATAATGTTTTTCATATATCATTTTTAAAGAAGTATGTACACGATGCTACTCATGTTGTAAATTGGAATGATGTACAGGTGGGACAAGATGGATATTTTCAAGTGGAACCGGATTGTATCCTCGAAAGGAGGGAAACTCTACTCCGGAATCGCACCATTGGGCAAGTAAAGGTGCAATGGAAACACCTTAGCCCGGAAGAGGAAACCTAGGAGTTGGAGAGTAGTATGCAGGCAGCATACCCAACTCTGTTTCAAGAACACTCAAGGAGTGATTAACCAACATCGAGGACGATGTTGAGACTTAAGGGGGGGTGTATGTCACCTACCCAAATTCTAAAAATAATATTTTATTTGCAAAATACTTTATGTTAAATTTTAATTTCAAATTTTTGAAATTATGACCAAGTTTGGTCAAGGATGAATGTAATTACTGAATTATTATTATTTAATAAATTAAAGTAGGAGACAAACACCCAAGGGAATTGTTAAATGAGTGTTCATTGAACCACTAGGAGGAATGGAAGCCGTTGAAAAGCATGGGATAGATGGCAGCAATTGCACTTCACCACTAGCTGTTGGTTATGGGACAACTACCCCTAATAATGTGGCATTATCCCCCAGGTGGTGGAAGTGGGCAGGAAGCTCATTTAATGACCAAGTAACAACTGAAAAGGCCTAGGCAGCCTACATAAGGAAAATTCGAATTGAGCAGGCAGCTCTTACATAATTTTTTTCTGCAGAAATATTCCTCATGTGCATCAGGTGATCACTGAGAGATTCAAATAGGGAGGCTAGTTGGGAGTGCAATCATAAGTCTGCAAACTATTTTGATAAGAGAACCAGAGGTGCTGGTCCAGGTCCTTTGGACTGCTAGTTTCAAAGATTGGACAACTATTGCTACTGCAAGTGGAGATCCTAAACTTCTAAGTTTCTTCCTCCTGGTGGTTCAATGAACAGGCTCGAGGGTCCTAAGGCAAGTAACTTGGCTGTCTTCAGGAATTGGTTGGGTGGAAATGGCTCCTTGGGCTGTTTGTTTCCCTACAGTTAACCAGGTTTTTCTATTCCCAATTTGTTACAGTTCAAATGTTCTGTTTAGTAGAATCATTATTTTCTGTTCTATGTTTAATCTTGAATGATAAATAATTAGAATTTATTGATGAGAAAATCTTCTCCATATTTTTCCCATGCTGTTCTTTGCATAGTACTCTAGTATAGAGGAGTAATTTAGATGAAGATGAAAGATAGGAAGATTGCCATTGATTGGATAGAATAGTATAGTAATTGAAATGTTTTTCATTTTCTGTCCTATAGCTAAATATAGTAACGATTTACTATTTAGTACCTGAATGATACATGATATTTTTTATTATTTCATGAAAAACAAATATTGTTTAACTTCTGCACAAACACATATTTGTTTTCTTATCTCTATTAATTACATAATAAATAAATGCAATTCGAGATTTTCATTTATCACATCTTCAATTAAATAGTATTGCTACTAATTATTATAAGCTGCAAGTATGAACAAATACACAGTCTTCATGTTTCACACACACACTTTAATTCTTCGCAAAATTTATGTTTCATCAATTATTTCAGTATTATCAGAAACTGAAAACAAAAGAAATGTAAACCCTATCTTGTTTACAACCATTGTATTTTCCATGTGCATTACAAACTGTGGATATTACTTAAAGCTTGGTTTCGTATCATATATAAAACCCTATTTTAGTATTTCCAAGTCCTCATTATTGTTTTCAACAGTTAAACAAAACACAATTTATATATTCACAATCAAACTACAGTACAAAACCTAGTTTTTGCCTGAGGGTTTTTCTGGAGTTACATACGAAAAGATCTCTTGCAATCGATGATAAATCAGAGTATGGGCATAGCCCCTTTTCATTTCATTTAACATAGTAAAAAAACTACTTCTTCAATTCCAAACAAACAGTGTTATCAACTAAGAAAATGCATACAGTTTTTACATGCTCGACAGACATTATCATGTACACAGAAACCAAACTAATAACATAAAACAACACTTTCCATTGCCAAGAATAAAAACACAGCATACAGAGTTAAACGAGCTTCGGCTCTAAACTTTTTATTTCATAAAACATCAAGTTTTCATTGCACAGGACATGTTCCTTTCCACATCAAAAAATCAAACACCAGATTTGTGGAGTATCAAAACTTTACACAGGGTTTTACCCTTAAAACATCTAAACGTTTAACGAAAGTTTGAAACCCTCATCAACTTTTAACCAAGATATCAAGAGCCATTAAGGCAACGAGAAAGACTATGAAGTTATCCATCTTCTTCGCTGTACAGTTGCTTTAAAAACCAAAAACCTAAACCTAAACTTCGTTCGGCCAAACATTGAAAACTTTCGGAATTTCTTTCCAAACTATCGACTTATGAGACAACATCAAAGGCCCTACAAGAGCTTGCAGGAACCACCGGAGCTTACCGGAGGAAAATGAAGGAGTATCCATTCTCTGCGAACGCATCAAAGCTAAACTGGAAGTGGGTACCTGCAAAAACATGCCACAACCGAGTTTTAAAACGAGTTACAAGTAATGCAAAGCAATGATACAACAACGTAACCTTTTTAAAGTTTAGTATTTACATTTGAAGTTCAGAACCATGCCTTTCTGCATCCCAAGACTTTCAACGAAACCTTCGTCACGAGATAGCAACTATTATTTTAAAAAAACACAGAAGGTTACTCATTCACCGGAGTTTCGAACCCTCGACCGAATGCATTTGCATTAACATGGACTGGAATGACTCCAACACTACCACGACATTTGAAAGACTATTGACAGAGGGCGTAAGCCTGTAATTCTTATGCAAATGAACAACCTACAGGCCCAGGTTCGAAACCCCGGAGGAGCAATTCCATCTACCTACATTTGGGCAGCCTGTCGGCCCCGTTCAACTCAACAATGAATACCGAGAATACAATGCAGTTCTTTTACACACCATGACCCTAGGGTTAAGAATCAACGATTGAGAGTTGCCGAGATCAACAGATAGTAGAGTGCCAACGGTGCTTCGTCATAAATCGAGCAAGATAGCATTAATAACATATTAATTACACCATCTACAACGGATCCAACAATGCATAATTCGGAGGTGTTAGAGCGTACAGCTAGGAGGAGGAGTCGACCAGCTATGCGTGCTAGCCAGGACCTAACACCGTTTCATCCGTTATGATCACGTGGAAGGATGGAGTGGCACGACAGCTCGACATTCCACTTTGGAGTGTGAATGGAGCATTGAATGTCAACCAGAGTCTTAAAACCCTGCCAACATCAAAATCATTTCCATCAACTTTTTCATAAATGCTTGGATACAATATCATATATGTTATCAACCTAGGAAAAGAATCGTGGTTTTATAGTATAGTTTAATCCCGTTTGCATTAGTTTCATATTTCAACTATTTCATACATTTGTTCATGGCATAGTTAAACTCTACTTCGTATTATTTTTCATATGTCGATTATATCATGCTTTTGTTTATGGTATAGTTTAACCATAGTGTTAGCAATTGTTTCGATTATATCATATTATGTTTATAATATAGTGCTAATGTTACATTAGCATTGCATTTCATATATTACATTTTGTAATGTCATATTGTTATGAAATTATTTCATTATTTCGAAATAAAAATTATATATATATTATTGCAATATGAAAAATCATAACATTACAGTTATATGTATAATTCATATAAGTCCAATGACTAGGCACATTAATATTGTGTTTATATGGTGTTGTATTTTCATAAATGCATAGTAACTAGGATTTCTATACTCCATTTCTTTTAGCATTTTTATAAACTTAGAATATAATGATATTGCTAAGTCTATAGTATTATGAGTACTTTTGGAACTACTACCTTGACTATAATGGCGATATTTTATATGATCTTTAATTGCAGTATTTTAATAAGTACTTGGACGATGCAAAAAAACATTAGAACCTGGAAGAGTATTGGAAGCCATCATATAAACTAGTTAGGATTAAGCATCCATACCTCCGTCTTTTCCAGGGCGTCGCAAGAAAGCACTTAACACTCAATTCTTTTACATTGACGATGAACTTAAAAAAAACAAGTACTTCTATTTTATTTTTATGCTGTCTTGTAGAAATTCTTACCTGCGGTCTGCACATGAAAACAAGATTCAATAGCCTTAGCTAAACGTAGCTAAGTAAGCTCCAGGGTGTCTCATAGGACCCCTTCGTAAAACATACAAACAAACTGTCAGTATTCCTTCAAGTTTCTCATTTCGATACAAGCTGTATGCATTTCTAGAACTTAAGCAAATCAGAAAAATTGTACTCATTTGCTTAGTCAAAAAGAGTCGTTTATTGAAGATAATGACAGGACATCGTCATTAATTACATTAGTTAAGCTTTTATTTTATTTTGTTTTATTCCGCATTAAATGAAATTGTTAATTCTGGCTACTTTAAATTTTTTTATTTTTTTTTTGGGGAAATTTCGGGATGTTACACTACCCCACATAGGCTATGGAAAGTGCCTCTCGGCACAATTATAAATAATAAGAGGGTTCAATGTTTTATAATTTAGATTTTTTTTAGTTTTCCATCACCAAAATCTTGTTAGGCAATCTTTATTGGAATTGCAATTTTGAATTGATGAGATTGTTGTTTTTTGGTTCAAAAATGGATCAAGCACCCTCAAATACCCCAACTATTTATAAATAATTAAACAAAAGAGAAAATCAAGTGTTTTGGTTCTCACTTATTATATTCCACACACTAGACAAATGTATAGAAACATATTGAATTAATAAATTGACAAATTCAACTATTTTTGCTAGCCCTTTTTCTAGTGGGGTAAATTTCACTCTAATTTGCCTAATTTGTTTTTCAAATTCTGACATTTTGGGTTGTTTTAAATTGGGTCAAAAGTCATGTTGGGTTTGGGAGATAATTTCCATTGAAAATGAAGTGAATTTATCCACTTATTAATGCACTCATATAGAAACAAGGAAGATGATATGGTGTGAGTGGCATGATTGTTGAAGACCCATTACTCGTTTCAATGCCCCATCCTGCACGTGGAACGAGAAATCCACTTAGAACAAATGCAGCTACAAGACAATCCTCCTACCCCCATGAAAAACTCACCAATATTGCCTCAAGAGGAGATACTTCCCCATTGCATAATCCTACTAATCATGTTGATATCCTTTACATGTCATTGTCACCAATTTTACCTTCTTCTGATGATAGTCCTCTTCCATATGTGGAAGAACATCACCACTCAACCACCCTCAATGAGACCCCCTTGGAAGATCTTACTCTAACCACTGATGAATCAGGATCTCTTGACCATCCCTCTAAACACTCCTCTTCAAAGGAGGGGATATTAGAGGCCATGAACATTCATGAACCACCATGGGCTGATCTTCATCATAGATCATTTTTTTCACGTCATGATACAAGTATCAACATAGAGATGGCTCAGTAATATACCATCTAATCTGAAGACTATGTTCCCCCTAATCACATTGATTGGTTAAAAAATCCCATTCCAGCCTTGGACGCTTTCGAAGAAGGAAACATGGCTAATATTTCACCTATAATCTAAGTGAATATTTTTGTCACCACAGGAGTAATAAAAAACATATCTATAGGAGCATCTTGTTCATCATAAGAGGTCACTTCTTATTCATCTCTATTCAAAGAGTTCATAGATGGTTTTGCTTGGTCATATGTAGAAATTACTGGCCTTGATCCTTCCATCGTCGAACATCATATCAACACATGGTCGAATGCATCCCCAGTATGGCAGAAACAATGGCCTATCCACCATCAAGGCCGAAATCGAAAAACTCCACCAAACTGGATTCATCTTTCCCAATGCTTACACATCTTGGGTATCAAACCCTGTTCCCATAAACAAAAAGAAAGACACCATATGATTCTGTACAGACTTTAGGGATCTCAACCAGGCTTATCTTAAAGACAACTTCCCCACACCATTCATTGACCAAATAGTTGACTCATGTGCTGGCCATGAAATCTTGTCCTTTATGGACAATTTTTCGGGCTACAATCAAATACGCATCTACCCTCAAGATATTTACTAAACAACATTCATGATGCATTGGGGCACATTTACTTATCATGTCATTCCTTTTGGCTTAAAGAACGTCGGTACTATATTCCAATGAGCCATGTCATATTTTTTAATGACCTAGCTCACATTATCTTCGCCTTCCTTGATGACCTCACCACCAAATCTAAGAAGTAGGTTGATCACCTCACCGATCTACGAACCATTTTCCTAAGATGTCACAAGAACAACATTCAATTAAACCCCCTCAGGTGTGTATTTTGTTTCACCGCAGGATGCCTATTAGGGTTCATCATCTCTCAAAAAGGGATCATTGTTGATCCATTAAAAGATCAATCCATTCTCAAAATTTCCCCTCTGAGAACACGACGGTAATTACAAAACATCCAAGGTAAATCCAAATTCCTTCAGCTCTTTGTCACAAACTACGCCACTCAAGCACATGGCTTCCTTTGTCTTCTCAAGAAGGATACAAGCTTGGATGTATTTCAAAGCATTAAAAAAGGCATTGACCTTTTCTCCCCTCATCTCCCCACCTATTGGGCGGGGCCCAAGTTGGAATATTTACACAAGTGCTGAAAAGTGCACAATACGCATTGCGGTGGGACATGGGGGCAGTTTGGATAATTGTGCATGGCGCACATCGGCAATAGTAAAGCAGGGTTGCGCAGAATGAAAAATGCACAGTAGCTATTTTTGGTAGGAAATACTGGTAAAGGTCAAACGAGAAAGTGACCTATTTTGGGTAAGGGATAGGTGGAAGACGGACAGAAGGGACCTGTTAGAGAGAGTGGTGGCAAGCAGTTGAGAAGCTAGGCCACTATGTTGACGGTGACAGGTAGGCGGATGACGCGGAAAGGGACAGGCCATGATGCAGTTGTAACCATTTTGAGGACTGTGGCTGTCAGAAGAGCGTGTGAGCCACGAGTGGACCAGTTGGAGCAGGTTGTCGACAGCGACAGTCAGGTTGGCAGTTAGCCACACCAGTTTTGTAAACCTAAGGGTTTTGCCTACTGATTGTAAAGACACGATCCATGGGCGTGATCTATAAATAAGGCATTTTGGTATGGGAAAGGGTTAATCTCTGATAGAACTCTTCATTTTGGTTAGTATTGATTATTGTAGAATCTTAAGCTTGAAAGCCATTGTAAAGGCTCTGTAGTTGAGTGCGCAGAGACCTATCTGAGAGAGAAGAGAGTCTGCAGCTGAGTGCGCAAACTAAGAATGGTTGTACCCTTCCCAAAAGATCAATATTAACAACCGTTCTTGTGGACGTAGCCTCCATCCGGGGGGTGAACCGCGTTCAATTCTGTTTTATGTGATTGTTGTGTGTTTGCGACTGTTCATTTGCTTGGTATGGATGTTTAATACTACAGTTGTCTATTATGTGACTACTTTTATATGTATTCGCCGCAAGAGAATGGGAATAATATGTTAAGTAATACATGTGTGGATGAATGTTAAGTATTCAGCACTTATAAGTCTGTGAATGTATGAATTTGTCGGCTAGTCACATAGTTGAACGTTGAATTTGAGCGCAGAGTTGGAGCACACAGTATTGTATGTTTATTCAATTGCATGCACCATAACAGTTATAGTCTAAGTGTGTTGAATGGATAAAGAATGGTAAGTAAGATTGGTTAGAGTTAATCAAGTTTTGAGCAGATGCGTGGCCTAGTTGACGCACTGACCCGTCGTAAGTGTCGTGAGATAAGCTGTTGATAGCTTATCGTCGGGCTGTGGGAAGTACTCATTACCGCGCGATCCTTGGACGCGTGGGTGGCACAAGTTCCTCCACTTTCTGAAGTATCCGATGTGAAGTAGAGACTTCGCGCAATTGTCTATCCGCAACAGTCCTTATTGTGTTGCGTTGGTCATTAGTATTAATACACTTGCATCACTAGGTTGTGGAAACTTTATTCCACAACCACCCCCTCAGCTTCGCCTCGGGTGAAACCTCAGGTTGCGTGCAGCCTGTTGTTGAAAGGGTCGGTGAATAGGGGTTTTGTTGGTTCCTTGAACTGCGAAGTACCTGGTTTTACACTGGAAACCTCTAGCTCAGTTGTATACACCAACAAATGGTTCTGTTGCTCGGCTAAGACCAATGATGCGATAGTGTATTTGGAAAAGTAATGTGTGACAAAGAATACCAGTTCCCGTTGGGTTTAGACAATTGGAATCCCGAAAAGAAAGAGATCTGGGATTGGTGTGATAAGATCGAAAGAGAATAGACACCCATGTTTTTCTGACGTAGAGTGGTTGAACATATATTTGTGGAAAGATATTCACGAGATATTCTGGGATTCGTTTGGAAACAAGCTACACAAGTGGATATTGCGACTCACGGAGAAGAAAACCTATTTTCAAGGAGGATTACCTATAGAGTGGACTCCAGATCTCACAGCGCAACTCAAAGCAATAGACAGCCCACTGTCGCGAGCAGTCGACTTCTGGGTTGATAACATACTTGAAGGATTTGTAACAGAATTTGTTGTAGACACGCTGAAATCCTACAGCCAAGCTGAAGCATACTTTTTCGAAGGATTTAGAGTTAAGTACTTGAACAATCTTAGTCTAAACATTAAAATGCTTTTAGCTGAGAAAGGCGTTTTAAGAATGCCGTAATATTTTTGAATTTGTCATGGTTAATAGCATTTTTAGTGATTCTGATGAAGAGACACATAATCTGAGAAGTGGAAAGAGATATAAGTTTAATAAAGAAAAGAATCCGGGAGATCCTGGACTCCGCGTCGATACCGAAATCCCATGTGACCTTAACAATCAGACCGCGCCGTCATCAACCACCATCCACCCTATCACACCTCAGAATTCACTGGTTGCAGAAACTGCGCCACCCCTAGATCAGAATCCACCCACTGCGAGTGTAGCGTAGCCCACCCTGCAGAATGTCAATACTGCTAGCACCATAGCAGTAGGTGCTCAGACCATCCTGACTCAGACTATTCTAGTTCAGAATACCCAGTCTCAGAATATCCCGCAGAATAACACTATTCCGAATAATACCTTCATTTTTTTCGCTCAGAACCCTCCGTAGAATCATAGCACTACTCAGGGTGGTACACAACCAAGACGGAGAATGATAGATAACGATATAAAACTACCAATATTCAAAGGAATGGGTCTAGAAGACCCTGAACAACACTGGTTTCTATGTGAATCCGTATGGACTGTAAAGCAGGTCCAGGATGATGCTGTGAAGAGAACGCAACTCATCACTACTTTCAGAGACAGAGCATTGCACTGGTTTATGAAATGCTCTCAAGCACAATCGAGAACCCTAACAGAAATCAAGGCTGCACTCGTAGCAGAATTTAAGAAACCAAAATTTGAGTCGCAGTGCATAACAGAGCTAAAAGAAATTAAGCAGAAACCTACTGAAACAGTTTGGGAATTTGACCAAAAATTTGAGACATTGTTAGACCAAGTGAGCTTTGTTATAGCTCCGCAATAGCACCAGGAATGGTTCATCACTGCGCTGTTACCCCATATCAGACAACCATCGATGCAACATAAGGTTCTATCGCAAGCAAAGGCCTTGGAGATTACGATGAAGCTGGAGGCTTCACTGATTGGAGAAAGTATTTCTGGGATGTCACAGATCCAGAACCAGTTGACCATCTTAACATTAGAATTTCAAGGTATGAAGAATGGAAAAGAACAGAGATATGAACACAAGCGCGAAGTTTGGTGCACAGGATGCAAAGGAGAGGGCCACACTAGAGAACACTGCCCTTTATTTCAATATTACCTTGACAGTGGTGTGCCGAACCCAATGAATATGAATCACAATCAGGCACCGTGGTGTGAAATTTGTAGAAGCAAAGGACACCGTCCTAAAGACTGTTATCTAATACAAAAATATGTAAAAACACCTAAAAGCTTATATTGCAATTTCTGTAAATTAGTTGGACATGATGAATCCAACTATCATGCATATGAGCTCATGAATGAAAGAAAGCACGATATGGAAGCAATGCGAGGCGCCAGAATGTACCACGTCCAAGAAGAAAATCATTCGAAACAAGAAAACACCCACTATGATAAGGGAGGATATAGAAGCCGTGGTGGTGGATACTGCAAGAGAGGAAGAAATGCCGGCCCGATGCAGGGGAGAGGCCGCGGCCAGGTAATTTGTTATGACTGTTGAATATTGTAACTTCTAAGAATATTATATTTGTACATTATTTTTCCGGAGATGTTTCATTCCTCCGAGGTGATTCTCTTATGTATCCGGAGATGTTTATTCCTCCGATGATTTGTGGGAACTAGGGTTATTAGACCCACCATGTGGGGGTCGGCCTTGTGTTTATATTTTAGGGGTTATTAGACTTCTCTAGAAGAGGTCGGCCCCATTAGGGATTTTTGGTCAGTCGGAAACTAGTATAAATAGAGGAGGAGAGCTCCTCATTTGACACACTTCCACAACTTAGAAAGTAGCGCACTTGTGTCTGGGAGGTCTGCATGTGAGGTAGAGAAGAAGGACAAGTCTTGGAGTATATCTTGTATTTTGGTTGATCATCTTATTGAGGAAAGCTTTGCTAGGTTTTCTACCCCATGAGGGTTTCCCAGGATAAATCCTGTGTCTATCTTGTGATTATGTTTATTTCAGTGATCTTGCTAGTCTATTTGGTTTAAACTTAACATGGTATCAGAGCTAGCATGAATAGAACATCTTTCACAAGGTGAAATTATATTTCTCTCTCTCTCTCCCAAAATTAGGGTTTCTGCAAACGTTAGTATTTTTTGGTTTCTGGTTGCATGGATGAATAGCTCTTCTAAAGATCTATCTTTTGAGCCTTGGATCGAGGTTTTTGGTTGGGTAGAACTCCGGTAAAGTCAAACCCTAGTTTTACCAAAAGTGCGATAAACCATAAATTCTATTGCAGATCCGGAAAAGTAAAAAGTTAAAGTTTCCGGGTAAGTATTACTCTATCTCTTATCTCTTGGACTCCCCCAAGAGAAGATGGCTCCAAGCACTAAGCTTGAAGACAAACTAGAAGGTATAGAGAATTTTCGGGCATGGAAATACAAAATTGGTCTCGTTCTTGAAGAGAATGATCTTGCTCATTATATCAAGGATGAAGTTGCAGAACTTGAAGGAGATTAAGCCAAAGAGAAGCATAGGAAGGATTTGATTAGGGTAAAGAGAATCATAGCTGATTCTATTAAAGACCACTTGATTCTCCAAGTGGCTTCCAAGAAGACTCCAAAGGAAATGTATGATGCTCTAGGAAGAATGTATGAAGGAAAGAACATCAATAGGAAGATGAACCTAAGAACCCAGTTGAAGAGCACCAAGATGCACAAAGGAGAATCCATTCAAGACTACTTCTCAAGGGTCTCCCAAATCAAGGAGCAACTAGATGCCATTGGTGATACTCTTGATGAAGATGAACTTGTGATGACTTCTCTAAATGGTCTCACTAGATCTTGGGAGTCATTTATACAAACTATGTGTGCCAGAAAGGAAAGTATGAAGTTTGATGTAGTTTGGGAGGACAGTGTTCAAGAAGAAGCTAGGGTAGCCAACAGAGAAGCCCTTCTCAAAGAAGATGACCAAGCCTTGGCCACACACACTAAGAGAAGGAAGAATCAATCTCACTTCAAGAAGTTCAATCACAAGGAACCTCATTCTCCTCAAAAATTTCAGAAGAAAGGAAAAGGAAAGTTCTCTTCTTTCCAATGTTTCCATTGTCATAAGGAAGGTCACATTGCTAGATTTTGTCCTTCAAAGAAGAAGAAAAATCTTCATTATAAAAGACATCAAGCACATCTTGCAGAAGATGATAGTGAAGAAGAAGAAGAGGAGGAAGTAAGGCCTCATAGAAAAAGATCCAAAAGAGATGAAGAAGAAGAAGAGAGGCCGCTTCCTAGGAAAAGATCTAGAAGGAATGAAGAAGAAGATGCAGAGGAATATGTTCTATTTTCTGCACTCTCTGGATCTGTGTCTCCTGGAGAAGATACATGGCTCATTGATAGTGGTGCTTCAAAGCACATGATAGGCCAAAAGAAAACTCTCTCAAGACTTGAAGAAAAGACTTCTCCACAAAAGGTATCTTTAGGTGATGATTATCAATATCCCATCAAGGGAATTGGTGAAGCAAATTACAAGCTTGATTATGGAACACCTTTGAAAATGAAAGAAATTTTGTATGTACCAGGTTTGAAGAAGAACCTACTTTTTATCTCAGCACTAGATAAGAAAGGATTTAGAATTGCATTTATTGATGGACAAGTGCTCATGTGGCCCAAAGGAAAGTCAATTGATGATGCAATTGTTATTGGTGAAGAAGAAGGAGGACTTTACAAACTCAAGGGTTATTTAGAAGCTGCCCTTGTCCATGAAACCACTATCCCCAGTGAACTGTGGCATAGAAGGCTTTCCCACATTAATTACAAGGCCCTACCCTATGTGATCAAAGTGGTCATAGGTCTACCAGACTTAAAGATTGATCATAATGGCTCATGCAAAGGATGTGAAAAGGGGAAGAATGTCAAGAAACCCTTTCCAAAGAGTGAAACAAAGGCTAAGAACATTTTAGAGTTAATTCACTCAGATGTATGTGGACCAATGCCCACCACATCCCTAAGTGGATTTGAATACTATCTCACATTCATTGATGACTATTCAAGGAAGACTTGGATATACTTTCTAAAAGGAAAGAATGAAGTCTTTGGAAAATTCAAAGAATTCAAGGCCTTAATAGAAAATCTATTAGAAAAGAAAATCAAGATTCTTAGAATAGATAATGGCAGAGAATATACTTCAAAGGACTTTGAAGAGTTTTGTAAGGAAGCTGGAATCAAGAGGGAATTAACCACTCCCTACAATCACCAACAAAATGGGGTTGCTGAAAGAAAGAATAGAACTATCATGGAAGCTGTAAAGACTATGATACATGATCAAGATCTTCCCATGTATCTATGGGCTGAAGCAGCCAGGACAACTGTCTATGTACAAAATAGACTTTCTCATAGTGCTCTTGAATTTAAGACTCCAGAAGAAGTGTTCACAGGAAAGAAGCCTGAGGTAAGTCACCTCAAAATATTTGGATGTCCTGTGTATATTCACATTCCAAAAGAAAAGAGAACCAAGTTAGATCCCTCTGGTAAGAAAGGAATATTTGTTGGATATTGTGAAACATCCAAAGCTTTCAGAATTTACATACCTGGTTTTCATCATATGGAGATAAGTAGAGATGTAACATTTGATGAAGAAGCAGCTATCAAGAAATCTAGGAAGTGCCAACTTGAAGAAATCTATGAAGAAGATACACCTCCTAAAGTCACAAAAGTTGTTCCCATCCCTGAAAATGATGCACCAGAAGACCATGACATGATAGAACCTCAAGAACCCCCCATTGCAAATCTATCTAGAAAAAGAAGGCCAGCTTGGGCTAGAGACATTATTCAAGGAGCTGAAAAATATGGAGCTCCTGAAGGTTCCACTAGAGAAAGGAAGAAACCCAAGTTAGTATCCAATTATGTGGCCCTGATATGTGATCTTGTGGATCAGCAACCCACCAGCTATGAGGAGGCAGCTCAGAAGAAAGAATGGGTAGAAGCTATGACAGAAGAGTACCAGTCAATAATGAAAAATGATGTTTGGGATATAATTCTCAAACCAAAGGATAAAAGTGTGGTTTTTTCCAAATGGATATTCAAGATAAAAAATGCTGCAGATGGTAGCATTGAAAAATATAAGGCAAGATTTGTATCCAGAGGATTCTCTCAAAAGGAGGGAATATACTATGAAGAAACATTTGCACCAGTTGCTAGGTACACATCAATAAGAACTATCATGGCACTTGCATCTATGATGAAGTGGAAACTACACCAGATGGATGTTAAAACAACCTTCCTGAATGGTGTCATTGAAGAAGAAGTGTACATAGAACAACCACAAGGATTTGAGGTTAAATACGGGAGAACTCATGTATGCAAACTGAAGAAGGCATTATATGGATTGACGCAAGCTCCCAAAGCTTGGTACGGAAGGATTGACAGTTTCTTAACAAGCATGGGCTTTACCAAGAGTAAAGATGACCCCAATCTTTATCTCAAGATGATGGATGATGAACCAATTATACTGTTGTTATATGTAGATGATCTATTTCTAATCGGAAATGAGAAACAAATTGTTGAATGCAAGAAGAAGCTTTCTTTAGAATTCGAGATGAAAGATCTCGGATTAATGCACTACTTCTTAGGTCTAGAAGTATGGCAAGAACCAAAAGGAATCTTTCTAAATCAAGGTAAGTATGATGTGGAGATTTTAAAAAGATTTGATATGTTGGAGTGTAAAGCCATGGCCACTCCCATGGACTCCAACTTGAAGTTATTAGTTAATGACTCATCTGAATTAGTGGACATAACTCTATATAGACAAATCATTGGGTCATTAATGTATTTAACAAATACCAGGCCAGATATATGCTTTGCTGTAAATACCTTGAGTTAGTATCTAGTAGAACCTAGAAAGGTTCACTTAATAGCTGCAAAGCATGTAATGAGGTACCTAAAGGGTACATTAGATTTTGGTCTATATTATCTTGGAAACCATGAACTCAGATTACATAGTTATTCAGATTCTGATTGGGCAGGAAGTGTCTCAGACAAAAAGAGTACATAAGGTGGATGTTATGGTCTTGGATCTGCCATGATCTCATGGTTCAGCAAGAAACAATCTAGTGTGGCTCTCAGTACTGCTGAAGCAGAATATATAGCTGCCTGCTCTGCCAGTTGTGAAGCAGTGTGGCTTTGGAAGCTATTATCTGGAGTGTTTGACTTAGAATTGGATCCCATTGTGATCATGTGTGACAATCAAAGCTGTATCAAGATGACAAAAAATCCAGTGTTCCATGATAAGTCAAAACACATAGAGATCCGATATTTCTACATACGAGATATGGTGCAAAGAGGAGCTATTAAACTCGAGTATGTGAGTATTGAGGAACAAATTGCTGACATATTGACCAAACCTCTGTCTCGAGTAAAATTTGAATATTTCCGAGACAAGCTTGGTGTAGTTCAAAAGGACCCTCCTCGAAAAGGGGAGTGATATAATCACTGATGATGAAATTTCCCTCATCGACAACTAAGTTCAATGATAAGGATACCTGTTTATTAAACCTAGATATTTATATGTGCTTAGATTTAGGACTCTTATACTTAGAATACTTATATTACTTGTTTTTTATGCATTGATGAGGATACATGTTTTATATTGATGTATTGATGAGGATACATGTTTTTATATTGATGTATTGATGAGAATGCATGTTTCTATATTTCTGATGTATTGATGAGGATACATGTTTTATATTGATGTATTGATAAGGATACATGTTGATGTATTGATAAGAATACATGTTTCTATATTTCTGATGTATTGATGAGGATACATGTTTTATATTGATGTATTGTTGAGGATACATGGTTTGATAACATGTAGACATGTATTGATGAGGATACTTGTATGTACTTGTTCTAATGATGTACTAACGGTGTCTGTATTGATGAGGATATAGGTGGGGATTGTATCGTCCCCGGACTTCGGTCCCTTGAATTGATCCGTAAACGTATGGTCTCTGAAAATGAAGTCCTTATTGGACAACTGGGGATTGTATCATCCCCGAACTTCAGTCCCTTGAATTGATTCGTAGACGTATGGTCTCCGAAAATGAAGTCCTTATTGGACATGTGGGGATTGTATCGTCCCCGGACTTCGGTCCCTTGAATTGATCCGTAGACATATGGTCTTCGAGAATGAAGTCCTTAGTGGACATGTGGGACTAATCATCCTTAGACCGTAAATCCCGTAATTCCGAAAGGAAGGGTTGTCTTAAAAGAGATTGAGTGGGACTAATCATCCTTAGACCGTAAATCCCGTAATTCCGAAAGGAAGGATTGTCTTAAAAGAGATTGAGTGGGACTAATCATCCTTAGACCGTAAATCCCGTAATTCCGAAAGGAAGGATTGTCTTAAAAGAGATTGAGTGGGACTAATCATCCTTAGACCGTAAATCCCGTAATTCCGAAAGGAAGGATTGTCTTAATGTTCGGGTACACAGGGTACTACCAAAGGACCAAACACCAAGAGCAACCACTTCACATAAACAGATCACAGATCAACACACCGATGTTTTGACGTGGTTTAAACCCTCTTGAGGGAAACACTCCACAGCCCCGGCCAAATAGCTTCTACGGGACAATTTATTATGCAAAGAAAGAAAGTTACAAATGAGCTTCTCATAATCGATCAACTAAACAATGACCCTCCATGCTCTTTAAATAGAGATCATGGACCAATCGGGTGTTAAGCCACGGATCAAGGTTAGGTTTGATCTAAGAGAAGTTGAGCCGTCGGATCACTCTATGTCGGGAACATATCGTGACCGTCGGATTAAATATTTACAAATGCATACTAATGCATACTAAAGAAACACACTATCCCTAACGGATATATTACACAAGTTGATCTTAACTAACTCCTAAGTGTCTAAATATCCTAACATCCCCCCTGAAGAACAACTTGGGATAGGATTGAAGGATTTACAAAGTGACACTATTAGGAGAAGGAAGGAGGCATTAGAGCCTATCCCCCCTTAATGACAAGTTCCTGAACTCCTAACATAGATCGAAGTTTAGAAAACTTCGCTTCTGTAAGAGACTTGGTGAAGATGTCTGCAACTTGATCATCTGTAGGGAAAAAGAGCACTTCAAGAACATGATCATGAACAAGATTTCTGATGAAGTGCATATGTAGCTCAATGTGTTTGCTGCGTTGATGTAGAACTGGATCTTTGGCAAGCTTGATGGCACTTTGATTGTCGCACCAAAGTGGAGTAGGCTGCTGCTGCTCGAATCCAAACTCTGAAAGGATCTGTCGAAGCCATAAAGCTTCGTGACTGGCATTAACTGCTGCTCGATATTCTGCCTTTGCTGAAGAAAGAGCAAGAGCTTGTTGTTTCTTACAAGCCCAAGTAATAGGTCCAGATCCCAAACTGAAAACATAACCTGCAGTAGACTTTCGATCATCAGGATCGCCGGCCCAATCTGAATCAGTGAAACCAACCAACAAAGGTTTCCCCCCTGTACTGTAATGAATCCCAAACTGAACTGTACCTCGAATATATTGAAGTATTCTTTTAGCTGCTTTCCAGTGACTTTCATGAGGTGTCTGCATATAAAGGGCAACACGACCAACGGCAAAGGAAAGGTCAGGACGGGAATGAGTCAAGTATAAGAGACTACCAACAAGCTGATGATACAAGGTGGCATCGACTTTAGGTGAAGTACAAGTGGCAGAAAGTTTGACTCCAGACTGGAAGGGAGAAGGGGCTGGTGTACAATCTTCCATGTGAAAGCGACGAAGAAGGTCACAAGCATACTTAGACTGAGAAAGAAAGATTCCTTCTTTGGTTTGCAGGACTTGGACACAAAGAAAATAATGCAAATGTCCTAAGTCTGACATTTCAAAAGTTTGTTTAAGACTGGATTTCACATGGGTTATAAGCTTAGGGTCACTACCAGTAAGAATAAGGTCATCAACATATAGAAAAAGTATGATGAGATGGTTTCCTACTTTCTTGGTATAGACGTTGGGGTCAGAATGACATCTAGAAAAACCAGTGTCAAGGAGAAAGTTATCCATTTTGGCATACCAAGCTCTAGGAGCTTGCTTAAGGCCATATAAGGATTTCTTAAGGTGGCAGACAAGGCTAGAGTTATTCTGAACATAGCCAGGAGGTTGTTCCATGTAAATTTCCTCCTGTAAATCACCATGTAAGAAGGCAGACTTGACATCCATTTGATGGACTTCCCAGTTGTGTAAGGCTGCAAGGGAAAGAACAAGGCGGATGGAGTTCATTTTGGCGACGGGAGCAAAGGTTTCATTGTAGTCAATCCCTTCAACTTGAGAAAAACCTTTGGCAACTAACCTTGCCTTAAGTCTTTCAACACTTCCATCTGATGCATACTTAGTTCTGTAGACCCATTTACATCTGACAAGTTTTCTTCCTTTTGGAAGAGGTACAAGATCCCAAGTATCGTTCGCCATTAAGGAACGATATTCTTCATCCATGGCTGCATCCCAATCTGTATTCCCTGAAGCTTCTGCAAAAGTTTCTGGATCATGATTCTCAAAAACTTGAGCCAAAAGAGAAGAGCCTCGCCGAAACTGAGAACGTGTTCGACGTTGATCTCTAGGATCACCGGCAAGATCACCAGCTGCTTCACATGTTGAACGGACCCATCGAGGAAGCACTTGTGCTGGTGCAACTGGAGGAACATGAGCAGGCGGAGGTGGATTTTCATCCTCACTGTCATCATCAGAAACTGGAGTTGGAAACCTATCAAGGAAGTTGGAAGAAGAAGAAGAAGGCATAAACGCCGAATCAGGCTCGCAGGCCAAAGAAGGCACACTCGCCGAGTTAGGCTCGCAGGCCAAGATATTTTCATCAAATTTAACATCTCTTCTAATGATTATAGCATGAGAATGTGGTTGAAGAAGTCTATAACCTTTTACATCTTCAGAATATCCAACAAATATGCACTTTTCACTTTTAGGCTGCAATGCTTTCCGTTTTTCATTCGGAATGTGAGCCCATGCTTCACTACCAAACACACGAAAGTGACTTACATCAGGTTTAATTTTACTCCATGCTTCTTCCGGTGTTATACCTTGTAATGCTTTTGTGGGGGTGCAATTAACTATGTAATTTGCACAATTTATGGCTTCAGCCCAAAATTGAAGACTTAGTCCCTTAGATTGGATCATACAATTAGCCATTTCTTTTAAAGTGCGGTTCTTCCGCTCAGCTACACCATTTTGTTGTGGTGTATATGGAACTGTGTGCTGTTGTTGGATGCCTTGTTCAGTGCAGAAAGTAGTGAACTGTTCGTTAACATATTCTCCTCCATTGTCAGATCTTAACTTAATAATTTGATGACCAGATTGTTTTTCAACAAGGGCCTTGTAGGCCAAGAACATGTTAAATACTTCGCTCTTAAGTTTTAGGAAATAAACCCAAGTGCGTCTGGTGTAATCATCAATGAAAGTTAAGAAATATTTGAAACCAGAAAAGGAAGCAGATGGAAGAGGACCACACAAGTCACTATGCACAAGCTCCAAGGGAACCGAGGCATGCTAAGAGGTACGTTTGTCAAAACTGTCCCGATGATGTTTTTCGAGTACACAACCGTAGCAAACACCATCCCTGCAAGATACCATCGGAAGACCTGTCACCATATTTTATTTACATAGTTGTTGCAATGAGCGATAATTTAAGTGACCAAATCGCTCATGCCAAAGTTTGCTCAAGTTATCACTATGAGCAACAAAAACTGAAGGGAAAGGTGATGACCCAAAGTTGTTAAACTTGTACAACCTGGTAATATCATCAACAATTCCGGTAGCTAGGACCTGTTGAGGATCTTTAAAATCCTTGATTACAACTTGGTGAGGTGTAAAGGTCACAGTTTTACCTTCACCAGAATGAGTGATCTGATAGACTGATAACAAATTGCAGGAAATTCTTGGAACACATAGTAGATCACTAAAATGACCATTATCTACTGGAACTGTTCCAGCTCCTACAACACTTAGAGATCTATCATCACCAACAAATATTTGTTTGGTGTTACATTCATGCATAGTAGAAAAGATGGCTTGATCCTTAGCCATATGATAAGATGCTCCAGAATCAATGAGCCATTCATTTGAAGTAGAAGAAGAAGATGCGTTATAAGAATAACCAGAAGCACAAAGTGCATGTCCGTGAGAGGTAGATTCTGAAGACGAATCTAGGCTGATGTGGTGCTTCTTCATTGCTGCTTCCAAGGCTGCCATCTTCTTGAAACACTTAGATTCATCATGATTATCTTTCCCGCAATAGTTGCAATGACGCTCAGTCTTCTTGCCTTTTTGCTTTGATCCTTTGTCATTTTTTAAAGAAGGAGCTGACTGAGAGGGTTTGGGACCCTTGTTTGACTTATTATTGCGAAAATTTTATTTCTTGGGAGGCTTGGACTTTTCTTTCTGTTGGGACAATAAGGCTTTCCCAGCTGTATCTGCATTGTTGATTATTCCAAGATGAATGAGTTTTTCTTGTTCTCTAATCAGGGAATCACAAAAGGATTCAAGACTAGGCTCTTGATAGCTAGCTGCATTCAAGGATGCTTTCATGGAGTAAAATGTAGATACAAAAACAGAATATGCAGGTCCAAGTTTGGAAAGAATATGATAAATGCACTGTTTGTCTTCCCTCTCAATCTTACATTCTGCACATAAGAGTTTAAGAGTTTTGTACTTAGATAAATAATCTTGAATGCATGAAAAGTCACTTGGATTTAAAGAAATCAACTCATTTTCGAGTTGGTGACCTCGAATTTCATTGTGTTTACCAAACACAGTTTCCAACTTGTCCCAAGAAGCATTAGGTTCATCAATTCCAGATATGTGGAATCGCAAATCAGTAGAGATTGACATCCCAATCAATCCACGAGCTTCATCACATCTATTTGCCCATTTTATTTTTCTTATCATCATCAGTGGGTTCTTTTTCTTTCCCTGTTGTAATTCTGAAAAGTCCCCTACTTCGTAGAACATCCTCCATACGAGATTTCCATGAGAAATAATTGGAACTATTAAGTAGAATATCACAAGGGGTGGCCATATTTGTAAATTAATGGCTGTAAAAGAGGAAACCAATAGTATGGATGTGAAGAGCTCGAAAAAATAGGCGGTTTAAAAAAAAACGACACTGAAAACTGACTCTGTATGATGAAGTTATGCTTGAACAAAGAAACTGTTGAAGATGTCCCCAATAGTGACGTGGCAGCTAGAGAATGTCCAGCTAAAAAAAAGAACCCCCCTCTTCCCAAAATGAACCTTTTGACAATCACTTTACAAAAAAGGTTGCTTGAAGTGAATCACTTTTGTAAAATAAGTGATTTCACTTTTACAATGATATTACTTTTAAATAGTGCAACAATAAAAAAAACTTAAGTGACTCACTTGTATTTTTATTTTTTATTATTTAAGTGAGATGCACTTTTACAATAAAGTAACTTGAAAATAGAAATTGCATGCACTTTTTCTTTTAAAAGTAACTTCCTAAGACTTGAACTCAAGACCTATTAAGGAATAAAGCAACTTTGAACCAAGTGAGCTAGATTAAAAGGTATGTAAAATATGGGAATGAGGAAGGGTTTTTTTTTTTTTTTTTTTTTTACTCTTCTTGCTCGGTTTGCGTGCTCGCCCTTTTTCCTGCAAAATAGACCGCAAATCGAAACAAAAAAAACTTTTCCACACTTGTGGAGTTAGATCTTGTTAGCTTGCCCAGAAAGTATACGTTTTCTCTCTGTTTTTGATTTGCCGAGATCGCGCAAGGTGCACGGCAAAGAGCATACGCAACCGAGAAAAACCCTTTCCCTTTCTGTTTCTGATTTGCCGAGATCGCTCAAGGTGCACGGCAAAGAGCATACGCAGACGGGAAAGCAACAACCTGAACCAAAAAAAATCTAACAGTAAAAAAAATATGAAATATGAGATTTTTTTTCTTTTCAAAAAACGAAATAAAAAAATGCGTCACTGTAACATTATACCTTCAGATCTAATGAAATACGCTTTTTTGGAGCAACCGGGAATCGTTTTCGATCAAACAAAAACTATTTCTCAATGGAAACGACGCTCTGGACGCAATGGAACACCTCCCATAGCCCAGAAATGCATAGAAATACCAGAACTAGAAACCCTTTCGAGTTTCGGCAACAACAGTTCAAGATCTAGATCATAACCAGAAGTGGCACTTCATAAAAGCTCTGATACCATGTTCGGGTACACAGGGTAATACCAAAGGACCGAACACCAAGAGAAACCACTTCACATAAACAGATCACATATCAACACACCGATGTTTTGACATGGTTTAAACCCTCTTGAGGGAAACACTCCACGGCCCCGGCCAAATAGCTTCTACGGGACAATTTATTATGCAAAGAAAGAAAGTTGCAAATGAGCTTCTCATAATCGATCAACTAAACAATGACCCTCCATGCTCTTTAAATAGAGATCATGGACCAATCGAGTGTTAAGCCACGGATCAATGTTAGGTTTGATCTAAGAGAAGTTGAGTCGTCGGATCACTCTATGTTGGGAACATATCGTGACCGTCGGATTAAATATTTACAAATACATACTAATGCATACTAAAGAAACACACTATCCCTAACGGATATATTACATAAGTTGATCTTAACTAACTCCTAAGTGTCTAAATATCCTAACACTTAAAAGAGATTGAGTGGGATTAATCATCCTTAGACTGTAAATCCCATAATTCCGAAAGGAAGGATAGCCTTAAATATGATTGTGATGGATCCCGTAATTCCGAAAGGAAGGATCACTAGAGTTGATAGGACTGTATCGTCCCTGGACCTCGGTTCAAAAGATGTGTGATTTGGATTGTATCATCCATGGACCTAGGTCCTAAAGAGATCAAGATTGAGCATCTTGCTGATGATCGCAACGATGATGTTGATGTTCCAGTAACTGGTTGAATTACTGATGATAATGTAATGAAGAAAGCTTCCGATGATATACAGATGTATCATGTGTGATGTAGTCGATGACTCCTTGCTCCTGCAGATATGGTTATAATATCCTTCTCGTTAAGGGGGAGTGTTGAATATTGTAACTTCTAAGAATATTATATTTGTACATTATTATTCCAGAGATGTTTCATTCCTCCGAGGTGATTCTATTATGTATCCAGAGATGTTTATTCCTCCAATGGTTTGTGGGAACTAGGGTTATTAGACCCACCATGTGGGGGTCGGCCCTGGGTTTATATTTTAGGGGTTATTAGACTTCTCTAGAAGAGGTTGGCCCCATTAGGGATTTTTGGTCAGTCGGGAACTAGTATAAATAGAGGAGGAGAGCTCCTCATTTGACACACTTCCACAACTCAGAAAGTAGCGCACTTGTGTCTGGGAGGTCTGCATGTGAGGTAGAGAAGAAGGACAAGTCTTGGAGCATATCTTGTATTTTGGTTGATCATTTTATTGAGGAAAGATTTGTTGGGTTTTTTTACCCCATGAGGGTTTCCCAGGGTAAATTCTGTGTCTATCTTGTGATTATGTTTCTTTCAGTGATCTTGCTAGTCTATTTGGTTTAAAATTAACAATAACTATGGCCAGCCAGGCCATGTATCTCAAGATTGTACAAATCCATGCACTACGTGCAATTACTGTGAATCATTTGAGCATGTTATTGAAGATTGCCCCGTGCTAGAGGTAAAAATGCAAAAAAGATGGAGGAAAGAACCTCCAACTCCCAACATTCAGTTGATCGCAGCAGAGAGCAGAATTGCAGATCTAAGTGTAAATGTGGTAACGCACAGTGGCGCTGATACAGGAAGGGATGGAGGCTCAGAAGCTTCAACCTTGGGAATGCGCGATAATAAGCAGACTCTGGATGAACCAGTATGGATTAGAAAATCTCCTGGGAGAACACCAAGTCTGGACCTACAGAAAAATAAAGGAGCATTTACAGAAGCACGGGATATCTTTAGAGAGTCAACACCTCAGTCGACCAGAATCCCGTTGCACAATAAAGTACCACAAATAGAGGATATGCCAGCAACATATTGTAACAATAAAATAATTAATTAATATTAATATTAATTTATTATAATTAAAGACTATCTAAAGTCAATAGTCATGCCCTTTTACGAAAATGTGCATGACGGGCTTATATAAACCCAAACCTATGTAACTATTAATCATCTATCATACATTACATTTTTACATTACTATTGATCCATTTATGGACCACTTACGTTACTTACATTGGGTTTTCCCGTAAGAACAATATTTTACTAAGAACAATATTTTACTGCTCCAGTGGTATCAGAGCTTCGTTTCCAATCCGGCTATTAGCCATCATCTTAGAGATTCTTTGAATTTTGGAACTTTTTCCATTAAAGACTAGGGTTTCCCTAAGTAGTTGAGATTTTTTATTTTTGAAAAAAAGTAAAAAAAAAACAGAAGAAGAAGAAGAAAATAAGAAAATAAGAAAATAAAATAAACAAAGAAGTAAAGAAGTAAAAAGAAAAGAAACAAATAAAGAAAAGAAAAAGTAAAAACAAAAAAAGGAAAACCTAAAAAAGAAGTAAAAAGAAGCAAGGAGTAAAAAAGGGAAAGTAGAAAAAAAGAAAAAAAACAGAAAGAAAGGAAAGTAAGAAAAGAAAAGTTAAAAAAAAACAAAAACATAGTTTTATAAAACTATTCTAGTTTTATTAAAATTCTATTCTTCACAACCTTAGATATATAAATTTATAATAATAATATTTATTATTATAATTTATCCAATCCAATTTTTTATAATAATATTGTTATTATATATAATAATAATTATTATAAATCATTTTTAAAACCCCTATTTTGCCTCCCATCCAAAACAATCATATTATTATTATTATAAATTATAATAATTATTATTATAAATAATAATAATTATTATTTAATAACTGTATTAAATACAATTATTATTTTATACAAAAAGGGAAAAGAAAAAAAACAAAGAAGGTCAAAATGGAAGAGGCAGATTTTATTAAAGCAGAGAAAATATTTCTCAACGTTCCGATGAAGGTGCCTATGGCGATGTTGAAAGTTTATGGGATATTTGATGAAAGTCCAATTGCCATTGCTATTTGTCCATCCAACAAGGAAAATTTTATAAACATTGATGTCGCAAATCAAGTACAAATTCAAGAATCAATGAAGAATGAGTCAAACGAAGATCAAATAGAAGTACCATTACAAATCGATGATTATCATTTTGCAGCTCAATTCACCGCCATAGCTATAGATGACCATCTCATCGACATAATGTTGGGTTATAACTGGTTGGAAACACTAGGAACATTCTCTGTCAATGCAAAAAAGAAGGGCACCACCTTCTTCCATGAGAAGAAGAAAATAACGCTACACAATTTCTTAGTGATAGTTCCCTTATCACAAACTACAGACGAAGAAGCAACTGATGGACGATATGAAGAGTTAGAAGAACAAATAAATCTTTTAAACAAACTCATTATGGACAAAGATAATGAGTTGGAGCAATTCTAGAGAAAGTTAGAAAATCAGGAAATAGAGTTATGTCATCGTCAACAGCCAAAAAGAAAAACTCCAACAACAATATGACGACAGTAAGAAGACACATAAGTTGGAACTAACAAAAGTCAACAATGTGTTATCAAGCAATACTGAAGAGATTTTTTGACTACGAAATCATAACAAAACACTGATTATAAAGATTAAAAAATTAAAAAATAGTAGCAAGAGGGAACACTCTGGTAAAGACCTCAAAGGAAGAACACTGGAAAAGCAGGAAGAAAACCACTGTCTAAAGAATCATAATCAGGAACTAGAGAATCAAATCAAGAAATTAGAAATTGACAAAAAGTATCAAGATGAAAGAATCAAAAAGATTCAGAATCACAAAAATCTACTGGAGAACCAAGAAGCGAAAATCTAGGAAGATGCATCCAAAAATCAAGTCGAGGAAGTGAAGGCAGTCCTCGCCGCAGTTCAAAAGAAAGAAAAACAAACAACACATACTCCTTACAGACATCCCAATTATAATCGTCGTTTTGATCAACGACAGGGTCAAAACGAGCACTCACAGAATAATTATGTTGATAGGCAAAAATATCGACATACTAAGCAACAATTGAAACGACCCGTCCCACAAAATGATCTCAGAGCTCCAATAAAAATAAATCTGGGATGGACCACAACAGATACGATGCGACAATTCTCTCGGGGAATTCGTAACTCGTATCATCTTATTTCATCAAGTGTCGTAGAGGATCTAGAGATGACAGTTCAAGCAAAATCAAACATTGCTTTCAATGAAGCTTTGAGGACAAAGCTTTCCTTAAGGGGAAGGCAATGTAACAATAAAATAATAAATTAATATTAATATTAATTTATTATAATTAAATACTATCTAAAGTCAATAGTCATGCCCTTTTACGAAAAGGTGCATGACGGTCTTATATAAAGCCCAAACCTATGTAACTATTAATCATTTACCATACATTACATTTTTACATTACTATTGATCCATTTATAGACCACTTATGTTACTTACATTGGGTTTTCATATCATAATAGTGTTTTACTGCTCCACATATGATCAGACGAGCACTGCAACAGATACAGGGACCTCTGTTGCGCAATTCCTATGGAGCTGCATGAAGTTATTGAAGAGCGCAGACACTTTCATGGAATTTGAAAATCTAATGAGGCAGTATGAACCAAACAGCGAGAAGGGGGCTGCCCATGGAGTAGTCCATAACATCAGGAGTCCCAAAAGAATAAGAAGGGAAATGTGGCTCACTGCACGGATTGGGGATTACGAGATGGATGAGATCATCTTTCATCTTGGATCCGAAGTAAATGTCTTGACCAAGCAGACATGGCATCAGATGGGCAAACCAAAGTTACAGTGGTCACCACTACAATTAAGAATGGCTAATCAAGGGATTGTTATACCTTTGGGGAGGTTACCCAACACTATCATTGACATTGACGAAGTGCGTAGCTATGCAGATTTCAAAGTGATTGAAATAGTGGATGATAGCCATTCTTATCCAGCACTGCTGGGTATCGATTGGGAAATGACTAACTCCACCATTATCAATTTGAAGACCATGAAAATGATATTTGAAGGAAATGATATCAGGTGCATCGCGCCGTTGGATCCCTCACAGGGCGAACGATATGTTGAACCGATTCAGGAAGAATCCAGAGCCCAAGATTTGGACCGTATTTACAAAATGACAACCAATGCTACTGACTATATTAATCCAACTGCAGATGGAACACTTAGCTGGCGCTGTGATAGCTCTTGTGTCTCAGACTCTAACACAAGACTGGAAAACTAGCAAAGCAGATTGCATGAAGTATCTACCAGGCGATGCGCATGGATCACAAAGTCATTGCGCTGGATTGGAAAGGAGGTAAGCCCAATCCCTGGATATGATGGTTTCTCTAATGTTTATTCTTTTATCAATGAATATACTGTAGCAATTGCAAAAGAACATTACTTACAAGCATTAGATGTGGCATTGCACGATACACCTACCAGATGGTGGGCTGCACATAAGAAGACACTGACAACATGGGATCAGTGCAGAATTAAGATGCAAATCTGATTTGCTGATAAGATTACCTTATCATTTGAGAAATATAATGGACAGACAGATCCAAGAGAGCATATTCAGGTCTACTCAGCAGCATGGAAGGAAAGGCCACAAACAGAATGGGTGCATCTATTTGTGCACACGTTGGAAGAACTGATTCCGAAGAAGTGGTACCTAGACTTGGAGTTGTGCAGAGGCACAACGGACCAGTCTGGCCTGACAGCAAGCTTCCAGCAGAATTTCAGTTTCGAAGATGAACATCCAAGTATCAATGATGTGCTACAAATTATTAAGGAAAGAATATTCTGACCAGATTGTACTCAAGAAAACATGATGCTAGAAGAATTCTTTGGAGCAGGCAGTGTACCTACGCACCTACAACCAGAATGGGAAGAGAAGCTAGAGCACGCTCTTGATTGTTATCACATCGCTGAGGACTGCGAGGATAAAGCAGACAGTGATGAGGAGGACCCGCGCAATATACAGATACATGAGTCGAAGGGATCGCGCAAGGTAGAAGGACCTCCAATGGAAATTCCAGATATAAGTGGACCTATGAAACCAAGAAAAGTGAAAATTGGCACCAGCGAAGTGCCAAAGTTTGCAGCTTTTAGAGACTATTGGGATGAAGACACAGTTGAGGAGGTCGCGGGAATATTACAAGAATATCAAGAATTATTCCCGACCAAGTTCACAGAGATGAAAGTCATTTTGGGGGACTTAGGAGTGATGAAAATTCCTCTTAAGCCTGGCGCGAAGCCTGTGAAGCAGAGACCATATAGACTGAATCTGCGCTACAAAGAACGAGTTAAGGAAGAACTCGATAAGATGCTCGATGTAGGGATCATTGAGCTGGTTGAAGAATCTGAGTGGATAAGCCCGATGGTTATCTAGGATAAGAAAACAAAGGGTGAAATCAGGATCTGCGTGGATCTGAGAAAGTTGAATGATGCTTCGATGCATGACCCATTTCCTACCCCTTTCACAGATGAAGTACTTGATAATGTCGGAGGGAATGAGGCGTATTCTTTTACTGATGGATTCTCTGGATACCATCAGATTATGATTGATTGTGCAGATAGGCACAAGACTACTTTTGCTACAGAATGGGGGTCGTTCCAGTACATAGTGATGCCATTTGGTCTGAAGAACGTGCTCGCCATATTTTCTAGAGTGGTCATCACCGCATTTAAAGACTTCATACACAAGTTTTTAGAGGTTTATTTTGATGATTGGACCATTTTCGGTTTACTGAAGAACCATGCCGCGAACCTCAGGATGATGCTGGAGAAGTGCAGACAGCATCAAATTTCATTGAATTTGAATAAATGTATCTTCTGTGTACCCTACGGAATTTTGCTGTGACACATTGTGTGCAAACAGGGCTTGATGGTTGATCCTGCCAAGATCGTAGTCATTGTGAATTTACCGACACCAAATTCAGTTAAGAAGTTGCGCACTACATTGGGACATACCGGTTATTATAGGAAATTTATAAAAGGGTGTGCGCAGATAACCGCAGCTATGGATAAGTTGTTAAAGAAATATGTACCGTTCATTTGGAACACAGAATGTGAACAAGGGTTCAATACGTTGAAAGAGAATATGGTCACTGCACCGATCCTATTTTTTCCAGACTGGGGGAAGCGGTTTCATGTTCACGTTGATGCCTTATGTATCGCACTAGGCGTTGTTCTTGCTTAGCCGAGAGAGGGAGGTATTGATCATCCCATTGCATTTTCCAGTAGAAAGCTTTCATCTGCAGAGAATAATTATACCACTACTGAGCGAGAAGGACTCGCTACGGTCTATGCGCTACAGAAGTTCAGACATTACTTGCTTGGTGCACATTTATCCATGTTCACTGACCATTCTGCTTTGAAATACCTGGTCAATAAGCCAATGTTAGGGGGGTGCATATGCAAATGGTTACTACTCTTTCAGGAGTATGACTTTGAAATTGTTGTTAAGCCAGGAAGATTGAATTTAGGACCTGATCATCTATCAAGGATCGAGTCAGGAGAGGAACCTACGAATCTGGAGGACAATCTGTCTGATGCGCAGTTGTTTGTTATACAAGTTGCATATGATTACTATCAGGATATCATTGACTTATTAACCACAGGGATGGCACCTAAGGAGCTCACTACGCAGCAAAAGAAGTAGCTGGTATTGTGCACAGCAGACTTCACTATAATCACAAGTCAGCGATACAAGCTGGGACTAGACGAAGTACTGTGCAAATGTGTACTAGAACATGAGAAACCATTCATATTAGCTGATGCACATTCAGGAGTCGCAGGAGGCCACTATGCAGGCAGAGCTACTGCACAGAAGATATTGCATGCAGGGCTATGGTGGCCTACAATTCATAAAGATTCGAAGGAACATTTCCAGAGTTGCGATGTCTGTCAGAGGACAGGGAAGCCATCGCGCAGGGACGAAATTCCCTTAAATCCATAGTTAACATTGTAGGCATTTGAGAAATGGGCTATTGATTTTGTGGGTCCTATTAACCCACCAGGGAAGAGAACTAGTGTGAGGTACATTATTACCGCAACTGATTACCTCACCATATGGGCAGAAGGAAAAATAGTGAAATACTGTAGCGCAGCTACAGCCGCAGAGTTTATATATGAAAACATCCTTACAAGGTTCGGATGCCCGAAGATTTTAATGAGTGATAAAGGAACTCACTTTTTGAATAGAACCATTGAAGCTTTGACTGAAGAGTTCCACGTTCATCATCAACATAGTACGCCTTATCATCCACAGGCGAATGGAACTGTTGAAGCATTTAACAAAGTGTTGGAGAATGCGCTAACCAAAATATACAATGTCAATCGGGACGATTGGGACCTGTGCATTCCATTTGTATTATGGGCATACAGGACTACATGCAAGAAACTGACTGGACACACACCTTTTAGATTGGATTATGGGCAAGAGGCAATAATGCCAATGGAATATATCGTTCCCAGTTTGTGAATAGCCATATTTACAGGGATGGCGGACCGTGCAGCTCTAGAAGAAAGGCTCCTACACTTGGTTGGAATAGAAGAAGATCGCTTCACTGTAGGCTTCCACCAAAAAGTACAGAAAGAGCGCGAAAAAGCATGGCATGATCGCCACATAAAAAGCAAGAGCTTTCAGGTAGGTGATCTAGTCCTCATGTATGATAGCAAATTAATGAAATTTCCTGGAAAGTTTAAAATGCATTGGCTTGGCCCATATATTGTAATGCATGTTACTAATGGTGGCACAGTCCATTTAGCAACATTAGCCAGAGATACCTTGCCAAGTTTGATAAATGGTAGCAGACTAAAGCTTTACCGCGATAGTCTAGCTGCGCAGAATCCTGTATGATCAAGGGAGGTGTACTGCACAACATTGTTGAAGTTGCGCGCACGAAAAAAAAAGAAGCAAGAAGCCACACAACGCACTTCAAAGTAAGAATTGCGCATACATCGCGCAAACTACAGTCGCGCAGAACACCACACCAAATGTGCATCCCGAAGTGAACATCCTATTAGACCACCAGCACATTATGACAGAAACCGTTACCATGACATCTGTCGGCCGGTTAGTGGGCCGTTAACCAATTTGGTGGCATTGGTAAAGTTCAAATTTAAGGGTGGATGTGACAATTTGGAACACATTAAAGGCCAAAGTGACTAGTTTAGCATCGAAATCTAGCTGGCAGGCTGAGCCATTAACGCTGATTCGATGGAGTTGACACGCTGGCTTTCCAAGAAACCTTTTGGAATTTAAGGAAACGGATCTGGCCTAATGATGAGGATCGAATGGCATGGCTGAGATCTTAGGCAGGAGTTGGACATTAATATGGAATTAAGTGCCTCACAAATCGGTGACGACCACGTTGCAACCTAGCTAAGGCTATAAATAGGCCTCACTCAACCACTTAACCATTCTTACGAAGCACTTGAACTGATTGAGAGCCGAGTGAACAAAGCATTGTATGAGTGAATAGGTTGAGTTGGAGGATATATCCTGGTTGTTTGAGCAAGTAGGGATTCTAGCAGCAATGACGGTGACAAAGGCAAGTGCATCCCAGAGTTTAGCAAGGCAGGCTGCAGGAAGCAGCAAGGGAAAAGAGAAAACTTCAGAGGAGGGGGGGTCCGACGTACCATTGCAGCAGTCGGCCTAGGCTCAAAACCTACCTATTTATCCAGTGCCCGACTACATCCCTCCATGGAAGCTCGATGCCCCACAAGTCCACATAGAAAAGAATTTTAAGTACGAAATCACGATACCCACTATTTCTACCATGATGAAGATTGAGGAAAATTTGCTAGGTGGCGTACCAGGATGCAAGATGGATGACCTGGACTTACTTGAAAACATGCTAGTAATGCCAAATACTTACCCACAATTTAGACCTGATGGATATACCAATCGGGTAAAGGATGCACAGACTGGCGCCGATAGACTGGAAGTCCAAGATTGGTTAAAGGCCATTCGGCCATCAGGCTTGTTGAACTTACTGCAAATGCTGCACTTTACTAAGAGTCCTAAGTTTTATGCAGTAGTGCGCACATTAATCACTTGTGTACATGAAGGCTTCTTATGGCTCAATACCCGCATTGATATCATCATTCATATGATACATCATATTACAGGCCTGAATAAAAGAGGCCAGGACTCGGCTGACCTGATAATAAAGAGGGCACAGGATAGAGGTCTGAGCGCCGAAATAGCAAAAGAATTCGGTGTAGTACGGAAGGGATGTGGGTTCCCAACCGTCGATATCAATGAACGCACCACAAAGATTACCACCTAGTTGCTCGCAGGAAAGCTATTGCGCAAGTGTAGGCTGCTTGAGGTACCCGCAGTCACAATCAAAGCAACTTCTAACGTATTGCAGGGAAAATCCTACAATTGGTGCCAGTTCTTACTGAACGAGTTCCTAGCAGATGTTGAAGATACATAGGATAATGGAACAACATTCCATTTCAGCTGGCTACTAGTATTAATAGCCTTTGTAGGTTGAAAGAGCCAGAGGGGTATCAAGGGGTTCCGACCTTAGTAGGGAAAGGTCATGGAACGCATTTTTCCAACCTATGGGTGAACTTGAAGGCATCAAGACAACGAAATACAGCCGAAGTCTTTTATGTCTATTATCATTAGTTGCGCGAGGCGATTATGGCAACACCGCACATTTCAAAACCACTGACCAATAGGTATACATGCATCATGAGGTTTAGTGTGAGGAGGCATCAGTCACACATTCAGCCAAGGGCTGATGCACAGGAAGGATTGTGGTATCCAAGGTTTTACCGACTCGATGAGGAGACCATCGAGCAGATGATGGAGCGTTGGGATGACAACTGGAAATTCCCCGCATCACGAGATGATGCATCAAACTATGAACAACAGGTAGAACCTATGTCACACAAGATTGATGTAAAAGAATCAGATGAGGAGAGCACAAAGGAAGATAAGGAAGAAACAGAAGTAAGAAATGGGAAGAAGGGAGGGCTACCAACTGGTACTCCCATTGAGGAGGAAAAGGAGGACGCGCAGAGTGAACATATAGAGACAACATCAGGTAAAAGAAAGGCCACTGAAGGCCCTGCGCAATCACAAAGTCGACGGACAAAGAGGAAGTCTGAAAAACCTGAGTTCGGTCCAGTACTACATCCAAATGATTGCGAGATCATCGCAACCAAGGTTTAGGAAGCGTGGGAAGAAACCCATGCAGAAAAAGGAGCGAAGCAAGAACAACTGTAGCTAACCATAATTCAAGCTATGGAAGAAGTCAAGATGATGGTAGTGCAGATGGGGTTGGGGCAGCCAAGTTCAGACTTTGACAGGAAGTTAGGGGGGCCAAGTGCACAAAGAAGACCACCTGTTTCTGTAAGTAAGTATCCGTGCGTGTTGAACCTCGAACTGGGCTACCTCATTTATCCAAATGAAGTGGTTAAGGAGGCAGTAAAGACTGCGGGCCATGACCTGAATATTGGGGCCTTGCCCCTAGAGGACCTGAATGAGTTGAACATAAGGGTTGCGGAAGAGATTCATGAGAGAGGCCTTACCTCATATGATCAGTGAGCACAATTAATTGAAGATATCAATCAGTTAAGGCAGGAATCAGATAACAACAAGCAAGAGTTGAGCACAACCAAGGAAAAAGGATGAAAGTTGAAGGAGACCGTTTCAGCGGTCTGCGTGAAAATAGAAGAATGCAAAGAGGAGGATGATGTGGAGGACACGATAAAGAAAATTGGGGCCAAGGTAGAGTCCCTCACCTTCGAGAAGATACAAATGGAGGCTTCTTACAAAGGAAAGATTGTAGAGATGGAGGCTAGGCACCCTGTCATTCCACCGGATCAGTGCCCAGCTCTAGCTGAGGACGTCAAAGCAACCATGGATGGAATTTCGGCAGAAGTGACGAAATGCCAAGACTTACTTGAAAAAATAACTACAACAGTCACCGGGTTGAATGAGGATCCTACGCTCTAGCAGGTAAGAGTGGAATTACAGCAGAAGTAGCAGCAGATAGATGCTGCAAGTGCAGAGCTGATGAATGCGCCAACAAGGGAGAAAGTGAAGAAATATAACGAAGTCAAGGACCCATAGAAAGAGTTGGTGACACTAAGGGATAAAGAGGCTGCTACATTGGACAGGTTGCAGCCCATTGAACAAGAAGGCCTTGAATTGATGCAACAATTCGATGCAAAGTTCGTGGAACTTCAGGCAGTAGAGGGAACCATGAAAGAACAAGTGGCTAGGGAGAAGGTCTCACAGGAAACTCTGGAGACACTTCAAGGTTTCAAACAAAAATCCAAGGAGATAGTTGCAGAGTTAGCAGGAACTCTGCAAAGCTTTACATCAAAGCTAGGTACAGTGGAAGATGCGGCACCAGAGTCCGCAAGTGGAAGTGGCTTGGGACGAGCCACAGGTGAGCGTTAGGGGCCTGTTGGGCGAGGCCCAAGTTGGAATATTTACACAAGTGCTGAAAAGTGCGCAATGCGCGTTGCGGCAGGACATGGGGGCAGTTTTGATAATTGCGCATGGCGCGCAGCGGCAATAGTAAAGCAGGGTTGCGCAGAACGCAGAATGCGCAGGTATCGCGCAGGAGCTATTTTTGGTAGGAAATACCAGTAAAGGTCAAACGAGAAAGTGACCTATTTTGGGTAAGGGACAGGTGGAAGACGGACAGAAGGGACCTGTCAGAGAGATTGGCGGCAAGCAGTTGAGAAGCTAGGCCACTATGTTGATGGTGACAGGCAAGTGGACAACGCGGAAAGGGACAGGCCATGATGCAGTTGTAACCGTTTTGAGGACTGCGGGTGTCAGAAGTGCATGTGAGACACAAGTGGCCAAGCTAGAGCAGGCAGAGCAGGCTGTCGATGGCGACAGTCAGGCTGGTAGTTAGCCACGCCAGTTTTGTAAACCTAAGGGTTTTGCCTACTGATTGTAAAGACACGACCCATGGGTGTGATCTATAAATAAGAAATTTTGGTATGGGAAAGGGTTAATCTCTGATAAAACTCTTCATTTTGGTTAGTATTGATTATTGTAGAATCTTAAGCTTGAAAGCCATTGTAAAGGCTTTGTAGCTGAGTGCGCAGAAACCTATCTGAGAGAGAAGAGAGTCTGCAACTGAGTGCGTAGACTGCGAACGGTTGTACCCTTCCCAAAAGATGAATATTAACAACCGTTCTTGTGGACGTAGCCTCCATCCGGGGGGTGAACCACGTTAAATTCTGTGTTATGTGATTGTTGTGTGTTTACGACTATTCATTTGCTTGGTATGGATGTTTAATACTGTAGTTGTATGTTATGTGACTACTTTTATATGTATTCGCCGCAAGAGAATGGGAATAATATGTTAAGTAATACGTGTGTGGATAAATGTTAAGTATTCAACACTTATAAGTCTATGAATGTATGAATTTTCCGGTTAGTCACATAGTTGAATGTTGAATTTGAGCGCAGCGTTGGAGCGCGCAGTATTATATGTTTATTCAATTAGATGCACCATAACAGTTATAGTCTAAGTGTGTTGAATGGATAAAGAATGTTAAGTAAGATTGGTTAGAGTTAATCAAGTTTTGAGTAGACGCGCGGCCTAGTTGACACATTGACCCATCGTAAGTGCCGTGACATAAGCTATTGATAGCTTATCATCGGGGCGCGAGAAGGACTCATTACCACGCGATCCTTGGATGCACGGGTGGCGCAAGTTCCTCCACTTGCCGAAGTATCCGACGTGAAGTAGATACTTCGCGCAGTTGTCTATCCACAGCAGTCCTTGTTGTTTTGCATTGGTCATTAGTCTTAATACACTCGCATCACCAGGTTGTGGAAACTTGATTCCGCAACCACCCCCTCAGCTTCGCCTCAGGTGAGACCTCAGGCTGCACATAGCCTGTTACTGAAAGGGCCGATGAATAGGGGTTTTGTTGGTTCCTTGAACCGTGAAGTACCTGGGTCTACACTGGAAACCTCTAGATCAATTGTATACGCCAACACCACCTGTCTTTGATGAGGATTTTATCCTTTACGTCTCAAAGTCATCTTGCTGTAACACTGGTGTCCTAGTCCAAAATGGTGAAGGACATAATGAACACAACATTCACTACATTAGTAAAAAATTGGAAGGACCACCTCTCAATTACAGCCACGACGAAAAAGATATCACTAGTTGCAATCCTCTCAGTGCAAAAATTGCACCACTATATCTTGTTGCGCAAAACAATAGTGATATCAGATTCTAACACCATGCAATACATACTCAGTCGACAACTCATCAATGATAAGTTTGTCAGGTGGATTGTTATTCTTCAAGAATTTGATCTCAAGTTTGTTTCCCCTAAAAGAAAGATAGCCTTGGCCTTAACTGAGCTCATCACAGACCTTCCCACCATTACAACTGGGTCATTGGTGAATGACCAACTCCCTGGTGAACATATATTTGTCTTAAATAATGATGATTCGTGGTATAGTGATATCCTAACTTATTTTCGAACAAAAAAATTCACCTCTCACTTGTCCTGTGATGACTATCATCGCATTCGCCACTAATCTCTAAGGTACCTCCTCCTCGATGACGTTTTGTATAGAAGTGGGACTAGAACCATATTACAACGATGCATATCTCATGAAGATGTTGAATAGGTCCTCAATGACCACTTTATGGATTTTCCACTGCCATGAAAATCCTTTGTGCTAGTTACTTTTGGTTGTCACTATTCAAAGACGGCATCCACGCCGTCAAAAGGTGTGAAAACTATCAAATATTTTCTTGTAAAACAAGGGCTCGACCCACCCCACTCCATCTGATCATCATAGTCGATCCATTTTGAAAATGGGGAATTGACTTCATGGAATTTCATCCTGACTCATCCTAAGGCCATAAGTACATTATTGTCGTTGTCGATTATTTCACCAAGTGGGCCAAAGCAATGCCTACCTTTGACTGCATTAGCACTACTGCAACCCATTTCTTCTTTAACCACATCATCTCACGGTTTGGTGTACCCAAACAATTGGTGTTTGATAATGGAACTCACTTTTTCCATGAGACTTTTGAGGAGTTGTTAGCTTTGTTAGGATTCAAACATGAGTTCTTTACTTCTTTCTATCCTCAAGCAAATGGGCAAGTTGAAGCATTGAACAAAATCACCAAAACTATGCTTCAATAGAATGTCAACAAGAACAAAACTAATTGGCATCACATGTTGTTTCCTACCCTATGTGAATACCAAACATTAATTAAAACTGCCATCAGATTTACTCCTTTTCATCTTCTTCACAGAGTGGAAGCGGTCCTACCTATTAAATCCCAAATCCGTACACTCCAATCGATTGTTGAACTATTACTAGACACCTTGACATTAGAGCAACAACTATTCACCTTGGAGCACTGCGATGAAGAACATTGTAACTCATTACAAAAAAATGAATCCATGAATCTTCGCTCCAAATCACACTACGACCGTCACATACGCCCTCGCACTTTCAATGAAGGTGATTTTGTCCTTGTTTTTAACGCCAAAAAAGACAAAAAAACCTGGACCTAGTATGGTGTCCATGTGAATTGGACCATACATAGTTAAACAATGCTTATAATCCCAAGGGAAGATATGTCTTGAGTGATCTGAAAGGGGTTATTCTCAACATCCTTGTCAATGGGCTATATCCAAAGAGATTCTTTCCTTAACACCCAGTTTGTTCTCCAGGTATGTTATGTTTTATTGTCACATTTTCTGCATTGTCAATACTCTTGGCATAGTCATTATTATGGTTGGGTATTTGCATCATGCGTGTAGGATTATCATTAAGAAACAACCCTTCCATCATACCACAATGGTGCACGAACCCCAATCATAGGTATATCATCCTGACCTTGCATATAGGTAAAATATTCCCTTTGTTTACATTGCATCTATCTAGTAAATCTCGCTAATAACCTTAGGGTCCTAATTCTCTGTAATGGCACGCCATCAATGTTGTTACTAAGAAGAGCATTTTCCCCCATGAGTGTGTGCACCATTACAACCCATTCATAATTTGGCACCCACGATGTTGAACCCCCCAAGTCCAAGGAATCTGATAACTCACTTAGTATGTCAAGTTGAATCCAATATAATCATCTTGCATTATGCATACTTCACCCCTCATATTCCCCAACAATTTTTATGATTATGATTCATAGATAACCTCTCATCCCTCCATGATAAATATACCATATATGTCCCTCTTCATATCACCAACCTATGAGAAAGACCACAATGGGGCCCCACCCTCTGAAAGCACTAATACCAGGGAATCATCCTAAAGGAATGTTCTGCATGGCATTTATTCATAAGGTACCCGTCTTTTCATATGCACAAAACCATTACATCATCATCAAAATGATTCCTTGACTCACACAAAACTGTGGGAAGCCCACCCATATAATTCTTTGATTCCCCAACCCACTCAAAACTATGGAAATGTACAAATAGTTCCCTAATTCACTCAAAAAAGTGGGAACCCCATTACATTATTATTTTGGAAGCACCACCTGGTCACCCTTGATCGATGTACTTGAGTCCACCTAACCCCAACATTGTTAGTTTTGTCATTCACCTCACCCCATTAGTATTGTGCATATGTTAAAAACCTTCATCTGCAATCTGCTTCCCTTCATTACACCTTGTATCACCATTTGAAGAATGATGTTGTTAGTCACTCTCCCAGTTTACATCGATCAAGGGAGGTCATGAGCCCCACGCTTATCAAGCAATCTTGTGTTAGGTCTGTTGGTGTCTCGATTGGTCACAAAATGATCTTGGTTCTTGAGATATGGCCCTTGTCTTATTGGTTGTTTCAACTCTCATAGACGCCAGATCACCTCATTCTAAGAGTTGCAGTAGTCATAATTGTACCACAGGGTCCCTTGTCATCAATATAAGAGTTCACCTCGAACTACATAGGGAGAGTCATCAGTGCTCCCTAACTCAATGGTATCCCCTATGCTCAACACCAACAAGTCTATCGCATTGGGGGGATTCATATGCTCTAATGGCAGTAGTGTTCACATTTATGATTCATGGAAGTAGCACATCTGATATATTGAAGAGTCCCCCTATGATAACTTCATCATTATTCAAGTCCCCCACCCTAGTGGGATGTTCATCATCATCAGTAGTTCCGGTTCTTCTAAATCAGTAACATTATTTATGGCACTCATTTACTCATACAAAGATCGAAGCCACCTTTGTCCTTGTAGTAGTAGTATCAAGAGTTGACCTCTCAGTCTCGTCTTATTGTAATCTATTTTTGACAAATTTTAATGAGCATAGGGATGCCTGTCTCAGTTGTATAAAACACCATTCATTCTTTACAAATTCAACGGTCATCACCAACAACCTTCCCCCATGGGAAAGTATCTTTATCGACAAATGCTTAATAACTTGTTAGAACATGGACAGAAAAAAACGATGATGCATTTCGACCATATAGTACCTTCCAAACCTCATACATCAAGGGACATCTGTTAATGATTAAATTTCACACACATGCGACATTTTGGCTAATCTTGCTGAAATATGTCATTGACATACAACATGCATCTCATCAAAGACATCATCATCAAATCTACAAGAGAAATGGAGCCCTAGAATGGAAAAGGAATTCTGTACAGAAAACCACGTGACTATTTGCACTGGACCTCCACGATATTAGTGTGGCTCTTTGTTCAACGATCTGTGCATATGCACGCAACTTTTCCTTCGAAAGTCGTGCAACTAATAAAATTATAGGACCAATTACTTTTCCTGGTGCATTCAAGGCTCATAACGGCTCCCTTGGCTCTAAATTCGATCTGGACTCCTCACATGCTTGGGAGCATTCAATAGCACCCTTCATGTACTTGAAAAACCAATTCAATACCAAGGGTGCTCACATTGGGATCTAGTTGTTTCTTGGCCTCCATTTGGCCTATAAAAGGAATCCATGGGCATGCATTCTATAGTATAAAATTAAGAGAAAATTTATTCTGCAAGGATTGCATTGAGAGCTCATCTTTCAATCCACTTCTTATCTCAAGTTGGCATGCAAAATCTCCATTGCTTTCTTCCTCTAAGAAGCAAGAGTTTCTCCATTGTTATGTGCTAGCTATCTTGCAATTGTGTGGACAAAAGGGGCATCCCTAAGGGAGATTGTTGGCTTCCCTTTGAATCCCTCACCTCATAGGTGACACCATTGTATTTAGTTGGACTATTGGGCATCCAACAAATTTTGGTTTGGCATACTCTTGTTGTTTTGTTTTGCTTAGCACTTATCCATTTTATTTTATTTTTGTTTATATTTTGCTTTGCCATTTGTAGTTTGGGATACTAACTTGCAATTTACAATATTGTGTCATTGTTGCAACCTCAAGGATTCCCCCAAAGTGTTAAGATCCTAGTGGGTGGCCTTCACTAATACCTTGAGGTTTTGGTGTAACGGTCTGTATCATTTGGTATTAGATCCTCCACCCAAGTTCAAGTCACAGAGTGGGTGGCAACGTCGGCATTACAGTGTTCGTCCGAGGCTCGTACGGCTCAAAGGGGACACCACCGTACGGGTGCACATCTAGCCCAGAGTCTGGACTGCGGAGCATGGTGGGATGTTAAGATCCTAGTGGGAGGCCTTCACTAACACCTCAAGGTTTTGGTGTAACGGTTCATATCACAGAGTGGGAAGACTACTCACCCTTGTGGCTATTTTTCCCACAACATTCTTCCATGAATATGGTCCCATTCAAAAACGAAGGAGACAATAGGCCCCAACCATAAGCAATGACTCTCCCTCGAGTCAAATCTGTGATGTTATTGAATCTTGTGCATCTTATGGTCCTAGATCTTCAAATGAGGGGCCAACTTGGGTACTTATGTAATTGTGCGGCTTCTGAAGGCTTCAAATTCTTTGACTTTACTTCTCCATTTACCCATCAAAATGTTGGCACTAGCTATGAAAGCCCCTGCCTTCTCAATGTCAGGTGTGGTGGGATTATGTTCCTACAATTGTGTCCACTTTGCATCTATAAATTGATCCAATTGTTGTAATTGGATGTATGTTGATTGTATGACATGATTTAATTCATGCAGAGTCTTCTTTGTGGCAAGTAGTTTGCATAGTTCAGCATCGACCTGTTGGGATTCTTGGTACTTATGTTGTTGTTGTTGTATTGGATTTGTGAGAGTCTTGGATTCCTCATTCAATTGCTTAAGTTTTTCGTGCAAGACTTTAACTGGCCATTATTTCTTTGTCAGTACTCCAACCCAATCCTTTAATGCTGAGAAAATTTCTTGACTAGATTGGGTTGTCTGTTGAAGGAGGATGTAAATGTTGGAGACTTCTTGAATCAAAGAATGTGCTTGTGCCATCAATTATTGTTGTTGGACATCTCCCTGGATTCTGGTTGTGGCCACCTCTTTCTGTAACTCTACCCTGTCTACCTCCAATTGTTTCCATGATTCACATAGAAGTTGCAAGATTTCTTCTAGTGAAACAAGAGATACTTCTTCAACTGCCTTTGGGATGTGTTGGTGAATTCTAGGCCACATTTGCTTCATCTTATCATAGATGGATGTGACAATGTGTTTCTCCACAACATGATCCCGATGATATTGATTCCTTTCTTCAACAAGATTCGCCAACTTTATCTTGGTATTGTTGTAATCCTGTTGAAGAGCTATGTGGTCATTTTCTACCCGACCTAATCAATGTTATGCTTCTGCTATGGTGTTCCTTGTTTGATCAAATAATTTCTACATTGAGTATCATGGCAGATCAGGGATCACAACACCTAGGGGAAGTGTGCGCAGATGCAATTTATTATCGATGGAGTGTACATAATGTTTAGGTGTTTCAGTTTCACTTTCTTGTTGTGACTACCTACGTTGCATTATTTTTTGTTGGGTTTCCTCATTAAAAAATGGGGGTAATGTCAGTTTCTTGCTAACATAGATGAATCATCATGTAGTAGTGCACTGGATTTTTCACCAGTTGTTGTACTTGTGCTTTCACTAATGTATCATATGTTGGAGTGTTAAATTGTTTCTTCTGCTTTTGTTTGCTTGCCACCTCTTCCATGGGGGTATCTTCAAGTGGTGGGATTCCTTGCTCACCTTCTGATTCTTGTTGTTTTCCATGGCCACTTGTACTGTTGACCAACTACTGCATAGTTGAAAGTAATGGTTCCTCGATGGTTTTTTCGGAATCTATCGGTGAAGCAGGAGCTTGTTTGTTTTGAGCTTCTTCTTGGGTGCTCTACTATTTCGTTTTAATTTCTTATAGTAATAGGACTCCATGAGTAGTATAAATGGAAAGGGGTGGGTCATTTGGAATGTCAATTATAGGGCCTTTCTTTTCTAGGCCTAGGAAAGAGTCAAGCATTTCTTGCATAGAACCGAGAGCTTGTTTTGTGGGTTGGGGAAGGGAGGTGGATAGGATTGGTATCATTTGCTTAGCATGGGGTAGAAGATCAGGAAGAGGGGTGGGAATAGGGCGCAAGAGTCTAAGAAGTGGAATAGTGATGGTAGGGGTTTTTATTGTGAGGGAACTATTATTAAACTAGATTGATCAAACTTATTTGGTGTTCAGTGGATATACTTTGAAGCACCTAGATTGATAAAGATTATTTGGTGTTGAGCTGGTATGCTCTGAAGCACCTAGATTTATAAGTCTTATTTTGGTATTGAGATGGTATGCTTTGGAACACCGAGAGTTGTTTATGATTATGTTATGTAAATTTATGCTTACATTATGTATATGTTATGTTATGTTCATTCACAGCTCATGTTATGAGAATTGATATGATTGTTTTTTTTAGGAAAAAACAAGTAGAGAATGACTAAAGGTGCTTGGAAAGAAGTGCCATGACACAAATTTCAAAAATATCTATATTAGATCATGATTTATATATATATCATGTCTGATTGACAGATGTGCAGGTACAAGGAATTACAAAGTAAAGCTTTGTAAGTAGATCAAACTCTAAAAAAATTGTCATGAACAGGCAGTAACATGATGTTGCCAGGGAATTTTTTTACTTATGTTCTAATTGATTTTGGAAAAATCATATATGCATGTGTTTTATGATGAAATGATAGAAACAACTTATGTTGTTTGTGAAAAGTACAAGTATGAAAAACAACATCAAACATATCCAAAAGAGACAACAAAACAAGCAAGGATAACTTAAATTTATGCTTACTAAGGAAACTGAAGGTTGAAGTTAAAGTTTGAAGGGTACGAACACTGAGGAAAGTGTTATTATTAAGGGGGGGAGGTTGTAATATCCATATTTTTACCCTAGGTTTTCTATAACAGAAAGTGCAATTGTGTACTGGTCGATGTTAAGGAGCTCAAGACAAAAGCTCCGTAAGTAAAGATTTGTAAGTATGGCTATATTTTACGAAGTTGTAAAGTGAAATTGTAGATTTAGGAGACTAAAAGGCTTGATGCAGCGAAAAGAATGGGGTATGGAATCCAATAGGGGGAGAGGGTGAATAGCTTGGTAGCCATGATTTTTTATGATAGTGGTCATCCTAGTGCCATGAGAACTTGAAGTGAACTGTGATGTTCACTTAGCAAACACTTAAGGTTATAAGGATTGTTAACTAATTAGTCCTAGATAAGGCTGTCGAAGAAACTACTAGTCGCCGTAAGGCAATAAAAAATACCTATGACCTAACTATTAGCATGGGGCTAACCAATATTGAATGTCATTAAGTAAAAGTAAGGAGTTAACCTAAATACCATTGATATCTTGACCTCGGTCGGAAATTTTGTTAAGCTCCTAAGTGGAAAAGGGTTAATATTTTTACTAATTAGGAATACGATAAAATGATGTATTATACCAAGAAAAACATATTGGTATTTAAAAATAACTATTTGATGGTTATTGTAATTAAGTTAAATGAAGTGAGTTAGATTATTATGGTAAAAGAAGGAGGGTTGGTGCAAGCTAATGCTAGCCACTCATGATGCATTAGTCGCAATGGACTTCTGGAAAAACATAAATCTGAGCGTCAAAAGCAATATTAGATCTACCTACACAACTTTTTGGAATATGGCGTAAGAAGATGAAATGTAGACAATCGGATTACCTTCCGGATAATATAAATATTATTTATGGAAATTAAGTATAACTCCCAAAAAATGGGGTTCTTCTAAGTTTGGTATGTTATTTTTTTAAGAAAACATAATGAATATGTTTGCGTTGGTCCCCTGGTTTGGTATGCAAATGGTGTAATTTTGTGAAAAAATTATATACAGTCGTAGATAATAGGCCGTTCTAGTGCAGCGCTATTTTTCCATATCTGTTTATGTTAATTTTAAATTATTTTTTAATTAAGGAAGTCAGCCAAGCCCTAAAATGACTAGGTCGAGCATTGGTCCCCCACATCATGGTCTTAACACAATCAATGAACTTGTTTTTTTTAGGATGTAGGTCTTTGTGTTTACTTGTGCGGGTTCTTTTCCGTTTTCAAAATAGGTGAGCCAATCAAAAGTTATAGACAAAAGAAATAACCTACTTTTTGTGTAATATTGACGTTAGTGCAATTAAAATTAATTAAAA